>CM051458.1:4782950-5181875 GCA_028274465.1 Plantago ovata
CCGTTGGTGCAGCCCACCTTATTGCTCCTACTCCCATAATGCCCTTATAACTCCCTCCAGAGGATGCATAACTCCGGACAGAAACAGAAACCCCCGTGTACTTTGGGGAAACAGATCCTACGACCCTAATAGACCTCAGCGACTTCTGCCTCGCGCCTAAAAGGGAATAGACTAGGCCACGATCAAGCAAACCCAATAGTCCTCTACTACCCAAGCCTACCTAACCATAACCTAATCGACCGGTCACACAGAAACAGAACAGATACAGAACAACAGATACAAATAATTAACACTGAGAGGTGTTCCTGCAGAAAGGTCAGTCCAGAATAGAGTAGCAATAAACGGAAATGCAAAAAGTCATACTTAGGACTTATACTTTTACGCGGAAGCATACAGTAAACAGTAGATAGTAATAGGTACAAACAGTCACATAGCCTTCCAGTTTTTCGCAAATAGTAGGTTTAGGGGTGAACACTCACCTTAACTTGTGAGCAAAATATCTCCAACGAGTAATGAGCTTACGGGTTATCGAACAACGGAGAACCTAACAAGAAAGTACTAAACATACTTTAGAAGTCGAACGGACGGAAGGAAAAAGGTTGAAAAAGAAATGGTAAGGACAGGGTTCGAACTCGGGACCTCTAAGTTAGTCAAGCAATAACCTAACCAACTAGGCTAGCAAGTCAAGTCATTACTAACTTACAAAAACAGAAACTAAGTTGAAACATTTTCAGAAACTCTTTCGGTTTTCAAATTTTGGAAATTACCAAAATACCCTCAGTGGTAAATTGCAAAATAACCCTTTACAAAAACAGACAGTACAAACAAACCAGAAGTTTTCCAAACATACTTAACAGTCCTCACAGAATAAAAAGGTTTACGAGAAAAGCTTTTTGTCAGTCAAATACGGTCAAAGTTTAATTGCAAAAAGGTCCTTTATCTTTCCATAACCCCAAAACAGTCCTCACAAGTTTTAAAATCAGTATCATATCCTTTCCCAGAAAATGACTCTCCTAAACCAGTTCATAATCGGTCAACCTCGAACAAACATAATTACAAATAGGTCCTTCAAGTTTCTAGAAACCAAACAATAACCTCACAACTTTCAGTAACCACATAACAGTCCCTAAAGTCTCATACTATCACACTTTTAGTCCACTGTCAATCAAATCAGGTCAAAAGTCCTAAACGGGAGTTCATATAGTCCATAATCAGTCAACATGAGTCCAGATTAGGTCTAAGTCGAGGTTTTAAGGTTCGGTTTAAGCATTAGATTGGAGCAGGGGTAAAATGGTCAAAATAGAAAATATGAACTGGAAACCGACAAGAAGAAGAAAGAGATCGAGATCGGTACCTTTGGATCAGAACAATGAGAAGGAATCTGTTACCCAAATCAAACAACAATCAAGGCACGGGATTTAAATCTCAAAAATGAGTTAGTAACTCACAGAGAAGAATTATAAAACAATATTAATTTTTAGTAAGTTATTGTGACTTCTAACTGATGAATTTAATATTTCGTGAAGAAATTATCTTGAGGTTTAAGAAGTAGCAAGGTGAGTACCGTTTTCAAAACCCTAGGGCCCAGAATGCAAAATTTGTTTGCAGGTTGACTTAGTAGACGATTAATTAAGTGATGAACATTAATTAAGAATAACTAGATATGAATGTCACCAATTAATTGAACTTTCAGAGAATAACTGAGTGATTGCTCTGGCAGTATGGACACTGCTTTGGCCGTATCAATGGACAATGGCAATTTTCAAATAGTGGGGCTAAAATATTAAGTTTTAATATCTTCTTAAAACCAAAGATTTTTCATAAGATCAGAAAAATCAAGTTTAGTAGCCTTGAACCGTTTTGCAGTCAACAAAATATATATAGCCCAATAACCAAAAGTCAAATTAGACGTAGACACCAATCGGTTTTAAACATGTGAAACTCTGGAATATTATACCTAACTAAAGATGACCACATAAATGACCTTGGTTATCAGGATGTGATATATAAGAAAAAAAAGCTCACCAAGCAACAAAAATCGCATGTCGGGTTATGGGGAAGACATTTCTGGACCCAACATGCACTTTGTGAAGACATGCCCCTCAGCAAGCTACAAAAAGAATGCGGAGCTAGTGTGAAGCACAAAAATGAATTTCATGACCCACTGATGAACTATAAATATGATGTTTTGAAGTACACAAAGGTGACACGGGCCTGACTTGAACTGAAGAGAAAGAAAACAATAGAAACATACATCGACTCAATTTAGTCTTACCTGTTCTAGTTTTTTTTTCTTTTGTAATCTTTTTTTATTTTTGCAAACATTATATCTTTGAAATATGTGCTCAACTGATGTATTCTTTCAAACATGAATGGATGTTTAAGTTTCAGAATCGATAATACTTGTGATTTCAATTAGTTACTATCTGATGGATACTTAAGCTTTATTTGCTACATCTTTATTGTTTGCCACTTGATTCTAATGGGCATGTGGTGTAGGAGATTGGTTAGTATGAATTTTATGAATTCTTATTTGACCAAGTTTTGTATCATTATTGGGAAGTAATTTACCTGGTGCCATATTGGTGAAAGCTCGTCGAATTTGGGAAGTGGCATCTGTGTTTGATTCTAGTGTGTATTAAAGGTTTTTGGCATGTACTGTTTGGAACCATATGTCGGACACTTTGTATTTCTGGTTTCATTGGTCCATGATTAAGAATGGTTTTTTATTATGGTTACTTCAGCTCATTTTGAGAGTTTAGTTTGGATCAGAAATGTTTGAGGCTCATTAGTGATTTTTGTCTAAGTTTTAAAGGTGGAATTGCTATTGGTTTGAATGTATTTTAGTAGCATTTCTTATCCTTTATATCTTTGATTATTGATTAATAAAGTTTTTGTCCTAAAAAAACCTCAAAATGACAGGTGAACACACGTGGGGGGGGGGGGGGGGGATCTTCACAAAAATCTAAGGAAACATAAATCTCTAAGACTCCTAATGATGAGGTTTAAATAGTACCGCCTGGGTTTAACCATAGAACAACACCCCCCTCCCTCAAAGCAGTTGGAATGAATGATTACGTGCCTCCACCATCCATACGCAGAGATCCAGTTGAATACCAGGAACAATCATGAGTACAAGTACATTTCGTGGCCCAGTTGTCACCATTAGATTATCACCAACTTCCGCAGATTGAGCGTTAATTAAGTTTTTTTTAGAAGAGTGTTAATTAAGCTTAAGCTTATCCAAACTGTAATCATGGAAATTACTCATGATTACAAAGTACACTTACCAAGGGAAAACTCCCTCATATAAATACCAAACTTGGTCGAACACTCATGCAAGCTTTTTTGAACCCTCTCTCCCAACATTTAGTATCTCCAAGTCTTAAACACTCGACCTCCAACCTGGTCGAGGCAGGTCGAGATTACATACTAATTAACACCCTAGCCTTGTCTTCTTAGCAGGCTTTCCACCTTACAAATCACCCATAGATCAATGTGGGCTAAGCTATCACTAATCCAAAGGTGCGAAACTTTTGCCTGTTAAATACGTCCTCATCGCAAATCATTAATTTTTCTAATTTAAAATCATGTACACTAGACTAGGTTTATGGAGGTGTTTGCAATTGCAACATTGCCAACTTATTTTTAAACGATTAATTGAAGATGAAATTAATTGGTAAAGTGAGTTAGTAGAGATGGAGGTTTAGTCTTCTCAAAAAAAGAGATGGAGGTTTAGAAAAGTTACTTAAAATTAAACGATATATGAAAATAAAACATATTTGCAAACTCTCATATTCTCAAAAAAATTATTAATAATACAAGTCACTAAACGTTTCAGACAAATTAAAGCAACTAAAATTCAACCTAATTAATTTGGATTTGGTAAGGAGGTCTTTAACTCCATTTTTACAACTTCAAGTTATTAGTTTAATTTAATATCATCTGTCCCGATAATAACGCCAGCTAAATCCGTTGCAAGTTATCATCAATAATTAATTTCTTCTCAAATTAAATTAAGTGAGCAATTGGAAAAATTAAACTACTACTATCACCCAATTATAAACGTACACTGAAATTGACACCTTAAATTTTTCTATTGATAGTAATACAACATATACATTTTGACAGTGTCCTTTGTAAATAACAAGTGATGGAGTTCAATGTATTGTGTATATACGCGTAAAAAGATAAGGTCCCCGTGGTTATGAATAACTAGTTTGACGTTGAGTCGAGAGAGAGAGTACTTGAGCCTACATGTGAAGTAGTAAAGTAATCCATATCTTTTTTTAAATGGCTAACAATTTTATTCCACGGATCGAGTATAAGACATATTAGATGTATCGATCCGTGCAACTTCTTCAAAGTAGACGGAGATGCTACGTACGTACTACATTGTCTATTGTAAATACAATGTTATATGAATTGATGGATATATTACTTCATAAAATTCGAATAAATTTAATGGTAATGATTTTTTTTTTTTTATACGTGTCTTAATTGTAGTGAATCAATCGAGTCATATAGTAGAAACATAACAGCTAATACAATAAGAATGACTTAACTTCTTTTTGTTTTATAGGGCTAGCTAGCTAGGACATACACACTACACTGATATGCATGCACAGAAACATATATAGATACTGCAAGTCATGAATGTAAATGCCGGTCTTGGACACAGTTGCATAAGAAATTGAAGATTGAAGATCAACAAAATCAGACTGTTGCATGTTACACACAGAACACGTGCAACACAGCAAAGAAGATATATATGCACGCGATGAAGAAGAATGCTGATGCATGATTGCATGAATGATCAGCAAGGAAAACACGAATCACATGATGAAGCTAATAGTAGCTTCGTACGTATAGTTCATGAATCATGAACTTTTTGCTTCTTTTTTCCTATTTAATTACGCAGGAGCAGGAGCGGACCTAAAAATTACATATACAATTAATACTAGAAAAATCATAATATTATTTAAAAAATAATAATAATTTTGGTGAGGGTGCAATCCCGCGTGCCTTATAGTATATTGTGTCTAGAGTTAGGTTAGTAGCTTAAACACTTAACCTGGAATCGCATATCTCTTCAATAAAGTAGATTAGGTTTTGATTATGAAAAACTAATCCCTCCAATTTTCTATCACCTGTCATTTTAGAAAAAGCTCAAATTATTAAGAAGGCGTAATAACATACCTAATATAATTAAAAAACACAATAATTTAAATTAATATACAAACAGTTTCACATATGTCAAATAGGGATGAGCACCGGTGTTAATGGTAAAAAAAACCTCTAACCGCTTGCCGTACCGTTCGCGGGTGGTTAGCAATTTTCCTAACTGTTTACCGTACAAAAACGTGCGGTAACCTTACCATTGGTAACGAAAAAAATGGTAAGCATACCGTTGGTAAAATGGTAACCGCTCGATAACATGATTCAATATTAGAAAATTATGGATTTTACATTTAAGTGATTTAAGTGATGAATAACAACTGAGAAATTAATCATCTACATGAGCTACTCCATAACCAATGATATTAATCATCTACAAATTAAGGTTCGTTTTCGAACAAGACACTATAATAAACCTCTACTATCTACTCATCAATCAAATAATTAATAACTAATAACAATGCTAACCTAATACAATTCTAACTAGTATAGTTGATGATAATTAATTAATACATACCAGAAAAGATGAATTGGGAGCGGCAGAATTGCATTGGTACGGAGAAATGTGAGTGTGTGAGGCAGAGAATAAATTAACTGGGGTAAATCAAAACCTATGTTAGTTTTCCATATTGAACTATTAATTTAATTAAATAATAAATTATACTAAATATGTTATATTTGGGTGGTAAAAACAGTGGCAATGGTTACCGGGGCTGCAGTATGATAACCATACCGTAAAAGTGCGGTAAATAAAAAACAACAATTGTTTAACGTTTGTATTTGCACGTTACCATTACTGGTGGTAAATTTAACGATGGTAAGTGGTAAACCGGTGATAATGGTAAAATTTACTCAGCCTTGCCAAGAAGGTGAAATGGCATGTGGAGTCGAAGAAAAAAGAAAGTATTGATTAATTGGCCAATTTTGTTTACCCCCAAAATTTAATATTGAATTAGATGTGTCCATAATGAAATTATTTTGATTTTCCATGAAATAAATTTTATTTATTTTTTCTATTTTTAAATTAATTTGGGGCAAATTACAACTTTTATGAAAGGTTTTGGGGGAATTTAGACTTTATGATAGGTTTGGGGGAAAAGTCCAAATCCCACCAAAGATGGAAAACAAAATTGGCCATTGACTAATATAGGGTAATTATTGCTTCAACCCCGAAACGACAGTTATTGTGCAAATAAAAAAATTTATAGGACGACAATTATTGTGTTCTATTTTTATTAGGTGGTATCTTCGTTAATTATCTTCATTTATTTCTCTTTATTTCCTTTTATTCCTTGTAATTTTAGCTATATAAGTTGCGCGTCCACATCTTTTCATTTATTCACGCATTGATTATGATAAAACACATGCCCAAAGTCATTTAATCTCCCCAAGTTAGTTATCTACAAACTGAGTATTCTGTTATGGAGCTACCTAGGTCATTAGATACCGCTCGGATCGGCTCAATCTAACCAAGATCTCATCATAGACCTAAAACTTTTTTTTTTAAACGACTAAAACTTCTTAATATATATGTAATGAGCATAAACAAGCTCGGAACCATTACAACCGTGCTTGACTAACCAAACGGAGTTTAAGATAGCACCACTCTCAAACTCCACCGCTCCACTAACACAATAGGCTATCACCTAATACAAACAATAAACATAAAGCAGGGGGTCTCAAGACCAAAGCATCTTCAAACTTCTCCAAGGCCGAGTGAAGCATCACCATAAACAAACAGGATAGTCCAGCAACGAGACCAAAATGTTGACAGTGGCCTAAAACACCAATGTTGAAGTCAAAGTCCCACTTGACAACAAGTAAGACGTACCGCGGCCACAGTTCGAGCCTGAAATGAGGTGCAAAAATAGGGCCAAAACAAAGCCAAATCGATCGACTGCAGTACAAGTAGTTTAAAATAAATTATCTATAGTTTCATCAAAAGTCGGTTTTTCCAGACGGGGTGAAAACTAGTATAGTCTATTCCTCTTCCTACACTCAAAATACCGATAGACGAATGTGGAGCAAGTAGTTTAAAATAAATTACCTATATTCCCAACAAGCACCGAGTTTTCCCGAGCGTGATGAAGACTATAGTTTATTCCTTGCCCTACATTTGAAAACCATCACTGACCCGAAAGAGCTCATGCGGTCACGCTCTTACACCCCATGCGAAAAGTGAATTTAAAAGGAGCAACTTTAAGTTAGGAACATCCGAAACTTCATCGAATGTCAAGGTTCATCCTTGTTAATGCAGGATAACTACGACTTATGTTACAGTAACCCTCCACTTAAGTTCACGCAACCAACAAGTGACAAACAATTTAAGGCCCCACCAAGATGAGATTTTCGAGTCAAGAACAAAACCAACCAATAAGGACAAAGCCTCTCCGAGATTTTACTCTTGACTCAAGAAATACAAATCCTCGGATTAAAATTAAAATTCAAAAGAGGTTAAGAGATCCATGGGTCTAATTAATCTCCTTCCCGAATCTACTCACCAAGTCCACAAGTCCTCATTCTCAACCAAGACCGCCCCTCTATTGTAGGAACACCTAAGTCCAAAAGACAAAAATAACAATGAAAAGCAACCATTAGCTTGTCAGCAAACCAAAGCTTGAGTGTAGTTTTGTAAATTAACCATTCAAAGTTTGTGATTAATTTGCCGTGGGGCTCGGCATATTATAAAATATATATAATTTGCTGGGTTTGTTAGACAAACCTTTTATGTATAATGCACTAATTACTCATAAAACAATGCTCGGTTAGTTTTATTCATTTTAACCTCCCGCCATTGGTGAAAGTTTACACCAAGAGGTCTTGTTGAGATGTAGCATGGTTTCAAAGCTGCAGAACTAGCTAATCCGACGACTGAGGATTCATCTACAGTTCAACGGAGTAGACTGTTCTACTTTGTTACAAGTTAGTTTTCTTAGCTGGCAATTCAGTTAATTAGTTTTGATCATTGCTTGAGAGTTAAGCTAATAGATTTGCTAGTGTATAAGAGAGAATATGTAACTGCAACAGAGATTGATTCCATGTGTGACATTCATCATTCACAGAAAACAGATAGAAAGTGAGGAAAGAAAGAGCTTGAGAACAGAGCTTGTGATCTGTACACTTCTCGTGCTTAGTGAATTGCTTCTTCTTCCCGTGGACGTAGATTCATTTTGAATCGAACCACTTAACTTTGTGTGTGCATTGTTCTTTGTACAATTTCATTATTGTGTTGCTCGATTGTTCGAATTAGGGTTCATGTGAGGTGTTATCTCAACAACTGTTTCCAAATGCAGTCAGGAAAAGGTAATTGTCTCCATTAGGAAATCAACTCCTATTCGAATTCCTTTAGGTATAGCTGCAAATTGAAGGCTATATAAAGGGGTGATTGTTGCATACTCAAGAATATAACAACACAGCTTGAAGACCCGGTTCGACTACTTCGAAGGGTGATATTATATAGATTATAGGTTCTAGCTTTGAGATACAGATTTGTTCTTGTTTCTTGCATACTATTAGGGACTTGTAATTGAGATTGATATAATATAGTGGAAGCTGGTGATCTCCGTGGACGTAGGTTATTTACAACCGGACCACGTTAAACTCTTGTGTCTTTCTTGTTTATCGTTCTTGCTCTGTTTTATGTTTTGGTTGCTTGGGTGTGTGTTTGATTGGTGCAGCTGGTTCTTGGTGGTTTAGTTGTGTTGTGTGCTTTTGTGATTATGTATAATCGACTATTGTTGAATCGAACTCAACAATTGGCGCCGTTTGTGGGAAAAACGGTCGAAGGAATTTACCGGGAGAATCCAAACTTGATATAAGCAATGTCATTAACTAAAATCGAGATTGAGAAGCTGACGAAGCACACAGATTTCAGCCTGTGGAAACTGAGGGTTAAGGCCTTGTATCGGATTATGGAGCTGACGATGCTCTGTTGGGGGATGACGGTCTTAAGGAGATTAAAGACGATGCAAAGAAGAAGGAAATCAAGAAGAAGGCATTCAATACATTGATTCACTCATTGAGCGACGAAGCATTGAGGGAGGTTGTTAAGTGTACTGATGCAAAAGAAATATGGGATAAACTTGAAAAAGTTTATATGGGGAAATCATCAGCCTAGATGATGTATCTCAAGCAGAAGTTTCTTGGTTTTAGGATGGATGAAGGTAGGCCGATTCTGGAGCAGTTAGCAGAGTTTGACAAGATCACAACATACTTGGAGAATGTTGGTGATAAGACTACAGACGCAGACAAAGCTATGGTGTTGCTCAACTCCCTTCCCAACTCCTATGAGAACTTTAGAGATTCGTTGATGTTTGGTAATGTTGAAGTAACTTTGGATTTGGTAAGAGAATCATTGAAGACTAGGGAGTTCCATAAGCAGAAGAATCTGCAGGAAGGTGGACATTCGGCTGAGAGTCTTGCTATGAAGTACCATGGTTCCAAGAAGGGTTCTTCAAGGGAAAGATTACCAAAGGAGAAATATAAGAAGCAAGAGAGTAAGAGGTCATCAGATTCTGTGGAGAATAGGAGGTGCTACCACTGTCACAATAAGGGACATCTCAAGAAGGATTGCCCTGTGTGGAACAACAGGAGCCAAGCAATCTGGGGGAGAGGCAGGAACAGTTGACATAGCACAAGCTACACAATCTTTTGACATCTCAGAGGTACTTACGGTCTCTACTTCGAATATAGACTTATCCTGGATACTTGATTTTGGATGCTCTTTTCATATGAGTCAGTTAAAGAATGGTTTACAAACTTCAAATATGGGAAAGGTGGAATTGTACTTTTGGGGAACAATCAGTCATGCATGGTCAAAGGCATTGGTGATGTTAAATTGAAGTTGCATGATGGAACTGTTAGATTGTTAACTGGTGTAAGGTACATACCTAATTTGAGGAGGAATCTAATCTCACTTGGTCAATTTGATGCTATGGGATATTCATGGAGTTGTAGTCATGGTGTTCTGCGAGTTATGCACGGGGTTCAGGGGGGTGTTGGGTCAACACCTCAGACAACCTTGCTGGAAGGTGTTAAGAAGAATGGTCTATACTATTTATCTGCTAACACAGTAGCTGGAGAAAGTGCAGCAGTTCATGGGAATGACAACACATATCTATGGCACAAGAGGCTTGGCCATCTTGGAGAGAAAGGATTGAAGGAACTTACCAAGCATGGATTACTTGGAGGAGACAAGTTCACTAAGTTACCATTCTGTGAGACATGTGTGATGGGGAAGGCGCACAAGACCAGTTTCAACACAGGGAAGCATACTACAAAAGCTAACTTGGATTATGTGCATTCAGATTTATGGGGACCATCCAGGACACTCACTCAAGGTGGAGGTAAATATTTCATCTCATTCATAGATGATTATTCAAGGAAGGTCTGGGTTTATATTCTGAAGTCTAAGGATCAAGCATTTAATCAGTTCAAGGAATGGTTAGCTGAGGTAGAGAATCAATCAGGAAGATCATTGAAGTATCTCAGGACTGATAATGGATTGGAGTTCTTATCTACTGAGTTTACTAATTTCTGTAAAGAGAAGGGTATTACTAGACACAGAACAGTTGCAGGTACACCACATCAGAATGGAGTTGCGGAAAGAATGAATAGAACTCTATTGGAGAGCTAGGTGTATGTTACTGAGTTCTAGGGTAAGCAAAGGTTTCTGGGGAGAAGCTATGGTTACAGCAGCAATACTTATCAATAAGAGTCCAGCTGTGTCTTTGGAGTTTAAGACGTCGGATCAAGTATGAACTGGAACAACTGGGGACTATTCAAAACTCAAGGTGTTTGGTTGTTTGGATTTAGCACATATCAAGCAAGATAAGTTGGAAGCTAGAGCATTGAGGTGTATCTTTATTGGTTACCCAAAGGGGGTTAAAGGATATAAGCTTTGGTGCATAGAACCTGGAAAGGGAAAGTGTATTATAAGCAGGGATGTCCAGTTTAATGAAGATGTGTTACCTCTGAAGGACAAGCAGGCAGGTGTTGACAGAGGGGGTTCACCCAACCCCGAACTCAACCTCGACTCTGCAGAAAATACCAGAATTGAGTTAGAAGATGAGAGAGTTCACTCTCAGGTGGAGCCCACAGTGGAGGATGATGTTGCGGATGTTGAGCCTATCTTACCAGTGAATGAGGAGTCTAGTAGTAGCTCAGAGTCAGATGGTGATGATCGACTTGATGAGGAAGTTGGTGAAACTTCAAACTATCAGCTTGCAAGAGAAAGAAGTAAAAGGGGGCAGAGGAAAGCACCAGATATGTATGGTTTTGGCAGGGTTAGCAAGACATATCTTGCTCATGCTCTTAAAACTGCGAAAGAAGGTGTGGATTCATCTAAACCACAGAGTTATCAGGAAGCAATTACATGTTCTAAAAGTGCAAAGTGGATTGGAGCTATTCATGAAGAGCTAATGTCACTTGAGAAGAATGATACATGAAAAATTGTGAAAGTTCCTGATGGACAGAAACTTGTCAGCTGTAAATGGATCTTCAAGAAGAAGGTGGAGCTCAAGGGTACATAATACATAAGGTACGAGGCTAGATTGGTTGCTAGAGGATTTACTCAAAGAGAAGGAGTGGACTACAATAAGATATTCTCACCAGTGGTTAGGCACACATCTATCAGGGTAATCTTAGCTCTTGCTACTCAGTATGACATGTTTCTTCACCAAATGGATGTGAAAACTGTGTTTCTACATGGAGAATTGGAAGAAGAGATATACATGACAGTACCAGAGGGAGTTGTTGTTGACAAGAGGCATAAGAGAGCATGTTTGTTGAAGAAATCATTATATGGTCTTAAGCAGAGTCCAAGACAGTGGTACTTAAAGTTTGATAGCTACATGTCGGAGATTGGATTTTTAAGGAGTGCTTATGACAGTTGCATATATCGGTCTGGGAATGAAGCTGCTAAGAGAGTTTACTTACTCTTATATGTGGATGATATGTTGATTACTAGCAGGTCAATGGATGAGATTGAAACACTTAAAGGGAAACTGCGGGAAGAATTTGAGATCAAGGATCTTGGGGATGCAAGTAGAATTCTTGGGATGGATATACTAGGGACAAGAAGGAGAAGAATCTGTTTCTATCTCAGCCTAGTTATCTCATGAAGGTTCTAGCCAAGTTCAATATGTCAAATTGCAGTAGTGTGGTTACTCCTATTGCACCTGGGGTGAAGTTATCTGAGGAACAATGTCCTAAGGATGATGCAGAAGCAAGGATTATGTCAAGAGTACCTTATGCAAGTGCAGTTGGAAGTATTATGTATACTATGATTTGATGCAGGCCAGATCTTGCATATGCTATGAGTGTTATCAGCAGATACATGGGGAATCCTGGGAGAAGGCATTGGGATGTTGTGAATGATGTTCTCAGATACTTAAGTGGCACAAGGATGATGGGACTGAGGTTCAATAAAAACAATGACTTGCAGAATCCACTGGTTGGATATGTGGATGCAGATTTTGCAGGGAACTTGAATGGAAGAAAGTCTATCACAGGGTATGTGTTTACTTTGTTTGGCACGACAGTTAGTTGGAAAGCAAGTCAGCAGTCTGTGGTTGCATTATCTACAACAGAGGCGGAGTTCATGGCTATCACTAAAGGAGTTAAGGAAGCTATCTGGTTGGGTGGATTATTGAATGAGTTGGGTATCCAACAGGATCATGTGAATATTCACTGTGACAATCAAAGTGCTATTATGTTGACTAAGCATCATGTGTATCATGAAAGGACAAAACACATTGATGTAAGGTTTTTCTTCATTAGAGATATCATTGCCAAGGAAGTTGTGAAGATAAAGAAGATTCATACGTCGTTGAATGCTTCAGATGCTATGACTAAGGCGCTTCCAGGACCAAAGTTCAGGTTTTGCCTGGAACTTGTGGGTGTCAAGACTTTGAGGGGGTCATCCTAACCGCAGGGATGGAACGGGGAGGCATATTAACCTTAGAGGTGCATATGGGGGCGTATCTTAACCTTAGAGGTACATGGGGGCGTATCTTAACCTTAGAGGTACATGGGGGCGTGTCTTAACCATAGAGATGCAAAGGGGTGTGTCCTAACTTCAGGGATACAGAGGTCGTTGGTGTTGAGCTAAAGGTGGAGATTTGTGAGGTGTTATCTCAACAACTGTTTCCAAATGCAGTCAGGAAAAGGTAATTGTCTCCATTAGGAAATCAACTCCTATTTGAATTTAATTCCTATTCGAATTCCTTTAGGTATAACTGCAAATTGAAGGTTATATAAAGGGGTGATTGTTGCATGCTCAAGAATATAACAACACAGCTTGAAGACCCGGTTCGACTACTTCAAATGGTGATATTATATAGATTATAGGTTCTAGCTTTGAGAGACAGATTTGTTCTTGTTTCTTTCATACTGTTAGGGACTTGTAATTGGGATTGATATAATATAGTGGAAGCTGGTGATCTCCGTGGCCGTAGGTTATTTACAACCGAACCACGTTAAACTCTTGTGTCTTTCTTGTTTATCGTTCTTGCTCTGTTTTCTGTTTTGGTTGCTTGGGTGTGTGTTTGATTGGTGCAGCTGGTTCTTGGTGGTTTAGTTGTGTTGTGAGCTTTTGTGATTAGGTATAATCGACTATTGTTGAATCGAACTCAACAGTTCATACATTCAATTGATTTGGGAATTCTGATTGAGAAAGGTGTCGTTTCGAGTGTATGGCACAACAGGTCTGATGTTCATAATATTATTATTATTCTATGTGGAACGGTTAATAATAAATTAGTGTAAATCTCAATTTCTTTTACACATATGCAGGGCGGATCGGAACAAGGGGAGCGCCCCCCCCCCCAAACTCTTTTAATTTTTAGCTGGAATTTATAATTTTTCAGAAATTTTCAAGGTAATTTTTATAATTTTTCAACTTGTGCCTCCCCCAACTTTAAAAAATGATGTATACTCCCTCCGTCTTGAAACAGTTGCACCATTTGCTTTTGAACACAAAAAATAAGAGATAAGAGTTAAATAATGAGTTATTTTGATAGTAGAGTGGTTTTAGTTTGTTGGTAATTTCTAAGATCATTCCTTATGGTTTGATACTTAATTGGGGCTTTAAACATATAAGCTAAAAATCGGCCCTCCCAAATTAATGCCTCCGGCTCCAATGATTTGGTTCTTGATTATGGATTCTATGTGGGTTCCATATGCCACATGTCACTTCATTATTACATTTCATATTAAAAAATAAAAATAAACAAATATTTTTCTATACTTTGGAGCTTAAAAATGGCTACTATTTAGTATCCATTTTCCATGAGCTACTAAATAGTATTCCAAAAAGTATTAATTGGAGGTATTTTGGGACTTTAATCCCCAAATAAGCTCCGAAGAAGCATCCATAAGGAGTGCTCTAACCCCTCAAATAGATAGATGGAATATAAACTTATTATAACCATATTCAAATATGACAAAGAATTAAAATAGTGCAAAACGGAGCCCCTAAAATGATAAAATTGTGCAACTGTTTTGGGACGGAGGATGTTCTGAGACGGAGGAAAGTATGTAACTTTTCCCCAACCTAACCTTAATTTCTGTTTCACATGTAATTCTTCCTACAAACGAGTTTAGTTTGTTAGTTGTAGCGATTATAATATCCTCACTTCAATTAAGGACCCCAATTAAGGACCCAAACTAATGCTATGTTTTATGTTTTAAAAGTCGGAATCGGAAGTCAAGCCGGAGACTTTCCAAAAAGGTCAGATCGGGGTCGGATCGGTCGAGCCGTTTTAGGCCGGATTGAGCCGGTATAGCATATAAAATTATAAAAAAATATATATGTGTGTGCCGTGTACATATAATATTTTATTTTCATAATAAAAACGAAAATAAGTGTTACTAAAAAAATGTAGTAATTTTTTTTTGTCCTTCGTAATTTTCTAGATCACATAGAACGAAAGTGAGAGCGTAAAAGTTTTAAGAATTAGAGAGTGAAATCGACTTAGAGCGTTAATCAATAAATAATTAATTTATATATAAATGGACTTTATAATATGTTTTAATATAATGAAGACATAGTAGAAGAAGCAGCATCTGCAAGGAAATTTTCTTTTTTTTTTTTTTTTTTTTTTTAAAGTGACAAAACCGGAAAAACCGGCGGCTTGCCGGTTCCCGGCTCACTAGTTTTCACCGGTTTTGCCGGTTTTGGACTCCGGGTTAATGGCGGTTTTCTGTGTGCTTTTGAGCCGGACCCCTCCGGCTTGCGGCTGAACCGGTCGAACTGGTCGGTCGGACCCGCTTTAAAAAACAGAAATAACGATCAAATCCAATACTTGGGTGGTTTGTTGATTTTTTTCCAAGAATTTGATCTAAGAATTGATGTTGAAATTATCAGACCTAAAAATTATACTTCCTCCGTCCATAATCAAGTTTTCCATTTAATTTTGTTGACTTTTCAAATCTTCGTTTGATTACAAATTAATCCTAAATCGTATCGAAAAATAATATTTGAACTTATATTATGAACATATAAGATTTTCACTTTTATAATATAAGTTCACAATATTTTTTTCGTGCGATTTAGAATTAATTCGAAGTCAAAACGGAACCTAGAAAAAGTAAACGAAATTAAATAAGAAACTTGATCATGTACGGATGAAGAAGGATGAAGTAGCAGTGTTCTTCAAGTATCTCTTCACATCCTCTCAAATACTCTTACGGGTTTAAATCATCTCCTTGATTTTCATTCTATCATGGAAAATAAGTGTGTGATAGTTGAGGTTGTTGAATGTTGTAAATTACACTAATTTTTTAAGTTACACTAATTAGTAATTTCCTACTTGCAATTATGTCACAATATTTACCTTTGATATTCTGGAATGAAAAAGGACTATGTAAGATTGGAAGTCTTATTGGTAAGCCACTGAGGTCGGATGATTGTACAGTCAGGAAAGATAAGGTGGGTTTTGCGAGAGTACTTGTTAAGGTTGATGTCAGTCAGCCTTTGAAGACTGAGATAAGAATCAAAAGGAAAACGGGAAAGGAAATTGTGCAGAAGCTGGTGTATGAATGGATACCGGAATTCTGTCAGGAGTGTCAAATGTTGGGGCACAAATGTGTTCCACAGCCTCAACGCAGGAATGTTGAAAGACCTCCAGTCAGAGCTCGGAGGAATAATGCACAAGGTACAAAAACTGGGTTGCTGTTGGCCAGAGACAAAGAGAAAACACTAATAATCTGCCAAATGTTTCCATTGATACTCATGTGAGCAATGAAAGAGTTCCTGAGAACAGTTCACAGCTTCAACAAACTGCTCCACTCGAGCATGACTTAGAGGATGGAGAAATTTTGGATAATTTGCTTGAGTTTTGTTTTGGTTCTGTTCAGATTAATGAGGGGAGAGTACCACCAGGCCCATCTTTACAATGATAGTCACTTGTTGGAACATAAGGGGGCTGATTATGGTCTCCAAGCAGCGTGAGGTTGTTAAGTTCATTAGGGATAATAAAGTCTCTTTGTTTGGTCTTTTAGAGACTAAAGTAAAGGCGAATAAATGCGCAACAATTCGTAGGAAGTTTGGAACACACTACACTTTCATAGATAATTATTCTTCTGCTCTTAATGGAAGGATGTGGGTGATTTGGGATACAAGGGAGGTTTATTTTCATTACATCTCTTCTTGTGATCAGGTAATTCATGGCCTTGTTAAAAATAGGGCTGAGACTATTCAATTCCATATATCTTTTATTTATGGTTTGAATACAGTGGAGGATCGTCTTCCTCTTTGGAATGAATTGAGAAGACTTGCTACTACTTCTATGGAAGCATCATGGCTAGTTTTAGGGGACTTCAACAACGTTCTACACTCTGGAGATAGAATTGGGGGGAATCCTGTTTCAACTGCAAATGTCTAGACTTTGAGACTGCGCTAATTGATGTTCAACTACAAGAACTTCAATATAAGGGTTGGCACTTTACGTGGAGTAACAAGCAGGATAATAGGCTGATTTATAGTAAGATTGACAGGAGTTTTGGGAACTTGGAGTGGTTTCGGAAGTTTGGGCATATTGTTGTTAACTTGATGAATCCTAGTTATTCAGATCACTCTCCACAACTAATTCAATGTATACAGCAGCCTGCTAGAAGAGTTGCCAAAAATTTTAAGTTCCTTAACTGTATGGTAGATCATCCCAACTTTACTTCTGTTGTAGAGAAGGGGTGGGATATCCAAGTAAATGGGACAAAGATGTATAAAGTTTGGATGAAGCTGAAGAATGTGAGAGAAAAGCTCAGGGGCCTGAATAGGTACTATTCTCATGCACAACTGTAGGTTATTTCGGCTTGTGCGACGGTGGATCAACTACAATCAACCTTGAGCAATGACCCTCTAAATCAAGCTTTGTTTCAGAATATGAAAGCTGCCCAACTTGACTATGAAAAATGGTCCAACATTGAAGAACAAATCCTGCAACAAAAGCTAAAGTTCACTGGCTCAATTGCGGAGATGAAAACAACTGGTTTTTTCATGTAAGCCTTGTCTATAGGGGTTATTCAGGTATTTCTGTACTGTTTAACAGTAGTGGTATGAAGTTGGTAGAAGAAATATATATTAAAAATGAGGTGGTTGGCTTCTACAAAAAACTTCTTGGTACTCCCTGCAATTACTTCATGCGCTGTTGATTTACAAGTAGTCAGGCAAGGGACTATTTTAAATCATCAACAAAGATTGGGATTAGTTAAGGAGGTTTCTGCTGATGAAATTTATGTTGCTTTAAAGTCGATTGGAGACAACAAAGCCCCGAGTACTGATGGTTTTACGGCTTGTTTCTTCAAAAAGCATGGCATATTATAGGAGTTGATATTTTAAAGGCAGTGCAGAACTTCTTCTCTTCAGGGAAAATGTTAAAGAGCATCAATGCTTCTATTATCACCCTGATTCCGAAAAAGCAGTCTGCCAACACTATTAAAGACTACTGGCCTATCGCGTGCTGTAATGTGATATACAAGATCATCTCGAAAGTGTTAACAATCAGATTAAGTGAAGTGACGCATCAACTAATTGGAGAGGAACAATCGGCATTCATACCGGGTCGTTATATACATGATAACACTATGTTAGCCCAAGAAATCATCAAAGGATATGGCCGCAAGAATTCCTCAGCCCGTTGTATGCTTAAGATGGATCTACAAAAGGCTTACGATTCCATACAATGGGATTTTGTTGATCAACTACTACGTGCTATGGGTTTTCCTGATCCTTTTGTCGGTTGGATAATGGAAGGGCTTACCACCGTGTCTTACCATATTAATCTGAATGGACAGCTGACGGAACCATTTAATGGGGGCAAAGGTTTACGGAAAGGCGATCCAATCTCGCCATTTCTGTTTGTCATCTGTATGGAGTACCTGAACAGATTATTGAAAAATCTGAAAAGTGAGCCTCATTTTCGTTTCCATCCTAAGTGTGCCAGATTTGGAATTATACATTTGGTATTTGCTGATGACCTCCTGTTCTTCTGTAAAGGAGACCTGAAGTCTACCAAGGCTTTATTGGATGTATTTGAGAGATTTAGTAAGATGTCGAGATTGATTGCAAATAGACAGAAAAGTGAAGCTTATTTTAGTGGTGTCCGGCCAGCAGTCAAACAAGTATTCTGGATTTGACTCAGTTGCGGGAAGGAAACTGCCTTTCAAATATCTGGGAGTGCCTTTAAACGGGAAGAGGTTGTCGATTGGACTTCCAAACTTTTGAGTTATGGAGGTAGATTGCAGCTTATAAAGAGTGTCCTTTATGTAGTGTAGTACTACTGGAGCAAGATCTTTCTTTTACCAAAGAAAGTGATGAAAGCAGTAGAGGGAATTTACAAACGCTTTCTTTGGACAAGTGAAGCTGGAGAAAGTAGAAAATCACCGATTGCTTGGGATCACTTATGTCGTCCAAAGAGTGAAGGAGACGTGGGTCTTGATCACTTGCCTTCAAGTAAGAGAGTTTCTTCTTTTCTCCAAATCCTCTGGGCTGTCAACAAAAAATCTGATAAATTGTGGGTAAAGTGGCTCCATGTTTATTACATTAAAGATTGTTCTTTAAAAACCATGGTTGCACCTGTCGACTCTTCTTTCTTGTTCAAGAAGATGCTTAACTGTAGGGATAAGGTGATTAGTCTGGGAAAACGGGATGAACTGATGGAAACTGATGTTTTTAAGGCGAAATCTGCATATCAAACCATTCGACCAGGCATTGATAAAGTTCAATGGAAGGAGCTGGTTTTGAACAATAAAGCTATTCCACGCGCAAGATTCCGCTTATGGATGGCTTTAAGGGAGAGACTAGCAACTAAAGACCGTATGCAACGTTTTGATCCATCCATTGACCCGCAATGTTTATTCTGTAAGCAGAACTCAGAAGACCAGAATCACTTATTCTTTGATTGTACAGTCACACAAGCAATCTGGAATACGGTTCTTAACTGGCTTGACATTTCAGATTCTTCAAGGAATTGGGCTGATACTGTGAGTTTGACTTGTAAATATGCCAAAGGGAAAGGAGCCAGGCGTCGTCTGTTCAAGGCGTTATTCACAGAATTACTGTATAGCATATGGATTGAGCGAAATAACAGAATCTTCAAACTGAAAGTTACAGATCCTAATCGGCTAATGAGAGATACAGTTTATAGAGTTTTTGGTAGATGCTTGATGATAAGAAATTGGGGGTAGTTTGTAAATCATTTTTGGCTATCCTAGATTGTAAATCAAGCTAGGTGTCTTCTGGTTGTTTTGTTCTCTTGAGACCTTTGTAAAGGAATGGAAAATCTATCTTTCGTTCCAAAAAAAAAAAAAAAGTTAAGTTAACATAAAAATGGGTTTGAGCTAAGAACATATTTCCGTATGTTTTTTTTGGCTTAATTGACAACAAGACACAGTATAATTATGTGTTCGTATGTAACTGGTAAAACGTTGCACTCTAACTAGCAGTCTCTATATATGCATGCATCATAACCAGGCTGTAATGGCTCAAGGCACACACATATATTGACATGATATTGTTGGTACAATACAACTGTCAGTCCGTCCATCAATTTTTGGTTTGTAAAAATCTTGCTTTGAATGCTGAAGTTGACACCTCTAATTGTATACCATCAATACCAACGAAACATGAATCAGATCTCAATATGTAACTAGTGATGGAGTTTTATTTGCTAATAAGATAGAATACAATACAAGAGCCTTCATAATCACCTAGTACAAATATTGTACATGAATGTCATTTTAAAATGCGTACGTCTTTCAATATACCCTGACATGCAGAGCAGTCGGCCGTCGGGGACCAGGGAGGATTGATATACATGCAACTTTTTGAATGCAGTCTCGTACTTATGGGATATTAGAAAATTAAATCCCCATTTTGATTGGGATTATTATCTAGTTTGAACCATATTTCTACATGTTGCAACTCGCAGCAATTCCATGCCAATCCATACATGCTTCAGAATCTTGCGGTTGGTGTTATGTACCAAATCCAAACATGCAACAGTTCATCTATTTCAGTTATTATTATAATTTACAACTTTTAAACATATATTGGAAAATAATCGGTAAGACGTATTGTCTTTTTGTTATTTCTGAACATATATAGTCCAAAAAAGTTTAACAACGGGAGACAAACGAAATTTACATACTACATGACAATTCACATTTTCGTTAAATGTGTGTGGTGCCAATTGCCATGTATATCGACTGTCAATTTATAATATTTAAAATTGAAATAGTAGATGAATTATTATTACATTTCATCATTTTTTGTTTTGTTTTTTTTTTTAAATAAAAATAGAATCAGATTATATATATTACTTCCAAGGATCAAATTGCATTAGGCGACTTAAATGGGAGAGCAGAGAAACCAAAATTGTCTGCTAAATCACTACGAGCTAATAAGTGAATCATTTTATTACAATTTCATATAACAAAAATTAATGAAATAGTCTGATAAAAGTAAGCTAAAAGCTTGGATTCCTCTATAAAACTCCCAGCACGAGAAAAGGATGGCACTGAGCTTTGAAGCTGTTGGACTACTCTTTTAGACAATCGTACCTTCCACAATCAAATGTCGCAAGTTCATGTCTATGCCAGTTAATTGAACAACGGCTTTATTAGGAGCTAAAGCTTCTGCCACTTCAGATCCTGGATAAAAGCCATGAATTTTCTTCTCCAGGCCAGCACAACTCCTTGCCCATCCCTGGCTACTATCCCAATGCCCAGTCCACTATCGACGATGTACCATAGCATCAAAATTGATCTTGACAGTTACTGCTGAGTGGTGCAGTCCATTGAAATATAATAAATATGTGATGAGTACATTTCATCAATGTCATGACATGTTAATACTTCTACTTTGCCCTTTCTTTGCTCAATCAGAAATTCAGAATCAAAGTAAGTTCACTGAATTTGATTGTTTTAAATGTTGTTTAGTCTTCTGAGAGTAGTTTTATCCCAGGAGACACTATTCCTTCAGAAAGGAGATATTGTCTTAAGAAAAAAGATGATGAAACTATTAATTCTACTAACCCTATCATTATTACTTTGTTTGTTCAAGTATTATCTCGCTAATAAAAAAATCTCTTTCTTACACATTTAAAACAAAAAGAAGTTCAAAAATAGAAAAAAAAGTTAACTCCTAACATACTGTAGTTGTTATGTTTTGTTTTCTTCGTCTTAACTGAACTGAACAGAACTGATTTGAACTGAACTGAACTAAATTGAACTAAACTGAACTGAATAAAGCTGAGCTGAATTGAACTGAACTGAATGAAGCTGAATGAATGAAGTTGAACTGACTGAACTTAACTTAACTGAATGCATCTGAACTGAACTTAATACATTTGAACTGAACTGAACTGAACTGAATTGATTTGATTTGAACTAAATTTTCAAGTGAACATAAACTTAGTCTAGTCTTGAAGAACCACGTTGTGGGCTGGGCCTCTTGGGTTTACAATTTCTTGACCCAATCTAGTGAAGAAGAGACTGAACCGTTTCCGCCATTTCTTGAAGTCAATTTTCTTTTATTTAAACGGCTAAACATTAAATTATTGATACGAACGCAAAGAGGATAAGAAATGCTCCAATTCCTTTGGACTTGACTAGAGTTGGTGGTACAATTGGTCACCCCCTAGCTAGATCTTGGGCTCTTGCTAGTAAGATGGACATACTAGACGGAGGGTCAAGTAGCGTTACGGTCATAACGGTTAAGGGGTTTGCTCTTATCTAATATTCTTTACATGCTCGATTGTATTGGTTTAGAGGTTTTGTTTTGATGTGCATCTTTTATGTACCTTATTTGTAAACTCTTAAGTTGTTGATTAATATATCTTTTGTCGTTTAATAAAAAAAAATTGAAGAGAGACAAAGTCTCTGCCAAGTCAAAATAAAATTGCTGAAGTCAATGTGTAATGCCCCAAAAATTCAGAGGTTTAAAGGGGTTGAGAAAGCTACTCATATCAACAAGGCGCACATTTCTTTTCGGGAATCCATCCAGAAGAATTTCAGACTTAAGTGTGTTTGGTCTGGAGCAATTCTAGGATGAGTAACCCACTCGAAGTTCCCGGTGCGCGCATGAGTGAGGAAAAAGTGTGCGGATTAGAACACGTGTTGGTCTGTGGGGCCAACATATCACCCCGGAGAGCAATCCAGGAGTAACCCCGCCGGCCAAAGGGTCGGACCTTCGGTCGATTAGTGGCGGGGTGTTATAATTACACGATGAGTCAACCTAATAATCTCTTTTAAGTACTCAAAATATATTCAATATAATAATCTCTTCTGAGTACTATCTACTATACAAAAATATATATATTAATATAACGTTTTAAATGTTTCGACACATGCTATGGAGAGAATTTGTAATTCGCATAAGAATTTGTCACAATTTATATCTTTAAAAAAAAGAAGATATATGTTGATATTCATGATTTGACATGTGAGAGGTCATTTTTTTCCCTCCTCATTGGTCTCTTTCTGCCGGTATCTGAGTCACAAGTGTCGTAGATCTTAAATGAGTCCGATTGTTATTGTTACTACGATCGATATATATATATACTAAAAGGTGATATCGACTCACCGGTTTCAAATGTACCGATAGTTCGATTTAGGTACGTCAATGGATTCAATTTGGGTCATAAATTGATTGTTTTCAATCCACACAGGTATGCTTGGTTCTTAGTCTTCATTGTAGTCCACTTGAAGAGAACCAAGCATATGCCCAATTCATGCTAAACCCGCTAGCTTGTAGGAAGGAAACCCACTCCATTCCTGTGAACATAAATTCATTTATATATATTTACTCCCCATTTACTTCTTGAATTCACTCCCTTTAAATCTATTTCGAATTATTTCAGTTGACTAAAGGTTTAATTGATTGAAATTCTCACTTCAAATGAGTTAAAATCAATTTCACCTCAGTTGTTCACATTAATTAAGTTAAATTCAATTCAGTTTAGAGTGTTTCATGTAAATTAAATAAAGTTTTACCCGTACAAGTTATAAAATATACTCCATATAGTAGTTGTGGGCTGTTCTCTTTGTTATGGAATGACAATTTCACTATGCCATGGTTGAAATTCACTGCCATGCATCTTTTGCAGAGAACTATGAAACTCTTCCACTCCAAGTATGATTTGAAAAGCGGTGGGAGATTATATGTGTGATTGTTTTGAAAATGAGGGGCAAAATGTAAACTATCAAAAAAATTCGGTCCGACCCTTTGCGACGGTGCAGTAACTCTTGGGATGCTCTTTGAGGTGATATACTGGTTCAACACATGTTTTTCCCCTACACTTTGTTCTCACTCGTGTGCGCACCGGGACAGTAGGTCATTCATCCTAAAATTGTTCAAGATCCAATCTCGCTTAACTTTGGAATTTTTCTTGATGGATACCCAAAAGAAAAACGGCGCAAATTGATGGTATGAGTAGTGTGTTCAATCCATTTAGACACTCAACAATTTGGACGTTATATATATTCACTATCTCTTATATTGCGCGACGTCCTTCTCGGGTCTTATTTCGACTAACCGTCCACCCCTTATGGGTTTTGGTTGTTTGAACCCTTCGGCCCATTAGTGACCGGGACGTTATAATATCACTATAACTTTGGGTTCCACTCAAAACTTAAAAGTTTATCTCCCTTTATTTCCTCTCGGAGAATTAAAATAAAACATGTCATAATGTGAGCTTGATTTGATAGATCACAATTGTTATGTTGCATTATTATCTAGTATGTTGATAGAAAGTTTTATAGTTATTCTGAAGTGTGAACCAATAAAAAGGTGACATGAACAAGTATGTTGTCACATGTAATATTACCCCCCATATAATTAGGGCATGGAACCAGAATCTGAATCAATGGTAGAGCTCTGAAACGAAGGAGATGACGAATAAAGTGAAAATTTACTCCACACAACTAGTCAGTTGAAAAGAGGACAATTGCATTTCATAGACTAGTCTTCTTTTTATTGATGTATCAAGTCCAGCCTTTCATATCTTTATAGCCCCCCACCTCCCCCCGCCCCACAAAGACACCCAAAACTTCCCATTGAATTCATACCACATCAATTATTTTCACTCACGTGAAACTCAACACTATGAATTTATTCTACGTAATTTCACATCGTAACTGTAATACCCTACATATCATGTCATCGTTTGATAATGAGTAGGATAAAGTGTGTATTATAAGTAATTTACATTCTCACATGATATAAAGTGAGCTACTTTTGTGATTTTAAAAGCAAGTCCGTCACAAAGAGGTGGTCAGCTAGTCGGGACAACAAGAAACATTTTCTTCTAGGTTTAACATTTAACTCAAACCTGATATTTCCGAACTTTCAATTCCTTTGATCTTACCCATATCTAACTCAAATTTCACTTGATATATCCGGACAATTTAAGAAGTCGTTGAAAGTCCATAAATTTCAATTATATGATGGAACATTCGTGATGGAACATGCATGGTAATGATGGTATAAAGTGTGGTAGATGACCCATGAATGTATACATGTAGTAGTGATGTACTTTAGTAAATCATATTTTTACCTATCGTATAGAAAAACTCAGAATGTATAATGTATGTAATGCAGTAAAGGACATGCCGGCATACTCACAAAGGGCAGTATCCACTCCAGTTTCACCCCAGTCCATCATGCTAGCTACCATGCATATCATGGTGAAATCTATAGAAGAGTCAATAATAGAGTGAGTTGATGTCCCCATCTCTAGCCCCTAAGTGTGTATATATATACCTTACCATTATACAACAACAGACTAAAAATTGTGAACAACAAGATCCCACAATATTTCCATTTCCATTTACATTAGGCCTTTTTCTCTCAAGTATAGTGTACTGATTTATCCAAGAAATTAAATTCATACTATCATTCATTCATCAAAACCAAACATGGCAGCCTTTACATCATCAATTCAGCACCAGTTTCTCATTGACTCATTTCTGAATTCAAACACCAGCTTTTCACAATTCTGCCACCCTCTTCAAATGGAAACCAACCTTGACCTGCACAGTGTCTCTGCTGTTTCCAATAATGATCCATCTCCTGTTTTCAGCATGCCTGCTGCTAACATGACTAGCATGGACTCCTCATCTATTATCACTGCTGATTACAATGTTAGTACTAATAATTCCAGTGAGCAAGTCAGTGCTCAAAGGTCACCAAACCAATGAAGGTGAACAATATTAAGAAGAGGAACTCCATACATGGTGCCTCTTCTGCTCAGTCCAAGGTCCTACACCAGCCATTTCCATTTCTTTTTTCCTTAACCAAAGTAATACGGTTCGGTTATAGGCGATATGATTTACCTGTTATATCAGTCCAAACTAAAGACTTTGAGAGTTTTTTTTTTTTTTTTTTTTTTTTTTTTTTTTTTTTTTTGTATTAAGTGTTGACAAAGAATTGATGTTTGTTGTAGGATATGAGAGAGGTGAAAGAAAAGAAGCAGAAGAAGGTGATGAACAAAGATGATGAAGAGCAGAGCAAGTCCAATGAAGGGAAGAAGAAGAAGAAGAGAGGTGAAAAGAAAGCAAATGAAGATGAACCTCCAATTGGATACATTCATGTTAGGGCTAGGAGGGGCCAAGCTACTGATAGTCACAGCCTTGCTGAAGGGTACTTTAATTTTCACACTCCTATACTAACTTCGGTGTTTTGCTTGGGGTTTGTAAGATATCCCTTTCACACATATGTTACGTTTTTCATTTTCGCCATCAGTGTCATGACTTATGTTTACTTTTTCGTATAATGTATGTATTCCTTATCGATCCTGCTACTATACTAATAAGTGCCACCACTTAAACCTATAATACATGTTCCTAAAAACCATACAATAATATCATTCTCAACGGCTCTTAGAATTTCGTACTACATAATTTAGTAATTTCTAGTACCTCTTGTCAGGTCCACAAATGTTCGGAGAATTAATATAAATACTAAATTAGAGACTTTGACATACGACCTGATATTAAGACATTTGGAGTATATCAATATTAAATTTTCACTTGATTATGAGCCAATAATTAATAATTTCCTTCTTCAAATAGCAATATGATATTTTTAAATATGGAGTTTGTATATATTACAATATCCATTAATATATTTCATGTGAGGTGAATTAATTAACTAACTTATTAATCTTATTTAAAACTAAATTATTTCAGGTGAGAAGGGAGAGGATAAGTGAAAGAATGAGGCTGTTGCAATCCCTTGTCCCTGGCTGTGACAAGGTCAACTTCAAGATTTTGTCTAAATATAATACAACTTTTTTTATGTGTTTGACCATTATGCAATGTTTTTTTGTAGAATGTTTTACTAATGATTGACAACTTCATGTGGTTTGAGGTATAAACAGGTAACTGGAAAGGCCCTCATGTTGGATGAAATTATCAACTATGTTCAGTCCCTCCAACATCAAGTTGAGGTCATAATCTTTTTCCTTGTAATATAGATTTTAAGTATTATTACTCTATCTTGTTAGTATTTTTTAAATATTATTGTTAATTTTTATTTATTTATTTTTGTCAATTTGCAGTTCCTCTCATCAAAGCTTGCTTCTTTGAACCCAATGTCATATGACTTTGGCATGGACCTGGAATCATTCATGTTTACTCCAAATCAGGTATATAGGAGGAATATTGCTATTTAAGTTCGACTTTCACATATTTCTATAAGCTCGACTTTTTGATATATAAGGTGTAGTTATTTCATGGTATCGTCATTCGTTACTCGTTAGCAAGTATAAGAGATCGAATCCCTACATTAGACCTCGTTGTAAAACGAAAACTTACAGTCTCAAGTTGGGAAACTCTCATATGTATATGTCTCTTTCTTGATTTCAATATATGATTTAATCTGAAAATTTGCATGCAGAACTTGAACAGTTTGACCTCACCACAGCAATGCAGTCCCACAGAAGTTAATAACAATCTTCTCTTGGATAACATTTCTGCAAATGCTGTTCTGTTACAAACATGTTCAACTTCCAAATACTTTGCCCCAGGTATTATAATTATATTATTTTTAATTCAATGTGTTTTTCCTTTTTATGATTATAAAAAAAAAAGGTTTTAGAAGTATTTGTTTAACAGACAAAATAATTGATTTTCAGGGTAATAGACAAATGCTGTGGGAAGTGGATGAACAAAGACAGAAATTTATCAATCAGTCAGGATTCAGCAACACCAACTTGTTCTCATTCCATTAATTGATTAATATTAATCCAATAATACCTGCCCTACAATCCTTTGGTTAGCCCTCATTCATTGTCTCTACATTAATTTACAATTTTCTGAAATAAAATGTATTCTAAGATATTCTAATACATTTTACATCGTTGTATAATCCACAACGACACGTAGGATCCACCAAATTAATTGTCGACAATACTACAACTCACAAGCCTACATTTTCCACCAAAACTTGTTCTTCTCCAATTTTCAATTGATGGATCGATCGAAAAGACATTTTGCTACTTATATTTAACCGTACTTATAACTACTATATATATTTCCAAAAAAAAAAAAAAAAGAAACTACTATATATATAAGTGAATCAACAGGGTTCCACTATATATATATGTTACAAAAGTTATATTTCCAAATATTAATAATACTCACATTTCAATTAATGTCATACTCCATGCAAACATTTAATTTAAGCTATAGAAGTCGTACAATATAGGTTTTATCTTCTCATAATATTTTGAAAAAACCTGCTTTGCTTTTATACTGAACAAATGTAAAACTGGTTTTGCTCGAGTTACATGAACTATCAACTGTGTCACCTAAGCATCAAATAAATTAATTTTAGTTGTTAAGTGGATAAATGATTTTAAAAGATAGTTAACTTTTTTTATATATGACATGATTGATCATATTTTCCTTGATTGTTTGGCTGTATGTATGCAGATATGCTGATCAAGTAAAAGTTCATATTCCCAATCTTGATGAGTATCAAATTCTAGCAAATTAAAACAATTGGATGTTCATAGTCCAATCCATGAACATGGTGAATAAAGCTGGGCATTGGAATATATATGATGTGTTAATGAATTTAAGAATCAGTGAATATTATTAGTGTAAAAACCCGACCATAAGACCAGATTGCTTAGAGATCCTAGTTAGTGTAGTGTAATATAAGAAATGTATGTACTACTTTATGTAGCAGTTGATTTTACCGTTATGTAAGATTCCACCTGAGGAATTGATGGGCAGTGTGATCATGCAGTGTACTTCTTAGTTCTTAAGAACATTTTTACTGTTGATTGTGTTCAGACAGTTAATTTTACACTCATTTTTGTTACTCCTGTTATTTTGTTGTTGATTTCATGTTCAGTAAGTGTGAAGTGACAAGGTATATAGGTAACTATGTTTCATGTGATGTGGGGTTAACTATCCATATATAACGATTGAATTGGAGCAGAGGCGTCTTTCTAGGACCCAATACGAAGTAAATTTTCGGCCCGTCAATTTTCCTACTTTATTACTCCGGATGAAGATTATCATTTGGATCCTTTAAAAGTACCATTCCACCTCAAATCAAACCTAATTCGGATCAAAAATAATATTAGAATTTAAGGTCAAATGAAAAGAAAAATTAACAAATCAAATGAGAATCTTAGTCCGGATCAGAGGAGTTGGATTGAAAAGTTAAAAAACCGAACGGTATGTGTACGTACTCCATATTAGTGAATTGATCATTACTTAAAATCTTTATTTTTGTGTCAGATATTGCTGAAGGATGCTCGATTATATTTAAGATGGATCATTGGAGGACAAACTAAGTGAAAGAATATATGATCGATATAACTTGCTTTAGATACAAATTACCAGCCGGGCGGTCCAAGATTGACTACGAGGTTTAGTGAACACCTAGATCAATCTCTACAGATATTCGTCAGAAACCTGCAGATTAGTAAACACAAACACAGATAATATATAGAAGTTATAGCACATCGAAATATAAATAAGAACTTGTGTTTGAAACTTTTCAAGCAACTTTGTAAGCTTACTTAATGCACAGTCAAGGCAGAAAATCAATTAAGAAAGTACTTGTTCGTACAACGATGTATACTCTCAATTTCTATCTCAGTAAAACAACACTATTCATCTATAAGATGATATAGAATACCCTTCTATCTATTCTACCTTCAATACGTTGTTAGAGAAGTCTAGAATATAAGTCAGTGTAAAAGACACAACAACTAAAACTATAAAAGTATAACTCTGTAAACTCGAATGCTCTGCTCTTGTGTCGTTCTTCTTTTGTATGTCGATGCTTCGCTTATATAGAGGTGGAAAGCCTTGATCGAATTCTATCAGGAAAGCACGTCTTGATGAATCTGGACATATAATAATCTTCCAGCAAGAATCGACTTCCTCTTCAAAGACTCCTTTTCCTTCTATGACTTGAATTCCTTTTAGAGTCCTTCTCGAACATGTCTTCTTCCTTCTTTAAGCTTTCTTGTAATTCGACAATTCTCATGTATAAATCAACTTCCTGCACAAGACAACACCTACAGCTGTGGAATAGTTATTGTGTTAGAATAGGTAAAACTAAATAAAAGCGGTTAAGTGTCCTGTTTTCAGAATCTAAGGGTTGAGTGAACCTATAGGTGAACACCTATGTCAACACCCTTGAAACAGTGACACTTACACTAAGGTCATTAACAAGATCTCCGAACAGTTAAATGACGATGACCGGACATGCATGAGAATTTTACCAAACACAACTAGCCCCTTTGTTCACACAAATTTGACTGTCTATTAGAGATTACTATACATGCTTCTTTCGAATTACAGTAGAAAGCATTTACAATTAAAACAAATGAAATCCAATTGGTGAACAAAGTCTATCGTAATGATTGTAATTAGACATTAAATTGATTAATCACACACACACACACATATATATATATATACTCTCTCCGTCCCAAAACAGTTGCACCGCTTTGACTTTTTGCAGTCAACAAAAATGAAGTTTGACTACAAATTACTCTTAAACTATAATAGTAAAATATTCATCAAAATTAGGGCTTCTTACATATACTACCCTTGTTAGTCCATTTTATTACAGATAGACCCTCGTTAGCCAAACAACTACATCCAGCACCCCTGTTAGAAAGATTTAATTACACCTAAACCCACGAATTTGACTTTTGACGAATTAAATCAATGTAAAGACATTTTTAACCTTGGTCAAATATTGAATTCTGACTTTGACCAAACAACTCCAATTTTCATTAATTACACATTAGCCTCAAATCTTTTTAATTTCACCAATTTGACACTTATTAATTCAACATAAGGCATATAACTTTTTTAAATTTTAAAATTACCTCAAATATTATTGCAAACTGAACCCTAATAATTTTACATCTTAAAATTAACCCAAAGAATTTTAAAAAAAAATAAAAAACATAATAAAAAAAATAAATAAAAAAGAGACAGGCGAAGGTGTGCAGCTCGCCGGCCGGAGGTGTACAGCTCGCCGGTCGGAGGTGTACAGCTCCGACCTGATCGGAGCTGTAAAGCTCCGTTCAGGCGAGAGCTGTAAAGCTCCGACCTGAACGGAGCTTTACAACTCCGCTCTGAACGGAGCTGTACAAGCTCCGACTAGATCGGAGCTGTAAAGCTCCGATCTGAACGGAGCTACACAACTCCGTTCTGATCAGAGCTGTTAGCTCCGATTCCAATTAAGAAGAAGAAGAAGAAAGAAGGAGGAGGGAAGAAGAAGGAGGAAAGAAGAAGGAGGAGGGGGGAAGAAGAAGGACGAAAGAAGAAAAAGAAAAAAAAGGTAAAAAAATAAAAAATGTTAAGGCCATGTTTAGTATGAAGATATTGAACAGTAAACCTTAAGTTGGTCAAAACAATTTTGAGATTTTAGACCTAGATGTAATAGTTTGACTAAGAGGGGTGTATCTGTAATTGGGTCGTCTAGTAGGGGTGGTAGACGTAATATGTAATTTTATTCCGAAACTTTCCATCCTAAACTTTCAATATGTAATTTTATAAATTATTATGTTATTATAGTTAAGAGTAATCTGTAGTCAAACTTGAATTATGTTGACCACAAAAATTCAAAACGGTGCAACTGTTTTGGGACGGTATATATATATATATATATATATATATATATATATATATATATATATATATATATATATATATATATATATATATATATATATATATATATGGTGTTAATGCATGGAAAACAACAATACAATACGTTTCCACTAAAATAACAATCAAAGAACACTAGTAACCTAGAGTGTTCGATCCATCATGCATGTCATCACCTTTATTGGTACGTAACGATGAATTAAATAACAATAATATGATCCATCATAATCATGATTAATCTATGTGATTAATGTTCCTCGTATGTTATATGTCCTTCTAATTTACATACCTACTATTGGCCACGTGGATGCATCAATTGCCATGTGTAACACTAAATCTTCGATCCTAGCTATGATTTTTCTCATGGGTATAATTAATAGCTTTTTTTTTTCTCCCTTTCGTTTTGTTAGAAGAACGTTTGAGAAACTACTCATCATCGATTGATCAGTTTATTGGACTTGACTAATCATATGACGATTGGCAGTACTGTTTATAGTAGATAACGTGTTGTTTACTCGGACCTTTGCCGGAAAGAAAAAGACAAATTGTGGGTATATGTTTTCCAGAGTAATATTATCATGGGAAGTCAATGTCGTTGGTCAAAAGAGCAATTTATTTTTTTGTGGGTATATGTTTTCCAGAGTAATAACTAATTGTGTTGTCATTAAAAGTAGGGTAATTTGCATATAGTCCCCTCTTTGTTTTTTAATTACATACTACCCTCTTAGTAAAACAATTACATGTAGCCAAGTGTTAGACAAAAACAATTACATATAGCACCACGAATTTGACTTTTTTCGAATTAAGAGCTGGAAGTTACGTTTTTACCCTGCCGGAATTTCAGTTTTTAGCTTGAAACAAACAACTTAAGTTTGCATTATTTACACATTTGCCTCCAAATTATTTTATTGTATAAAATTAACTTTAATAAATTTCAATATAACCACAAAACTATATAAATTTCAAAATGAACTAATATTTATTATAAAAGAACCCCAAATTAATGGTTTGTTTCAAAAACAACCCCAAAAGATTAAAAATAAAAAAATTAAAAGAAAACAAAAAAACAACTCCTTGCCGGAGCTGAACAGCTCCGGTCAAGAGCTGTTAACAGCTCCCTGCCGGAGATGGAGCTGTAAAAACAGCTCCGAAATCGGAGTTGTTTACAGCTCCAAATCAGGGTTGTACAACTCCGATTTCGGAGCTGTTGACAGCTCTGATCGGAGTTGTAAAGTTGACAGCTCCGATTGGAGTTGTTTACAGCTCCGGTAGGAGCTGACCGGAACTGCTCCGGTTTACAGCTCCTGCCGGAGCTGTACCAATTTCGGTGCCGGAATTAATTACGGTACCGAAACTCTAAGAGAAGAAGAAGAAGATGGAATAAGAAAAAGAGAAAAATAAAAAAAGGAGAAAAAAAAAAGATAAAAACAAAAGAAAAAATGATTTTTAAAAATCTAAGGCCTTGTTTGGCTGGAAAAAAACAAAAAAATAAATAAGGATGAGGTCAATGATTTTCCGGTTATTGGGGCTACATGTAATTGTTGAACTAAGAGGGAACATTCCGTAATTAGAGTCCGCAAGGAGGAGGTACAATGTAATTTACCCTTAAAATGGTGCTAGTTATGACAAACGACTTTTGGAATTTTTTTTATGTTCTTAACGTGGAAATAGTTTTAATTAGGATTCATTTAATTATGAGTTATTGCTTTGTACAAATTTTTGGATTTTTAGCCACAATTAAAACGGGATTTTAGACCTCGAAAATGGAGTCTTTTTTGGAACTAAAGAGCTTTGCATTACCTCCAAAACAGTTACACAACTAAGGTCGACGAAATCGTCCAGGCCAATCAAAACACCTTATTACAAACTAGGAGAGAAAACAAAAAATCAACCAAATACAATCTCGTGGACTTTTTGCTGCAGAACCGGCCACATGGTGCTACGCTGAACAATGGCCTGAATTGCAGCGTTGCTAATCGCCTCAATATCAATCGGTCGTTGTTGGAATATATGTTCATTCCGGGCCTGCCAAATGCTATAACACAACTCAGCCACCAGCCCCTTTAAAATCCTTGGTTTCCAACCCCTGCCTTTCACTCTTTTGCAAAGCTCGCGCATGCCCTGTTCCCATCCTGCCCAGGTCACGCGCATCTTCATCCATGCAAAGGCTGCAGACAGAATTTGCTTGGTTTGCGCACAATCAAAGTACAAATGTTCTATGCTTTCCGGTTCACCACAGTAAACGCAGATTCCATCCGTGTGTAAACCGTGCCAGTCGATCTTTGGTGGCCAATCATTTATGGAGGGCCAGCTACATCACAAAGATAGCACGCGGGCGAGCAGTACTGCTGTGAATTAAGTTCCTCCAGAACACCCTCATAGGCTGGCCGCGCAGGTGCTCATATACATGTGTCACCACAGACTTCCCGTTTATTGTACAATTCGCCCAGGCCTGGAGCCCAAGCACCGTTGCCCTGCTCTTGAAAATACTCTTCATGATCCATGAACAAGTAGTTGGAGGGATGTATGTAGCAATCGCTTCCCCTTTGAGATAGTAACTATGCACCAACCGTATCCATAGTTTGTCTGTTTTCTGTTGTATATTCCAGAGTAACTTTGCCATTAACGCCATATTCCACTCATGTAGTGCAATAACATTAGACCGCCACACTTCCATGGGGAACAAACAGTATCCCATGCGACCAAAGCCTTCTTCGACTGGTTGTCTTTTCCACTCCAAAGATAGACCCTACATATACTTTCAATATGGTTCAAGACATACCCTTCGAAAATGGAGTTTAATCAGATATATAGATATATGTACAGTATAATCTACTAAAGAAAAACAAAAAATACTAAAATTTGTAAAATGGTGAAAGAATAATTTATATTCAAAGCGTGTTGAATATAAATTACAACTAGAAAGGAGTAAGTTTCTTGCATGTTGTAGTTCTTTTTTTTTTTTAATGACAAATATTACAACTACTCATACACTACTGCTATTTTCACACCTATACCACCTTATGTCTCCGCATGGGATCGAACCCTGCACCTCTCTTTCACCATCCCAACTCCCTTCTGCTGGACCACCTTATAACTCGCTTGCATGTTTGTAGATGCTTTTCAAAAATTCGGTAGTTCAGTTGATTAGCATGATGAGATTGGTAGTCCATAAGGGTCCATCGAGGTTTTGGTTTCATATACGAATAATTTGGTTGGTATCCCCCAACTTTAGTTTTGGTGAAAGGTGAATTGTCGGTTCGTACCTTTTAACTCTTGGTCTATGTAGTAATTCCCTATATTTTTGCTTAATGGAACAAGAACGGTCTATTTCAGATTACAAGTGTTCCACCTCTGTGCAATTACAAGCAAAATGTGAGGGCAAAATAGTAAAATGACAAAAAATGTAATAAAGGCACAAGAAACGTAAAAAACTGCTTATAAAATCGCACTTCTTCTTATGCAGCAGCCAAAATGTAAGGATATAATGCTAATTGCAGTGATATGACCCAAAACACATCAACTTTACACTGTGAACAGAAATTTACGAAACACATTTTGCCCATTTACTTAACACCGTCAGTTGTAAGTTGAACTTTTACCAAGTACCGGTTTTTCCATTTTTCATCCAGTCAAACCTCCATTTTTCGCATGTAAATGGAGTTCAGTCAGGAGCGCATGCATTTCAAAACATTTACTGTAATTTTTTTAGGGTGTGTGTGTTTCCAATCAGACATTAAATGAATATATTCAACACCCCTTTATCTTGAGGTTGTAAATAAGATCGAATTCTAGCATAGTACGCATCGAAATTTTCTACTTTCAAAATCTCTCTCAAGATAAATTCCACACATATTAAATTCCCAAACTCGAATCGCCACTCCGTATGTATAACCGGTCTCGATACCGTGATGAATTTGAGAGATTGAATAATTAGTACTTGAACTGTTTAGTAAAACATTGGAAATGGATCTGTTTTCATGTGTTTCTTGATGTTTCCGACAAACTTCTAACACTAACCCACAGTGGGGAATTTTGGATTGAAAACTCTATATTAAATTTGAGGACCTCTTTGGATATTACTTGATTTATTTAGGAGACTAATTAAATAATCTGTTTCAAAGGAGATGAGGTTATGGGCAAGATTGGGGTGGGGTTTGGATTCGGGGCGAGGGTCTTCCTTGTTCCCAAAGAGCTCGCCATAGCTAGAATTGCGGTGCCCCATCAAGGTCCATTTTGGCTGAGGATTCCAACAACACAACCATTTTTTTTACCGCCCTTGATTCCCCACTTGTAAAATACACCATTTTCCTCTCCCTTTCTCCTTCTTCAAGGCATTGTCCATGAAAGTTCTGAAGCTTTCGGATAAATCGTGTTTAATGGAAAGGGATCGAAAATTCAAAACTACTGCCTTGTCTAGTATTTGATTTTGAGCGTATCTCCTTTTTAATTCATTTTTTGTCTATCGCAATTTTGTCTCGAAACTATTAAACAAATAAAATGATTACCCCGTATGTCTTGTAAACACAGTTTAAATGTTGATATAACACCAAAACATATGAATCGGAAGCATAGAAACCTTGTAAATGTACTAGCTATGGTAAATTGGCTCGTTGCACTATTGGTAAATTGGTTACCTCATAAACTAATATGGCGTGTATCCATTTTTATTATAAGTGTATGTTTGGTGCGACATGGTCGGTGAGTCAATTTATCAAGTGATCCACCTTATTGTCCAAATTAAGGTGGTTTTATAATACGTTTGTTATAGAACTTTTTATATAGTTTTTTATTTTTCTTTTTGTAAAGAAAGTTCAGAGAAATCAAGGTAAGCATATGCTACACATTATTGCAGAAGTATGAATCAAGCATAGGATTGTCTCCTAAAAATCTGCGTGAGAACTCTGAGAAGTACTAGAACGAGATGGAGATAGAAATGGAGATAGAAATAGTGCACAAATAATTGATGATATAAATGTGACGTTGAATTTAATTTTGAACCTAATGTTGTGAATTTTTATGCATATAAGGCATGGCTTGTCCTATGGACCATGCTCTTTGTCCCACATTGTTTTATTTTATTACTTTATTATTATTTTTCTAATAAAGTTTTTTAGTATTAACAGTACCAAGTTTTGTTTGATAGTTCACTGTTTTTAGTCGGCCATGGTCCCTCTTCGTGCAATATATTTAATCATATGATCCTGCACCTAGCTATATAAAAATATACACATATCACATATACCTGTGACTTAAAAAAAGAAAAAAGTTAGTTATCCGTTTCAAGTATATATATTTCTGTATAATTGAAACTAAAAATTTTAATGGTGCAGTCAGAACCAGGGGCCCGGTACTACGCCCCACCCCTCAATGGTAATTTTTACGATATTTCAATTTTTTGGCTTAAACCAAGTTTACTAACTGGAGGTTCTGTTCAACATCTGAATGGTGTTGTTGTTTGAGAAAAGTACCATGAATTATAAAATCACACAAGTAATACACTTTTGTAATCTCGTGCATGCTGCTTGTAAACTCATACTACTCATTTGTTTCGTTTCTTTTCTTTTTTCTTAAAAAAAAATTGTTTACACATTATTTTTTTCATTTTTTTCTTTAAATTTCACCGTAGATCCTGTCACTAAGGCTATGTTCTCTTAGTCTGAACAGAACTGAATGAAGCTGAGCTAAATTGGACTTATTTGTAGTATAAAATACTATTAAGCAAATCCAAATTGAACAGAACTTAACTTAATGCATCTGAACTGAACTGATCTGAACTTAAAATAATTAATTTTCAGACGAAGAGAACAGAACCTAAATCAAACAACACACCCGTTATACAACCTTCTAAAACCCGTTCCGAAAGCAAATGTAGACAATCTAAAAAAATTGAGTATTAAGTTTTAGAGAAGTACTACATAATTCTTTTTTTTGGTTCATGAATCATAAAATCATACTACTAATATACAAAAACCTATTGGACCTGTTCTGATGTCAGTGCATTTGGGCTAGACATGTTAGGTTGGGCCAAGTCGAAGAGGTTCACTTCTGCACATGAACAAGAACAAGAAGTCAAGAAGCAGAACAGAACAAGAATGCATCCAAACACATTTTGTTCTAACGCAGTGACAAACGCCGGACATAAAAACAAATGTGCCGTTTGGTTTTATATGCATAGTTGCTGATACTAGTTATTGTTGTGCCCCAACTCTTCAACTAAATCCTAGTGAATCTCCAGTGACAAGTCAAAACCGCAACTATATAGATGCGTAATTAAATCATGGCCAATACTGTTAGTTTACGATACACTTAGTCTGGTCAAGAGTCATACGAGTATCATTTATCAGAAAGATCCTCATTTTTACACGTACTTAGATATCTATCTAAGTTCTGTCTAACAGGTCGTGATAATTTCTCAATTCCCGCATATCCAATGCACAACTCAACAATAAACATACAAGGGAGAAAGGGACCGGTTACAGGACGATTTGGATACAAACAAAAGAGAAGTCAAGGCAGAGGGCTATGAGGGAAAACTGCAAGGGGAATGTTTTAAATACAGCATGTTACTTTTGGATGCGGAAAATCAGTGAGCCATTACTGAAGCTAGTGTACAAAAGCAGATAGTGTGTCCTTATTTAGGCCATGCAAATAGAATACCACATGGATTTGCAGATAGACAGCAATAGTTCAATACCCTCTTTCTTAGATAAGATTTATGGTGAAGGAGACACAAGGATGTGCGTCTGCATCCCCGCCCCCAAGTCCCCCATACCTCCTTCGTCCTCAATTTTCCAGAATGCACTGTTGTAACAGATACAAGAGAGATTATATACATATATGATATAACGACAAATGTGATCATTGGTCAAAGGGATTGAAAGTGGATTAGAGTTCGACGTTTCCTGGGACCATAAAAAAACGTTACTTCAGGAAGAACATGTATGACTAACTCAATAAGTTTCTGGTACAACGGATTGAACACAAGAAATGAGTGGTCTGGGACCACGCTAGCAACCATAAACCAACTGTTTGTTTTTAGTGTTGTTGTTACTATCTGAGTTTGCTACATTAGCACAAGGGTAGTTCAAGTGTTAAAATATGTAATGTGCTTGAGAGTTAAGACTATTCCGGCTGAATTGCGATATTATTGAAACTAGATTATTGCATTAAACCTTAATGTGAATCACAGCTATTTCTTCTGTTAAATTATTACTGCAGACAATCCATATTTGAACTTCTATTACAAGCATAAGAAACATAATTTTGTGTTGAATATCTGAACTGTTAAGACATGCAGTTTACAGTTATTCCTTAAGAAGAGACAGGTTGCATTTTTCAGCTAGAAAATTTCTGCCTCGTTATAAAATCCAGCTTAGTTCACAGGTTGCTTCCGGAAACTGAAAAGATCATACAGTGGCTAAAAACAATATCTGTTTGACTTAGAACTGTTGTACAGTCCCTCAAGTACGAAATAAACTTTCTTCAGAGTTCATGGATGAGTAACGATGATATTCATTTCATTCTTTAGAGTTATGAAATGATTGTATGTCATGTTTTTCGAGAGTTCATTGTCGGGGGAGGGGGGGTCGACCGGTTGTACTGGACTAAAGGAGAAGATGCAAGTGAATTTAGACATAATAAAGGCATCATTAGCATTTGTTATTGAATCGACACAGGAAACACTACAGGGTCCAGAAGAAACTGCGCTGTAATGCAAATAAACATGTTATGGGCCTTATGGCCACACAATCAATCACTATTTAAATCCGCAAACTCTCGATGAGAAATTATTAAATCGTTGCAGGCAGACCATGAAACAAATTCATCCGCCAGTTCTATCCAGCACACTGAAATAAACAAAATAACACAACTTAACACCAAAGTCATCATACTAAATTTAGTTTTATGAAAAGCATAAGCCTAGTAGGCAGTAGCCAACCAGGTACATATACAAAATTCATCGCTGCAACAATGGAGCAACAAGTTCCCACACTGAGACAGAATACCTATTGCAGCCTTTGCATTTCCGAAAGAACACAATGACTTAACGTTAGCAATTTTTTAGATCTGTGTACAGATAATCACTGTCCACTGATATCTCTTTAGGTGTTTAAACTAGAATTCGGTTCAGGATTTAGGATTTGGTCTAATGCACTAATACTTAGTAGAGCTAATTGGATTTCTATTGAGGGTTGGTGCACTCTTTTGGAGGGTTTAACACATTTCTTCCATATTATAAACAGTAAACTCTGGCTTTTAAGAAGCTTTGAAAATTAACTCCAACACATATATGGAATCAAAGGGGAGCACTAATACATATACACTTCATACACGCCTACTTCAGAGTCAGACAATCAGATTGTAGCTGAGTGGTGAGCTGGGACACTCTGTAACCAGTCACAGGTTCGATTCCCCATAATGGGTGATTCTTGTTTCTCTGTATATAGCCCTGAGCCCTTGAAAGTTACTTAGCATTCCATTCAAACTTGGGATACTATTCATAAAGCTCTCAGAAATTCTATTCAAGACATTAGACCAAAAGAGGTTCACATGTTAATAAACTTTCGTTGTGGAATATAGACCTTTATGAAGCTTAACAGAATTTAAAGAGTATATAGCTCTCTTACGCAAATAGTAATCTCATGTTTGATAAATTGCAGTTCCAGAATTTTATTGTGCACTAACAAGCATGTATGCCAAGATTTCAGATTTGTAGATCTAAGTATATCTGATAACTTGGGTAAATTGTGGGTCTAGCTATGGTTTACTATTGGATGCCATTCATTGCAATCTTTTGGTATATACTTAAGTTATGCAAGTATTTGTGATGGTGTGGTCTATCAAAGCGGATGAAACAGATTTAGTAAATTCATTTTGCATGCCTCCACGAGGAATAGTAGATCCTTGCCTTTTGAATTTAAGCTTCTTTGAGATACTTGGTCGAGAAGTTACATTTAAGACTCTTCAAGACTCATTGAGTCAAGGAGCACGAGCAGTTGAAGGCTTGAACCCATGCATTGAAGAATAAGCATATTTAAAAATAAAAAGAAATGCTTAAACTCGTTGTAGCTAAATTCCTCATCTTCTGAACTTTATTTCTAATGGAAGAGAATTCTAATGGATTAAAGGTATTAACCCCTTATTCTTCTGAAGATGCTCGTGGACTGCTTAAAGCTGCTATAAGGGATCCGGATCCTGTTGTATTCCTTGAAAATGAATTGCTGTAAGTATTAGTTCTCTGCTGCTTGCATGTACTACTTTTTTTTCCCTGCAAGTAGTAGTATGCTGTGATTTTAGCATCAATCTGAATTTATCTTGCTTCTCCCTTGGATTGACCTTTGCTGAACAGTTATGGTGAATCCTTCCCCGTATCATATGAAGTCCTTGATTCTAGTTTTTGTCTTCCCATCGGCAAAGCTAAGGTACATCAAGCTAAGGTCTCAAAATGGAGCGTTTGTCCTTACTTTTTTTCTCTTATGAAAGTGAAAATTACAGTCAACGAAGAAATTAAAGTGAAAATGCACCAAAAACAGCATTACATCTTAAACTTTTATTTCCTCTTGAGAAAGTAGTTTTTAACAAGAGTTGCTTATCAGAAAATCGCCTTCATGAAATTCACAAAAGTCAACCGTATATATATCATTAATTAATGCAGTCCATGCCAGCTATTCACATGTCCCCAGGCAGCTGGATCTCTATATGGGTAAAATCCAATTTTTTTTACTATCAGAGTGTCCCAAGTCCAATTTTGGTACTCCAAAGTGGTTAGTTCCAATTTAGGTACTCCAAAGTGATACATGGACAAATTTTGGTACTCCAAGGTGGCTAGTTCCAATTTAAGTCTTCCAAAGTGACATATGAACCAATTTTGGTACTTTCTTGATTTTTGGGTTAGGGTTTTAAAGCTCAATCGACAATGGAGAAGGAACGAGAGGAATGTCGATATGTAAAAAGGCAAAACGGTTTTGGAATTTTAGTTTATCGGTGTTTTTGTTGGTCGACTCTAATTTTTTTTTCTTAATTTTTAATCGGGCGTGTGTAATACATCCCCTTTATATCAATAAAAAATACAGATTAGTTTAAACTACCGACGAGTGTATTCTACGCACGCGTGTGACACACGTTTCCGACAAAAATCAACAAAGTACCAAAATTAGTCTGTGTGTCACTTTGGAGTACCTAAATTGGACTTAGGCACTCTGGAGTACCAATATTGGACTTGGCGCACTTTAGAGTACTAAATTGAATTTTGTCCATCTCGAGACATGTTGATGTAAACGCCAGTACGGTTCACAAGGTAATACACATTCCTTCCACTCGTAATGAGGTGACATTCGGACAATTTCATAATTTTTTACCCCAATCTTAGTTTACATTTGAACGGTGGAATCCTAATTGATGCAACGTGCGTGTGCCATGCATCCTCTGAACCAGCAAGTATCTAGGCATCCACAATCATTGAATAAATCACTATATTATGGGTGTTTAGATGAAATATGATCACAATCATTTAAGTATTACCTTAATATTTTCTTCTTTTTTCTCGTTTTGTTCTAGACAATATTATTTGGGCCGGATATTGCAAACATCACGTATTGGGCTTTGTTATTGGGCCGACCTGGCCTTATTATATTAAAACAGCTCTTTACCCTGCAGCAACCCTCACAGTTGACAAGAAGAACAGAAGAGAAGATAGGCGCCGCCGCTGCTAGCCACACAGTCACCGGATATCCGCCGACTCTTCGAAGATGAAGGTAATCCCCCTCCATCATCAATTCATCATCACCTCTACTACTCTGTAACGTATTTTTCCGTGAAAACTAATCTATTTTATTCTCACTTTCGTGTTTTTAGTTCAACATTGCGAATCCGACCACCGGTTGCCAGAAGAAGCTTGAGGTTGATGACGACCAAAAGCTGTATGTCGTGATTTTCACCTTCCATTATGTTTATGCTTCATTGATTTCTGTTTGTAACTGGTTTAACCTAATTTTTCGCTTTTGTTACTGTTTGCGTTTCTATCATATGATAATCCGCAATTTGGGATACATTTTGTTGTTGAATAATTGAATAGGATTGTAATTATTTTAAGATTTATTCATTTGTATACATTTTATTGAATAATTGAATAGCATTGTGAATAGGTTAAGATTTATTCATTTGTAGGTTGTCGCTATATTCTTCGATTTCTATTCTTCCTTTTCCATGTTACAAATTCATGCCTCTTTTTCATGTTGTTTTGCTAGTGTATGATGTTAGTTGTTTTAGCTTAACCTTTGATTTCAAGAATGCGCACTAGAATCTGTTGTTGAATTAAAAATGGTTTCACATGTTAAGAGTTGCTTGGGCTTGGGTTTTGAGAGGCATTTTGTTTGTGATTGTTTATTGCTCAATCTAGCATCTAATGTTACTCTGATCTCTCAAATCTGTTATATCTGAATTCTTGCTTGTTTTGATTGCAGTCGTCCTTTTTATGACAAGAGGATCTCTCAGGAGGTCAGTGGAGATGCTTTAGGCGAGGTATGCTTTCTTTTTATCCATCCAAGTCACAGAGTCACAGCAAAGCACTGCATAGTAGAAACTTTGTTTAACTCAACATTGTTCTATCTTATTTTAGGAATTCAAGGGATATGTATTCAAGATCATGGGAGGCTGTGACAAGCAAGGTTTTCCCATGAAGCAGGGTGTGTTGACTCCTGGCCGTGTGAGGCTTCTGCTTCACAGAGGTATATGCTGAGTGTGTTTATATGCTTGTTATTCCACATTTTGGATTATTGTTAGAGATTTCTAATTTGGGAGTGAAATATTGCATTAATAGGCACCCCATGCTTCCGTGGTCATGGAAGACGCAATGGTGAGCGCCGAAGGAAGTCTGTCCGTGGATGCATTGTGAGTCAGGACCTTGCAGTTCTGAACTTGGTCATCGTGAAGAAGGGTGACAATGATCTTCCTGGTTTGACCGATATTGAGAAGCCAAGGATGAGGGGTCCCAAGAGGGCTTCCAAGATCAGAAAGCTCTTTAACCTTGCCAAGGATGACGATGTTAGGAAGTATGTCAACACTTACCGCAGGACATTCACTAACAGCAAGGGTTAGTTTCTCAACTGTTTCCTTGATAGATGACTTGTCGCTTAACAATTTGGCTATATTACTATATCCTATCTGTGTCATCACTGAAACTTCATTTATGTGTGTGATGATGACAGGTAAGAAGGTGAGCAAAGCTCCTAAGATTCAGAGGCTGGTCACTCCCTTGACTCTGCAAAGGAAGAGAGCTAGAATTGCTGACAAGAAGAAGAGAATTGCCAAAGCCAAATCAGAGGCTGCTGACTACCAGAAGCTTCTTGCTAGCCGATTGAAGGAACAGAGGGAAAAGCGCAGTGAGAGTTTGGCTAAGAAGAGGTCTAGACTCTCTGCGGCCTCTAAGCCATCCATTGCTGCTTAAGAAATTTCAGCTATCTATCATATCTATCTATTTCTATGAGAAATTTTGTTGTGGATGATTATTGATTGAACCGTTGTTTATCACTCAGTTTTGTTTTTTATGAGATTTTATGATACTTTTGGTTCTTAGCCATATAAGGGTCGATTTGATTTTTCCTATTCTGGTTATGAAAGGCAACATCTCTACAGGTAAAGATGAATTCTAATTTGGCTTTAAAAGCGCAATTTTAATGTTTTCTGTTTTCATGCATCTAGGAGACGGGAATCTTTAGCTCTTGGCATCAAGAAAGATGAAAGATTTACAATTTCTTGAAAAGCTTTAGGTTTGTTTGATTGATTAATGTGCCTTTTGATTGACTAAATGTGCCTCCTTAAACAAACGTTGATCGACCTGGTCTGGTATTGGTGTTCTTTTTTTCAGGTTGGTATGTGGCTATGTGCCCCCAACCTGAATACTATACCAGGTTGCAATGTCCCTACTCCCTACCTCTCTCACTGCGATTAATTTGAAAGTGTAAACACAAAGTAAATAAATATACAGAGATAAATGAAAGAAGGAATAATGACTCAAAGTGAATATAGATGGTTGTGTTAACCCTTAAATTCAGTTTTGATTCGTGGTGGTCAATCTGAAATTTATTAGATTCATCATTGTATAGCTTTCCCAGTATTTTAACCTTCACTTTAATTAGTGGGAGTGATATAACTTGTTTCTGTTCGAAATTGTTGGAAATACTTGGTTTATCCCACCATACTTGAGATGAAGAGAGTAGTCTCTAATTTATAACGTACTAGTTCCTACATGTTTAAGTTACGTAGGTAGATAAGTTGAGTGCAAATCCTAACTAGATTTCTACAAACTAGTGGACTTGTGTGTAAGTGGACAGGGGTGGAACCAGGAATTAATGTTAGAGGGACGAAATTATATATACATCCTCTTTTGACAATTCAAGGGGCAACAAGTTAAAATCGTAAAAATTACATTTAAAAAATTAAAAACTCATAAATTCTACCTTTTTTTTTGGGGTGGGGGGGAGGCCCCACGCCGGCATCCCCTGGTTCCGCCCCTGTAAGTAGGTGCGCGTGGCCATCAAACAAGAACAACGATTTGAACCAAACTCAAATGGGTTAGTCATTGAGAGCTATGGTTTTGCTAAAACCTCTCAAACCTTCTAGAAACTTTGGCTTCAAGTTGTTATTTGAAGTTATAAATATTTAACATGACATTTTATTTTCATCCATAAGTTACAAATATATGTTATAATGAAAAATACCTATAAAAGGGTCTCACTTATGTTGGGAAAGAGAAAAATCCACCCTTTTTCTTTTATCTCTTGTTCCTTTTATTCTTCCCTTCCCTTTCGTATAATCCGTGCATCAAGTTTTGTTTGCCAGGAACAGCTAGTAAGTGCAACTAGTTGTTAAGGTCTAACCGTTGTATCTTGGAAAATAAGCAATCAACTGATACCTCATGCACCGTAGTGAGGGAGCGTATTTCTTTTAAGAAAAATGGGCAAGCACATACCTCTGTTTGATGTTCGATAAAAGACAGCTTACTGTTTACACGGAATCTTCGAGTCGATCCTCCCCGCCACATTCTCTGGATTTGTCATCTTTCAGACTTTCTAAACAAGGGACTTCTCTTTCTCAAGTCATTATATTTTTGTTATTGTATGATTCTTTTATATATAATAATATCTTCAATTTCCTCTTATTAGGTGCAACAATTTCTCCATTCTTATCTATTCATAAAACTATCACCTTTTTCACTCCCCAGCTCTAACCTTCTCCGTGGCTTTCATTTTTATCATCTCGACGAAAAGTTATAATAACAAAAGTCCTTATTATGGTTTGAGTACAATGTCAGCTAATTAAATGGGAGTATAAGACCATATTGGTGTTTCCGCGAATACAAACTTATGAGGACAACTTATAGATTTTTCAACCTTCCACAAGTATGTGGAGATATCATTCGTGATCCTTGACCGTACCACGAATTAGGGTAACAATCATGACGTACATTTTCATGAATTAAGGTTACAATCATAACAATTCGAACGTTCCTTACCAAAAACTAGCACAGATCGAGATCATCAGAATAAAACAAATCATCATTGAACTAGAAAGAATAGAAATAATCATCATCAGCTCATCATAATTTTAGGTCAAATCCTGACACATTTATAATTTCATATATGTAATTTCTTATTTACAATTGATGGGTGAAACTTGCCTACCTTCACATATGAGATTATTCTATAACATCTCTTAGAAGATCTCATATGCTGTTTTATTACCCAAGACAATCTAAATAAAACGCGGATGTAACATTCATTTTCCAATACCATATTCCATCAATTAGTTGGTAAAGCCTCGGGAAATCCTTCTCTAATCTCTAGACAAATTCTCGTAGGAGGTTTTGGACCAGAACTTCGATAGATGATGTTCATTAGATAAATAATGCTTAAGAAAGAATGTTAATAATTAATGAAAGAAGCATGAAAGAAATTTCGATGTTGGTTAAGATATTTCTGACATTCATTGTGAGATGTAACTAAATTGATACAAACCTAGAAACTTGTTAATTAAACAGGAGCGAGTAAAATTAAGTCGACTTTTCAATAAATGCAATATTTCACAGATGGTGAAGAGATGTAAATTTGGTAACCAACTCACTAAATCAAATATTATCCTCTGTATTAACACGTTACCTTGATTTCATAGTTAGCTCAAAAGTATTAACAATTAAACTACTTTCAAAGTATTATAACTCAATGTTAATTTAAGAAAGAAGCATAAAATCGATCATTTTCATTAGTTATTTTAAAAGAAATAATTTATTAGAAGTAGTTACTTTTTCCTGTTCTCTAGCTGACACACGATGGAAACCTAGAAGCCGATGATTTATTAATTTAGTTTTAATATATATGAAAAATACCCTCCATGTTAACCTCTATGCTTCTCTTTGCATGCAATACATACAAAATCCATATCATGTTTAACTATCAGAACAATGACATGCAAAAGGGAACGCAGATAAAATATGAACATATTATTTTTCATATGTTTGAATATAATAGTTATGAAAGAACTGAACTATTTTGCAAGAAATTTCCTAAGTTATACCTAGAAAATATAGTTTGTTTAGTCTTGTAAATGTACAAAATACAATAACAACAATGGCAAAGTATCAATCAGAAGCGCTCCCATGCAGCTGCACCTTCATTGTTTGTAAATGTATTCTAACTCAATGTTAATTTAAGAAAGAAGCATAAGATCGATCATTTTCATTATTTTACAAGAAATAATTTATTATAAGTAGCTACTTTTTCCTTTTTTTAGATCACACACGATGGAAACCTAGAAACCGGTGATTTATTAATTAGTTTTAATATATATGAAAAATACCATCCATCTTAACGCTATGTTTGTCTTTGCATGCAAAACATCCCTATTATGTTTAACTATCGGAATAATGACATGCAATAGGGAAGGTGGAGAAAATATGAACATATTATTGTTTCATATGTTTGAATACAGGAGTTAAAAAAAGAAATGAACTATTTTTTCAAGAAATTTCCTAAGTTATACCTAGAAAAAATAGTTTGTTCAATCTTGTAAATGTACCAAGTACAATAACAACAATGACAAAGTATCAATCACAAGCGCTCCCTGAATCTTCATAATTTTTCATCCTATATAATTTGTGTAAAATAAGGCAATACTACGATTGTCATATTTTATTAATTAAGTATAGCTTATAAAATAAAGTATATGCCTCATGGGATGCACAAATATAATTAAATGAAGATCGAATTGATCTTTCACTATAAAATCTTATGAGTTTAATTAGTAAACCCTCGAGACCAGAGCATGCAACGTATCGTTATCGTTCGTGAAGTTAACAAATGATGCTCATATTGTAATGTTAGTAATAACATTTACTAAGATTTTTCAAATACCAACAATTATGAGGTGTGTTACATTCATCATTCAATAAAGATGAAAAATAATTTCTGTATCGATTTAGAGATCTCAAACATTGATTATTTCGAGTACATAAAATAGATAAAACATATAAACTTCTTCAACTATCATTTTGTATTTGACGTTTTTTCGAATTTCTTGTTTCACTGTGATGTTGAACGAGCCCCGTGGCATGATGTAATATCTTGTCCAACGACGTTGATATGAAGCTATCTTAACTTTCTTTTTTAAAGAGGCTGTTGCATATGCCTCCGGATCAGTCGACATGGTCTCCATCACACAGTATATAAGATGTTGGTGCCCGAAGAAATTACATAACATCAAATCTGAACCCCGATCAGTTATCATTATTGACTTTTGTCATCTTAATTTGTAACTAAACACAATGTGAGGTGATTATGCTTGTGCTTGGTAATAGATTTAATTCTCTTAGGCTGTAACCTTCTCAAATGCCATAGAGAAAACATTATCGCTTATTATGATTTTATTGAATATGAAACTCTTAAGTACAAGTTAGTTGACAACACATAAGTTAATAACTAATAAGATACGCTAAAAGAAGTTATCTGACAAGGATAGTAAATGTGATAGACCCTAAACAACTGTCTACATTCCAAAAGTAAAAAACATGATCTTCATCAGTATTTCATTAACTAATTGGTAAGGCATATATATGTTAGTGCCATCCATCACTCTTGGAGTAAAAAATACTTCGTAATGGACATAACATAATCAGGGGCGGAGCCAGAAATTGAAAGTGGGGGTGGCGGAGTGTTATAACGTAGATCGACAGGTACTATATATAATTTGGTTAGGTCCATGTAAAACGGTTCGGGGCGGGTCGGGTCACCATTTTAGACACTAAATTCATCATAAATATTTAAATATGACTATCAACGTAAACTGAAGAGAAATAAAAAATAATATCATGATAGCACACAAATAAAAGTGAATATATGGTTCAAAATTTAAAAATTACCTCATATAACAAGACACACACTATGAAAATCTTACTCTACGTCTCTTCATCTTCTCAAAATCATCCGTGATTGACTCAATGTCAAAATCCTCAACAATTTCCTTTTCAATATGCATTATCAAATTGCTAGACAAGAAGTCATCCTCCATTGAGCTCCGGAATCTTGTCTTTACAATTTTCATGGCGGAAAATGCACGCTCAGAACTAGCTGTGGAAACGGGAAGAGTTAATAGTAGCCGAATCAACCTATCAACAAGAAAGTAAGTAGATGACTTTCTTGTTCTAGTCAACACTATGCACAACTCAGAAAGTGTAGATACATGAAGCTCTGTATTGTTCTGAATATCGACTTTAAAAAGACCCAGCTGAAATCTTAAGTGTGTTTTCTCTTCACTAGTAAAATCTTCCGGGTAGAATCTTTCCACTAGCTTACAAATATCCTCAACTACAAACAACTTATAAAAGAGGTTGAATTAGGTTAGAAAGAGTTTTTAGTATAAAATAAAAAAGATTGCCCTTTTAACCCTCTAAAATCAGTTAATTAATAAAATATCTCTTTTTATATGAATGTAAGATATACTAATAACTAATGTAAAATATTTTCAACTTTTATAAATTAGTTCAAATTATTTAATTATAAATCCAACTAACTTATAAATATATAAATATACTAATAATACTAATAAAAAATTTAGGGGTGGCGAAACCTAAATTTTTTAAAAATTTACATATAATAATAACAAAAATTTTTTTTTTGGGGGTGGCGGCCCTGTCTCCGCCCCTGAACATAATGATGTCCATGACATTTGGTTGGATTGTTTGAAACGACAAACATATGCATGCTTAAACATCGTAAGTTGAACATTGATAAATGGATTTCTATTATTTATATCCAAAATCTAAAAAATGCACGATCATTATCGGTGTTTCATTAACATAAGTGGTAATTTCATTGCTTGTCCTGTCATTCTTGAAGCCAAAAAAAAAAAAAAAGATCTTCATAGCATATAATTGATGTCCATGACAGTGATTAGGGTCGTTCACGACCAACTGATCGATACAAATGTTGAACATCTATTATGTTTTTTTTTTTAAACGAAAAAATATAAATTAATAAATTTCCAACGTCGATGACGTACGTCTAAACTAAAATAAAATAACTCGAAAACCAGTCAACTAAAAGAAAACAACAAAAAAATAAGCCGACTGTTTCATAAACCCGTTTCATCTACACCGGTGACAATGTTAACTTTTGTCAACGAGATACCCAGAATTAAATTCTATTTCCGAAACTTTTAATTTGTTACTTTAGTTAATTTCTCCAAAGTTAAAATGCTTTTAAAATTACATGCTGCTTTCATTTCATTAAAGGAAAAATAAAAAAAGAAGTTAATACACCTTTAACAAACTCTTTCCAACAAATCCTAACAACCAGTCCCATGTTTTTACAGCAATTATCCATCAAAGCCTTCTGATTCTAAAAGAAACAAAAATGGGATTTATCATTTATGCTAATGCAATTTTAGTTAGTCAACCCCAAAACAGAAACCACAAAATCGCGTTAATCTTCATTACTTTCAGGGATTATAATTAATCACAACCTAAACCTACAACTATTTAATTTCTCCTGTTTGACCAAAACACACACAAAACACACACTCTCTCTCACACACACAAAAAAACACAGTCTTTCTTTCTTTCATTTCCGCCATGAAAGAAGAAGAAGAAGAACCTCAATCCTCGGAATCCATAACCAAACACCTCGAAACCCTCATACACTCAGCTCAAAAGGCCCAGATTTTCAAGACCAAATGGTCCCTCATCTCTTCCAAACTCACCCTCCTCCTTTCCCGCCTCTCCGACCTCTCTCTCCTCCCTCAAACCCCACTCTCCGCCGAGCTCCTCCGCTCTCTCTCCGAAACCTGCTCCGCCGCCGTCTCCCTCGCCTCCGTCTGCCACTCGCCCACCCCGCCAGCCGGCAAGCTCAAAACCCAGAACGACGTTGACTCAGTCTCCGCGAAACTAGACGCGCACATCCATGACCTAGAGATTCTCTCCAGCTCCCAAAACGACGCCGTTTTGACCCCCTCGGTCCGGGCCGAGGCCCGGAACTTGGTGACCCGGTTGCAGATCGGGTCGACCGAGTCGAAAAGCTCCTGTGTTGATTTGGTTCTGGGGCTTTTGCAGGAGGATGATAAGAATGTGTTGATCTTGTTAGCCCAAGGGATTGTGCCTGTGTTGGTGAGGCTGTTGGATTCTAGTTCTAGCTATGAGATTAAGGAGAAGGTGGTTAATGTGATTGCGAAGATTTCGGGCGAGGGTTCTAGCAAGAGTGTGTTGTTAGCTGAGGGTTTGGTTCTGTTGAACAATTTGCTGAGGGTGCTTGAGTCTGGGAGTGTTTTTGCTAAGGAGAAAGCTTGCATTGTTCTTGGGGTGTTGAGTGATTGTAAGGAGAATGCGAGGGCGATTTCGTGTCGGGGTGGGATTGGGAACTTGTTGGAGATTTGTCAGCAGGGGACGCCGAGCTCGCAGGCGTTGGCGGCGGGGGTGTTGAGGAATTTGGCGGTTTTCGAGGATGTGAAGGAGGGTTTTGTCGAGGAGGATGCTGTGGGGGTTTTGCTGGGGTTGTGTAACTCGGGGACTGCGTTGGCGCAGGAGAATTCGATTGGGTGTTTGTGTAATTTGGTGAGTGGGGATGATGGGTTGAAGCTGGGGTTTGCGAGGGACGGTGGGGTTGAGTGTGTGAAGAATTTTTGGGACTCGGCGATGACGAATGAGGGTCTTGTTGTCGCGGTGGAGATGGTGAGGACGTTGGCGTTGTGTCCGAATGTAGCGGAGTTTCTTGTTGCGAATGGGTTTTTGAATCGGGTGGTTGGGGCGTTGAGTTCGGGGGTTCTTGGAGTGAGGGTTGCGGCTGCATTGGCCGTGTATGATCTGGCGTATAATAACAAGACGAGGAAGGAGTTCGGTGAAACGGTTTGCATTCCGTTTCTTGTGAAAATGTTGGATGGGAAAGCTGTTAAGGAGAAAGAGGCTGCGGTTAAGGCCTTGTCGATGCTTATGCAGTACGACGGGAACAGGAAGGTATTCAGGAAAGAGGAAAAGGGGATTGCCTCTGCAGTTCAACTGTTGGATCTTTTTCCACAAGAGTCGGATATGAAACATCTCATTTCGTTATTAGGTTCGCTCCAGCATTCTAAGAAATGCCGGAGGCAAATTGTGGACGCTGGTGCTTGCGTTTACTTGCAGAAACTGGTGGAGGCCGACGTTGAGGGTGCCAAGAAACTGTTTGACAGTCTGGGGCATGGCAAGCTATGGAGAGTCTTCGGTAGACCTTGACTAGTCGGTCATCGGAGTTGGTACCGGATGCCGTCATCATCCTGAATGTACAATATATGTGTTTAAGTCCTTTTCATAAGGGTTTTTTATATGTTAGTCTTGTTTTTACATTGTTTATACAGCTTTGGTTAGAATTTGTGGTAGGAGAGTAAATTTGCTTATAGATTAATTGGTGAGTAAAGCTTTTGTGTTGAGTAGGAAAGTTTTTTTCTTTCTTTTTTCTGTGTTTGGTCACCTAAACTAGAGTAGGGGCTTTGATTTTCCTTACTGAACGCTGCAATAAGATTGGGTTCTTGATTAGCTGTATGTGGTACTATTTTTGTGTATAGAATAAATACACATCACTTTCAGCTGTTATGACAATTGAGATATGATACTTTTGGATTCTATTTACCTTTACAGGAAGTTGTATTTCTTTGGTGCATGTTTCTTTCTTTCAAGTACACAGTTCCATTCCATGGAAAGTTCTTTGGCTTTGTACAGTGGAGATAGTTGATACCTTCATTTCTGGTGCTCTGTATTTGAGTGTGGGGTACTACTACTCCATATGATTGTTTACATTGCATGATTTCCAAAATGGGAAGATTATATGGATTTTAAAAAGATGAAGAAGCATGTGTTATTATTCTCTAATAATTGGTGCCAAATTCTGCCAGATTCTTTTGAGCTGGCTATTATCAGTGAATGTGTCTCTTCTTTCTCATAATATAATTCCAGAAAACATTTTCCTTTTTTCATGCTGGGTATGGGATTTAATACTGCCAACAAGAAAGTTCTTGGCCACTGCTGGGTGGGTTCATGAGATGGACACTTACACGCCCTAATACAATTACGCAAGAGTAATTATATAGAGAGGCTACCTTTCCTATTATATAGGAAACACCTGGTTTTTATATACACAAAACCACTTATCAACCGGATCAGCGGTTTTGGGGAGAAATTAAACCGACCGGTTTAGTATAAATAGGTAAAAAAACACGCAAAATCACAGAAACCCTGAAACACATAGTTGAACGTGCACTGCGTGTTTTTCGCTTTTCTCTCTGCAAATCGATCAAATCTCACCGGGATTTCACGGGAAATTCACCGATCAAAGTTCCTCTTCACAACATATCATCCGCTTCCATGGATGTTAATCAGGTGAATCAAGCAATAATCATCTGATTTCTATACGTTTTGCAATTGTATTTTGCTGTTTTTCTAATTCATCTCTATTTTTTATGATTCAATGTTGTTTTCCTGATTATTCAACCGAATTGTGGTCGGAATTGATGTTCAAAACGTTCAGATTCATCCGAAAACGCTTCCATGGATGTTAATCAGGTGAATCAAGCAACAATCATCTGATTTCTATACGTTTTGCGATTGTATTTTGCTGTTTTCCTCATTCATCTCTATTTTTTCTGATTCAATGTTGTTTTCCTGATTATTCAATCGAATTGCGGTCGGAATTGTTGTTCAAAACGTTCAGATTCAACTGGTAAAATACTCGAAGCACCAAACCAAAACTTGTGAAGAAGGAAGATTCTCAGATCTGGAAATTATTGAATAAATTGAATCAGAACAGCAAAATCCGTAAGTTATTATATACTTTTAAGCCTTTCTGTTATGGTTTGATCTGTATGTAGTATGTTTATGCATATTTTATTTGATAACGGCAGGTTATGGTTTTAAAATGTCGTTTTATGGTTTTAATCGACGTTGTTATAATACTTTTAAGCCTCGTTGTTGCTTGTTTTTAGTTTGTCTACTATGTTTCTGCATTTATTCATTGAATCATGACGTGTTATTGTTTTAATACGCATATTATAGTTTTAAGAGTTGTTTTATGGTTAATTGCAGTTTCTACGGTAGTCTGATTGTTACCGTTCTAACTATAGTACATGTTACGCGTTTAAGGTCTCCTAGTTATGGTTTTATGTTATGCTGTTATGCTTTTACACAACACATTTATATGTTCATTATAAGTTATGGTTCTAGCAACGTTGTTATCGTATCTTACATTATTCGGAATGTTATGAATATATATTTAAGGTTCATGTTATGCTTTTCAATATGTTGTGTTATGGTTTTAAGCAATGTTGTTATAGTATTCTACTTATTCAACATGCTTTTGTTCTAAGACTTTGTGTTATGGTTTTAAGATAGCTTTATAAGACCATTCGTTATGCGTTTGAAAACTATTATTTTATATTTCTCCATAATAGAGTTTGAAGGACGCCTATTATGGTTTAAAGTATGATGGTTGTGGTTTTAGAAACTGATCTTACAGTATGTTTACAGTTGGTAACTAGTTTAGAATTGGTTTAAGATTCTTACAGTTATACTTCAAAAAGAACTTGTTTTAACGCCTCCTATTTCACTGGATGAATAAAATGCATGTAATTTCAACATCCTCTTGATGTTGTGGTTTTAAGAGTAGATATTAATTATGATTTAAAATAATGTCAGTTGATTTTTTTATGGCTGACACTTGTTAAGCTTGTGAGTCATGTGGTTATGATTTTAAGTGCACCCGCTTATGGCTTGAAGGCATTTTGTTGTAGTTTGAGGTTTTGATTCTATGAATTTTAGTAATATCAGTTAATATTTTCATGTTGTCAACTGGTATATTCTTTAGGTATGTTGTTATGATTTTACTAGATCATGGTATGTTTTACATGACCATATTATGGTTTTAAGAATGTAAATGAACAAAAAATTTAAAGGAATGCATTTTTTTCAGAAACAAAAGGATGAAGATTCAGAATTTTATCACCTCTACCGTATGATGAAGATGCTAGGCTAACTACTATTTTATGAAGAGATGGAATGCTGAAGGAGGACTACAAGTTGTTTGGAGAAGTTGTGATATTTTTGACACTGCGTACAACCTCATATGGTTGCATCAGAAACACCAATTTTGTTGATTCAAAGATCAATAACAAATTTACTTGCAAGAAGCCAGTTGCTTCAAAGATCAACAACAAATTTACTCGCAAGAATCCAGTTGCTTCAAAGATCAAGTTTACTCGCAAGAACCCAATTCAAGGACTCATATCCAGTTTGCATCAGAAACACCACATGAACGCTTGTTGTAATTTTGTTGCTTTCATAATACTAGTTTTAAAAACTTTAATTGACTGAATGTTTCAGTCCTGATATGACTACATTATTCAATTATATATTAGTTGGCATGGTATCATATATCTCATATAGCAATTGGTGTGGTTATAAGTACCATTGTTCTGGTTTTATGTATCCAGGTTGTTGTTTCAAGTACCCACCGTTTTGCCGTTCTAAGAACTCAAATTAAGATTGTAATGGAGAACGGTTTTTGTAATTTTGTTGCTTTGATAATACTAGTTTTAGAGACTTCAATTGACTAAATGTTTCAATCTTTACATGAATGAAGTATTCAATTTTACACTAGTTTATTGCATGGTTTCATGACTTTACATTGCGCCTTAAAAAAGGTATAACAAAAGCTCTTAGAAGTATAACATAGAATATTAAAACCATATCATCATTAACTATTATGAAAATCCCTTAAAACCATAACATGACTTATTAAAAGTATTAACATATAACCAGTTGGTGTAGTTATCAGTACTCTTATTGTGGTTTAAGTACATATATTTTTTTAAGTACCCACTATCCAAATCATACACTACATTTTTTTAAGTACTCTTATCGTCCAAAAACACATCACAAAAGCCCTACTTCTTCAGAATTTTGTTGGTTATTATCTTAACTCACACTTTTTTAATCACTCGGTCAATTGTGCTTGGTTCTTTAGAATCTTTACCAACTACAACAACAACAACTATACCAACAATCGCAACACCTTGTCTCTTAAAATCATAATAAGACGTGTTAAAACTATAATGTATACATTTAAGACCATATCATAGATTAAAAACAATAACCAAAACATATAAGAGTTGCACATTAAACCACTGCTTAAAACCATACACAAACTTATCGTTCAAAAGGCAAAAACTAATTGTTCAAATCAGAAATTACTTCAAATAAAATCCAAATAATCACTTTTGTCCAGGAAATTATTACAATACTTCTTCAAGTTGACTTTTAACGTAACTCGCAAATTATGTAGCTTTCGTTTAATTGTCCCCATCTCTTCATAATCTAAAACACCAGCAGCTGCACAACCAACAATTATACGAACAGCAAGGGCATCTTGCCTCTTCTTTGATCTTCTCTCCATACAGTATCAGAAACATCAGCAACTACAAAAAAGAAAAACGCAAAACATCAGCACCACATTTAAAAGCACAAAATAACACCTTAAAACAATAACATAATCCCTTAATTATATAGCAAGATCCCTTAAAACTATAACAATACATCGTAATCCTTTCAGCAAGAAAACTAAAGTAGCATAACATTACACCCCCCCCCCCCAACCCCCTAAAAACCATAACGTAAGACCTTAAATAGCATAGGAGGATATCTTCAAACTTCAACAACACAAACATCAACATCTAAAAGCGTACTATCACATATAATCCCTTAAAAGAATAACAGGATCCCTTAAAACCATAACAATGCACCTTCACTTTTCAACTACAAAACTAAGGTAGGATAATGATACACCCCCTAAAAATCATAACGTAAACACTAGCTTACAAATCATAAGACAACTTATAAAAACAGCAACACCATAGTTACGGAAGCATAAACATCACACAACCCTTAAATCTTAACAATAGGTGTTAAACTATAACATAATCTCTTAAAACGCATAACACAATTTGATATATAGGAGCGTGAATAATAATTTTTCAGAAACACAAACGAACTCAGAAAACAAAAACACATTGCAAATAAATATAAATTAATAAGCAACAAAAAACTTTAAAAAAAGCACAAAATTAAACAAACTTACTATCAACATCATCGCGAAACCTTGAAGTCTTCGTCCTTCTCGTTCTCTTCACCGGAACGTTCAAATCATCTTTGGAAATTGTTGTCTTCTTAGTCATGATGATTTATCTTCAGTAAAACCCTAGATCTCAACATGAAAATCAGTTTTAGAAAAACCCTAGATCTAAACTGGAAAACACAAATTGAAGGAGAGCAAAACGATTGAAGAAACCAATCGAAGAAACATAGTGTTTAGAGAAATCAATCGAAGTAAGATAGACCGATCATTGATTTGTTGAAGAAAGAGAAAGATTGAGGAAGAAGAAAAAGAATTTTTGAGAGAGAAAAAGTAGATTCACGCAGTAAACACATTCAACTATGTGTTTTTCTGTCTGGCAACATGTATTTATATGCTAAAGAAAACCGGGTTTATCATAAAAACCGGCCAGCCAATCGGTCCAAATCAAAACCAAATCAAAATCAGGTAGCACACTACGGGCAGGTGTGTAGCATCTCAGAAACCCTATTGCTTAGCGTATGCCTCGACGCACTCCCAGTTTGGGATGGAAACATCAACATCTATTTATTTAGTTAGATTTCTAAGAATCTGTTGTAGTGCAATATTTCAAAGTTTTGGAACTCATACAAATGTGGGAAGTTAGTTGTGTGATAGGGACTGTTAATCTGTTATCATTTCATTTATTTGCCGTTGAATTTAAAGATCAATAGGCTACTATTGTTCGAATTATTGGCTTCTCCTACATTCGACAAGTGAGATATGATTAATATTCATGGGAAAAATTATAAATCATGACGCATTGGAAGTTAGTTTGGGGATATTTTATGCCGGATTGGACTTGAATAGAGAACCTGTGATTTATTGTGTGTGTCTTGGAAGGTATCTTGGTGGTAGGACTTCCCCATGTGACATTTGTTCTGTTGGAGACATTTTATTTTGTGGTGTCAACTAGTTTGCCAAATGGAGTTACTACTTCATGGATTTTGCTTAAGATTCACATCACTATCAATTACCGAGACTACCGAGTAAATAAATCCCGCCTTAAGGTGCACAAAGTATGGCGGTATGGCGAGCATAGATATTAAGTGGAAAACGTTTTTGAAAATAGAGTGGGAGTATTATGTGAGAGTCTGTCGTAGTACTACATATAACATAATTTGCATGTTATTACGTGATTTGAGAGTTATTCGGTGCGCATTTAAAAGATAGCTGATACTGGCAGGTTCTAAGTTCTAACCGTCATAAAACAAAGAAAACTCTTTTTTTTTTTTTTTTTTAACGACAAAATTGTATTCCAACCAAGAAATACGAGAGTACAAGAGTTGCACGTGCACAAGAATTGCACCCAACTAAAGTTACAATACACCCAAAAGAGGATTACAAAGAACACCTTAACCATACGATTCAACCCAACCCGATAGGGAGTCATGAGCAAAGTAAATCATGAGTCTTGACCTATTGTACAAAGAAAAATTCACGATCAGTTGCAAACATACACTAAATGGATGGTATTTTTTCTCTTAAAACTGGACCATTTCAATTGATGACTTTCTTTCCCAAATTGGACCATTTCAAGGTGTGCGCTATATATATATATATAGTAGTATAGCAAAGAGTCATTCATTGACGTGTATTACTGTTTAGAGTTTACTGGACCACAAACTTAAAATGGTGTTTTCGGAATTGAGCACTAGCCGTAAACGAGCATGGAGTTAATAATAAAGCTTAGAGCAATGAGCTACCAAAAATTTAAGTTAGGCAAAGTATTAAAGATAGCTCTAAACTGGACAATGGACAAAGTTTTGTGAGACGGATATAGTGTATATTTACAGTAGTTCCTTCAAATCTATTTTTCCAAAGCAAAGATTGCAACAAGGATCAAGAGTATGGGATGCATATAATAAGAGTATGACATGGTTGATAGATAGACAACCAACTAGCAAAATTAACAGCCACCGGTTTTCTCTGAAGTTTGGGAAGGAACATACATACCAAGAACAAGAATTCAATAAATCAATGCTCATAACTTCAAAGTTGAACTGTAAATTGATTTCATTTGCAAACTGGACTAATTCTTTGGAGTTAACCCGAGCCCAAGTTGAACATGAGTGGACGACAATCCAAGAGCTAGAATTTCCAATGACGTAGTTGTTCGCGAACCAGAGCCCGGTTTCAAAGCAAGTTCCTGCATAAGAGAAGTCCATCAGCATCAATAATGTGCCAATATTTGTGTCCACAAATACAGGGATCGACATCAGCAAGAATGCAAGATCCCCCTCCAAGTAAACATATAGTAGGAGACCGTGTTTGATTGCAAATATCACTCAATCGCTGCCATCGATCCTAGACCACACCTATACATACTAACTCAAGGAACTCATGTTTGCATTATACTGACCAGAAAGTTGCAAACTGACCAGGTTTATTGAAAGGAGGTTTCTTATTCTTGAACTGAAAACTAGATGGAAATCCAATCAACCTATAGCCTGTTTCCTTAACATGGCCTTCTTTTCCACAGTTATCACATCACATACCATTTCTCCCCCTTTTTCTTATCCTTGGTATTAAAAATAGTTGACTCTCCCTGCCACTCCCTGCCATTGCATAACTATCTGCCAAGACTCGTTTTGCATACCCTCAAGTAAAACAATCTGGTAAGCTATGTCTACAATAGGAACTGGAACCTTAGAGATGATCTTCTTCTCACCATATCATATTCATCATTCAGTCTCATGAGGAATTGGAACATTATGTATATTTCCAAGTTACAAGACATTTACCATAATTTATAACCCCTTTCTCACAAGTACAAGGAGGTAGAGGTCTACACTATCTCACTTCTTCCCATAAAGCCTGCATACCGGTATAGTATGTTTCCACTGACCGAGAACCTTGTGCTTTAGTACATATGGCCAATTGCATATGATAAATCTTAATATTGTCAGGTTGTGAATATCTCAAGCACACTTTACTCCACAGTTCACTATGAACATCAATATAAATCACTGTTACTTTGATTTCATCTGACAGAGAATTTAATAACCAGGACAATACTCATCTGTTTTTTAGATTATATACGTTTGCTTTCGGATCAGAGTAAGAGACAGCTGGAATGAGATAGTACATACTATTCGGATCACTTGGATCGTCAACCATAGGTTTCCCAGTTTGCTTATCAGAAGTTTCCCAGTTCTAGTACATTCACCATGATATCCAATAACAATCAAACAAACCAGCAAGTTTAAGAGAATCAACCTGAGTAAAAATTTGCAACAAACAACTGCTCTACAAACCGCTACTGTGAAACTCAATCAAGTAATTCAAGTAAATCAGACCAAAACGGAGCTGAAAAATCATAGAATTCTTCGAACAAAGTGAAAATAATTGCAAACGAACCGAAATTGATCGATTTACCAACCGATAGGCTATCTAGAGCTCAGGCATGAACCAGCATGGCGCTCTGATACCATCTCAGAGATGCCCTTGAAGCTGCCAAATCCACCACTGCTTTATTCAAAACTTTCTGTATAGATGTTGCTGTTGTTGAACACTTGGTATTATTTTTTTCTGTATCTATTTTCTGCTTTAGTTACGATTTCATATATTGTGGTGGGGTTTGTTAAATTGCTATTATATTTTCCAGTAACATGTATGTTTGTTGAACTTGAACCATTGTTGTTCCTGTTGTTGAATTGCTATTATATCTTCTCCATCTTTCATTCTGCTTTTCGAACTTTTTTTGTTTTTTTAGCATGATATTCTTCAGAATCATACTAGTTAACACTTAACAGCAGAGGTTTTCCAGTGTTGGTTGTGATTACCCTAAAGCCCTATAAGAAATACCAAACACTTAGAACGAGTGAAGACTAAAAGAAGAACTAAGTTGCCAGACCTAATAAGTAGCCTGGGGATATGAGTGTGACCGAGTTCTTATCAAGCAACTCGGATTCCATAAGATAAAAGCTTGATTCAGAATAAATGGGAGATTGATCTCATTGGGGGTTGTGTAATTCGGGTAGGCGCAGAAGCATTATTGACCCGATTAGAGTGTAATACTCACCACATATATAGTTAGTTAAACTTAAATATACCATGAATATATATTTGGTGTTAATGTTTGATTGCTCCCCTGCTTCAAGTGCAGTCCAGAGTCTCCATACCAGACCCCAGAAACAGGCAGGGTTTAGCAAATTTACTCACAGATCTGTACAAGATCTCCTCATTTATGCGTCATTGCCGAGGTTTAGATAACAATCTGAAAGTAGACCAGCACACAGCAGATGGAAATACAATTCAAGATTATTATGCTAGCCAAAGAAAACAGAGGAAGAACATAATTAGGTATAGTAAAATAAATCATTAGCGAATAAATTGATATTCCAACCAACCAAGTTAGCAGTAAAATAAAGCTTTGAATAAATGTGAACGTAAACTATCTATATCCTCCATTGACTTACGCGCATGGCAATGCCAATGCCAATGCCAATGCTTATAATCAATTAATCATAAACTATTCTAACTAAAAAAATAGAACAACTGTTAGTTATATGGGAACACAACCTCTCATCTGTGCAAACACAAGTTTTTCCATCTTCTTCTACTTGCCTTAATATATACATTTGTTGTCTCTCTTTCTATGAAAGCCTACACCTAACAAGAAAAAAAGTTCTGGTTTGACTTTTGAATCTGATCAATCGGAAAACCATGGATGCTTCGGTGGAGTTCCTGTTGCAGAGCTTGAAAGAGCTGGTTATTTATCATGTCAAGCTCATATCGGGCGCGGAAGAGGATCTCAAGTCGCTCAGGAATGATCTTGATCAGTTGAAGTCCATTCTCAAGGACTCGTCCAAGAAAGTCACCAAGCATGAAACCTTCAAAACGTGGGAGAAGCAGATCCGGGAGACAGTATACGATGTCGAAGACACCATCGACACGTGCATCACTAAGATGGCAGCAGAGAAGCCCAAGAGACGAAGCATCTTCAGCCGTGGTACTCCCAAAAGCAGCAGCCGTATCGATCTGGCAGAGGCGGTCAGGGACCTCAGTAAGAGAAGGGTCAAACCACTGCTCCGAGAAGTCAAAACGTTCTTAGATAGCCTCACTAGTCCAGAAGGACCTGACAAGAGAACACAAGAAACCAGGAGTATCAGGCAAATGGTATGGCAATCCTATCTTATGACTTACTTTCTGGACCCATTCTTCTATGTTCATAGTAAAAATTTACAGATTTACTCTACTCCGATCCACTTTCATTTGTATGGTCAACGTGCTTAGTTTTTTTTTTTTTTTGAAAATTGAGCAAGACAAGACAGCATGATTTTTCATCAATTAGACCTATGAAACACGGAAACTTCAAATGACTCGGCGTTTCGTTTCTTCTGCGTTTCCTTGCCGGAAACTTATGGACTACCTTTTTGGTCATTTGATAATTTCTTTATTTAATTAGTTTAATTTGTCCGTAATATGTGTTATATGTTGTATAATGCATGTGAGTAAATGAATTTTGTTAATTACTTATACGTCGCCTTAGAAATACATACATTATACCTATTTCAACTTATTTTGTTGTTTGTAGTTTGATTTGACAAATTTATTTATTCAAATATCTATTTATTTCGTTGTTTAGTATTCAAGCATTCATTATGAGTTTATAAATATTACTTTATATATTAACTATATAAAGAATTAAACGTTTCCTACACGTTTTCGTTTCCTACCTTTTTTAACTTTGGCGTTTCAACATATCTGTTTCGATCGTTTCCGTTTACGTGTCCTTGCTAGCTAGATGTGGACATCTTCTCAACCTCAATCAAAGAAGGAGTAAGTTTACTAGGTTTTAAACCAACCCGAGCCCCAAGATATCTAATGGGAAAGGGTAACACCCGTTCAGGAAAGTTCAAAATTAATTCCCATTTCGACCAAGTATGCTACTCCTTCTATTCCGAAAATTATAACTTTTTTTTTTATCTTATTAATTTTAAAGAAAAAAACCTATCTTAATTTAGATCTCATCATCTCATCCCAAAAACCTGTCTTAATTTAGATCTCATCATCTCATTCTAAAAACATGGAGCTTTTATCCCTATTAATTTGTAGGCCAGATATGCTGGAAAAAGTGACCAAAACCTTCATCATTGCTTCCAAAGAGCTTACATTCACCTGCAAAATATGAGCAATTCATCTGCGAAACACAACTAGCTATATACTTGCGACTTAGGATCGAAAGAATTTATGATCGATATAACTTGCTTCAAGTACTTATACCACGCCAGACGGTCGAAGGTTGACTATGGGGTTTAGTGAACACCTAGATCAGCCTCTGCGTATATTCGTCAGAAACAACCTGCAGATTAGTAAACACAAACACATATAATATATCGAAGTATAAAGCACATCGGAATATAAAGAAGAACTTGTGTTTGAAAATATTCAAGTAGCTTTGTAGGCTTGTTTGATGCCCAGTCAAGGCAGAAAATCAACTAAGAACGATCTTGTTCGTACAACGCTGTGAACTCACAATCTTTATCTTACTAAAACAACACTAGTCACGTATGAGATGATATAGAGTCGCACCCTATCTATTCTACCTTCAATACGCTGTTAGAGAAGTCTAGAATATAAACTAGTGTAAAAGATACAAACAACTAAACAATAAAACCTATGAACTCTCTGTAGCTCGATTGCTTGATTTTGTGTCGTGAGTTTCTTCTCTGTCAATGCTTTACTTATATAGTAGTAGAAACCTTATCGACTTTAATCAGGAAACATGTCTTCAATGAACGTGGCATGATTTGGTAACAGTCTTCTAACAAGAATCGACTTATCTTCAAGAACTTCTTTTCCTTTAAGAGTAGATTTCCTAGCTTTTTAAGTTCTTCTTGAATAAGTCTTCTTGTAATCTGACAATTCCCTTGTATAATTCAACCTCCTGCACAATACAAACAACTACATCTATGGAACAGTTAGTGTTAGAATAGGTAAACAAAATAAGTCGGCTAAGTGCTCTGTTTCCAGAATACAGGGGGTTGAGTGAACCTATAGGTGAACCCTATATATGCCAACACCCTTGAAATAGTGACAGTTACAGTCTCCCCCTTTTTGCCTATTCTACACATCATTATACCTGCACATAGATCAATAAAACATAACCAATTGACACAACTAACTATAGCTTAAAGGTTAAACACATGCAGAGATCTACTTGGACTTAGGATTAAACTAATTGTCAGAATTAGATTACAAGCATGAAAGACTTCAAGGAACATACTCCTTGTCAAATAGAAAGATTGTTCAGAAGAAAAACCAAAAGAACCAAAAGAACCAAAAGAAATGAAATCAGAAGATTAGATTCCAAATCTTCACTCACTTCAAACAGATTTGGCCGACTGTGGACTATCCTCCCTTGATCAACATCCCTTCTTCCTTTCCATGATCTCCTGTGCTCTTCTCCCTCTTGAGGTGTAGTGTTGGCAAAAAGAAACTCAGAACGAAGCCTCCTCAAAGCATCCAACTCAGCTTGCTTAATAGAAATCAATCGATCATAATCCTCCAGCTGAGAAATAGCATTGCCAGACAGCAAACCACCATAAACTGTGCCATAATCAATGTAAACAACAGTAGCAGCCTGTGAGGGTGTTGGATGAACCCCTTGCTGAACCCTGGGTTGAACCCCTTCTGGATTCCAGGGAAGGCCATGCTTAGTAAGATAAGACCTCTGGATAGTTATGGTTCCAAGAGACTTAACCATCTTGTCCTTGGCAAAAAACTTGTAACCATCTTCAGCAATCATCCCACAATCAACCTTGGATATGGAAGCTTTGCTTTACTACCCTTAGTCTTCACCTCAGCCATATGTCGAAGGATCCAGAGTCCCAAATTTGTAGGCAAGCCTCTCTGGAGCTTATACAGAAAACAAGCCAATGGCTTGGAGATTTGAGTCCTGACGGGGAACATGAGTTGTAGTGGGTTGAGCGGTTGGGGTTTGAGTATGTGATGATGGGTTTGAAGAATCCATGGATAATTGAGACAAAAATCGAACAAATTTGGCTATGGAGATGGAGGTTGAGGTCGGGGTTTTGCAGATTCCAAAAAAACGGAGAGAGCAGTTGAGTTTTGTGAGTAGTGGGAAGTGGGAAGGGTATGTTTTTATTAAACTAACCTTTGTTAGGTAAGGGCATGTTTGAATCTTTGGTAAAAGGTAAGGGCACACATGAATAACTGTCAAGGTCTTCCTCCAAAAATTGTGTTGGTATATGTCGAAATTCTATATCTGCAAAAAGGTTAGAACCAAGACGAGATATATGGTATACCAAAAATATGAAAAAAAAATTTATAAAAGATTCAAGATCAAGACAGCAAAATAAACTTTAGGAAGTAAACAAATGGAGGATCTTTGTATAGAGAAATTAACTTAATTAGTCAATTTAACTAAAAACAGAACAAGATCCTTTAAAATCCCCAATGCATATGTGCACTCCCCCTTAATTACGACCTACATGCACACCACCACTTATACATGTTCTTAACTCTAGCATGCAAGGTTTTGAAAGCTTCAAAAGTTTGTGAATTATCTTTTAAGAAAAAGACCCAAGTGAATCTAGAAAAGTCATCAACAATCACATACACATATTTCTTACCATCAATAGTACTGACTTCCATTGGACCCATCAAATCCATATGCATGAGTTCAAAACAAGAAGACGTATCTGAGGGTTGTGTAGTGGGTTGGGAAACACTATGAGCAACCCTTGCATGTTTACCTCTTAAGCTGTCACCACAAACACTCTTACCAGATTGGGAAAGCTTGGGAACACCATTGACATCTTCCAATTTCAAATTTTGTCCATGCTCCTATAATTCACATGTCCAAGCTTTTGGTGCCAAAGTGTGGCATTCTACATCTTGACCTGATTGCACAGTAAGTGTGTACCAATCGAGTAGCAATTGTCACCTGATCTATGACCTTTCATAACACATTGATTTGAAGCATTGTATACAAGACATGTACTCTTGTCAAACCTGACATTGTGGTTAGCATCACACAATTGAACAACACTTATAAGATTAGACTTAAGTCCATCAACAAGATATACATCCCTTAGAGATGGAAAACCTGCAATGTTAAGCACACCTATACCAATAATTTTCCCTTTTGTTCCACCACCATAAGTAACAGAACCAGATTCCCTAGCAACAAAATTGGTTAGAAAATCTCGCTGTCCAGTAATGTGACGGGAACACCCACTATCAAAATACCATGTACCTGCAAGGTCAGTATCAACATCAGCTAGAACAACATTACATGTGTGGGAAGGCTCTTGTGGTTTATCAGAGGGAGACTAGATGAATCTGTAACAGAGGGGTTTTCAGGTGGGTTGGGTAACACTTCAGGCAACATCTCTTTACTGTCTTGTTTCTTCTTAAAAGTTCTATGATAAAGACGGCAGTAAGGCTTGATATGACCTTCATTATTACAAAAACCGCAGACATAAACTCTTTTCTTTTTAGAAGAAGTCTCACCAGTAACCTTATCCTTGGTTTCTTTACCCTTGGCTTTTGACACCTTAAGTTTAGATTCTTTAGACTCAGTCACTTGTGGTTTTACAAAAGTAGGACCTTCAGAAAAATATGAATCAGTTGTTCTCTCTTTCAAAGGGAAACCTAGACCTGTGGTACCTTTGTTACCAAGTCCTAAACATGTATCTATCATATGTGAAGAATTCGTAAAACTAGCAAGGATACGTTCAGATTTAGTGAGTTTTTTCACTTACAGTGTTGAAGGCAACATCCCTTTTGGTTAAAGAAACCTCAAGGCTAGTGATTACCTCTTTCATGTTGGAATTGTCCTTAGTCAGTTCAGTGATTGCTTTCTTCTGTTGGCTGCAAACTGTGAGCAATTTGTCATACATCTTGTGTAGCTCAACCATACCTTCTTCTTCAGAGATTTGTTCCTCATCATCATTGACATCTTCATCCTCTCCATCAGAATTAACAGAACTGTGTAGACATAAAATATCACATGAAATATCAGATACCTGAGAGGGTGTTGAGGTCGGAGTTGTGTCAACCTCTGTCTGAACCCCATCATGTGAATCACATAACAGCTCGCAGTGCTACTACATCAGTTTATGCTTCTGAGTCTTCATGTTCCTCATCTTCTCCTTCATCATCTGAGTCAGTCTTAACCCAGTTGACCTTCAAACCTGTTTACCTCCTAAGATTAGGGCATTCATTCTTGTAGTGACCCCATCCTTTGCATTCTCTACATTGAATCTTTTCTAGATCCCTAGAGTTTGAACGGGAAGATGTGGAGAAATCGTTTTTGTAGGAAGAGCTGGTGTAACTACCTTTGGAAGGGTTTTTAAATGTGGAGCTTTCAGACTTGTATTTGGGTTTGGCATTGTTGTATTTGGACACTCTCCTAAGCAAGGTTTGGGCCTTTTGGATGATGTAGGCTTTGGAATGTTCAGGGTCAAAATCATTGATATCTATCTCCTTATCACTCTCAAGGTCAGAAACTTTAAAAGCATTGAATTGTCTACCATAGTTCTCTTCTTGAGCAATAAGATGAAGTTCATAATTTTTCATGATGTTCATAAGGGTGGGTAAGTCCATCATAGCTAAATTATGATTTTCGTCAATAGCAGATACTTTGATACTGAACCTAGGGGGTAAGGATCTAATAGCTTTACGTACCAAGACTTTGTTGCCCATGGGTTCACCAAGGTGTTGAGACTCATTGGCAATGCCCAAGATTTTGGTAAAGTAGGTGCCAATATCCTCGTCCTCCTCCATTCTCAGCAGTTCAAAATTTTTATGTAGAAGCCTGATTTTGGTCTCCTTGACAGATGAGTCACCTTCGCAGTGGCTTTGAAGAGTTTCCCAGACTAATTGAGCATTAGAACAATTCTGCACAAGCTTAAACATATGCATGTCAATTCAAGAAAAAAATAACATTGAGTGCTTTCTCATTGTTAGCAGCTGCAGTTTTCTCCTTGTCGTTGTAGTCCTTGTACGGCTTAGGAAGGATGTCACCATTGGCATCGCTTGTCCTTCATATGTGGAACAAAGGCCTCCTGAAATGCTTGCCAAACACCTGCATCAATAGACTTAAGATATGTACGCATACATAATTGCCAATAAGCATAGTTAGCTCCATCAAGAATTGACAACCTCCCAAGGTTTGGATTGGTGTGATCCATCGTTAGTACCTAAAACAATTACTTAAGAAAAACAATAACAAGCTCTAAATGCCAATTGAAAGAATTTAGGATCGATATAACTTGCTTTAAGTACTTATACCACGCCAGACGGTCAAAGGTTGACTATAGGGTTCAGTGAACACCTAGATCAACCTCTACAGATATTCGTCAGAAACCTGCAGATTAGTAAACACAAACACATATAATATATCATAGTATAAAGCACAGCGTAATATAAAGAATAACCTATGTTTGAAAATATTTAAGCAGCTTTGTAGGCTTGCTTGATGTCCAGTCAAGGCAGAAGATCAACTAAGAACGGTCTTGTTCGTACAACGTTGTGAACACACAATCTCTATATTAGTAAAACAACACTAGTCACCTATGAGATGATACAGAGTCGCACCCTATCTATTATGTCTTCAATACGCTGTTAGAGAAGCCTAGAATATAAACTAGTGTAAAAGACACAAACAACTAAACAATAAAACCTATGAACTCTCTGTAACTCGATTGCTTGATTTTTGTGTCGTGAGTTTCTTCCCTGTCGATGCTTTGCTTATATAGTAGTGGAAAGCCTTGTCGACTTTAATCAGGAAACATGTCTTCAATGAACGTGGACATGATTTGGTAACAGTCTTCTAACAAGAATCGACAACTTCCTTTTCCTTTTAAGAGTAGATTCCCTTTTTAAGTTATTCTTGAATAACTCTTCTTCCTTCTTTAAGTATTCTTGTAATCTGACAATTCCCTTGTATAATTCAACCTCTTGCACAAGACAAACAACTACAGCTGTGGAACAGTTAGTGTTAGAATAGGTAAAACAAAATAAGTCGGCTAAGTACTCTGTTTCCAGAATGCAGGGGTTGAGTGGACCTATAGGTGAACCCCTATGTCAACACCCTTGAAAACCCTTGAAACAGTGACGGTTACAAGGATAGTGAAAGTCAAGTTCTTAAGTGGCAGATCGAGCAAGCAATCTAGCGAAATAGTCCATATACAGCATAAAAGGTAGGGATAAAGAGGGTCCTCTGTCTAAGCTGTCTTCCAGTTCCCACTATTTGATCAACTTTCTACTATGAGCGCAACAAACAAACAATACTTGACTCGCCATGATGTGCTGCATTAATTTATTGTACATGAAAGTAAATTTGGACACATCAACACAATTTACTGATATTGTTTAAAAGTAACTTAAATGGTAAGGCGCCACAATTTATCATTTCTTTAGCAACTTTATTTTAACTTTTTTTGTTTGATTGATACATACAGGTTAGGCAAACTAACATTGTTGGCTTGGAGGAGGAGGCTAATACAATAATCAATAATCTGAATGAAGAAACAGATAAGCTTGATATCATTACAATTGTGGGCATGCCTGGCCTGGGGAAAACAACACTAGCCTGGAAAGTATTTCAGGATCCCAGAATCACATTCGAGTTTCCCATTTTGATTTGGGTGAATGTTTCTGAAGAACTCAACTTGGAAAGTGTGCTCAAGACTATCCTGAGGAAGTTCCCTGGAAGCTTACCAGCTGATGCATCTGACATTAATGCTTTAACACAGAGTGTTAGACATTGTCTAGCCACTGTAAAATTTTTAATAGTGATGGACGACGTCTGGACAGCAAATGCATGGAACCAAATCAAAGCTTGCCTGCCTGAGAACAATGAAATGGGCAGAGTCTTGATAACCAGCCGCCAAAAGACAGTGGGAACGCATGCAAATACTACCAAAGAACCCCATTATCAGAAGCCCTTAACAAAGCAAGCGAGTTGGGATCTCCTCCAATATGAAGTGTATGGAAAGCTTGATATTGTCCCTGAAGAACTGAAATCGGTTGGAAAGTCCATAGCATTTAATTGTGATGGACTTCCTCTTTCAATTGTAGTAATTGGAGGAATTCTAAAGGACAAAATGTCAACGGCGGGTAAGTTTGTTTCAGCTATAAAGAAAGAATGGGCTGAAATATCCAAGAGTGTCCAATCTTATCTACTACTTGCTAATGAAGATGGTGAAAATGTCCTGGAGAAAATTATTTCCCTCAGCTATGAAAGACTTCCGTATGAGGTCAGAAATTGCTTTCTGTATTTGGGAATGTTTCCTGAAGATGCTGAAATCCCTGTCAAGAAACTGGCGCGATTATGGATCGCCGAAGGTTTTGTACCAGCAACTGGCCAGAAGAGTTTAGAGCAAGTTGCAGAAGATAACATCAAAGATCTCATTAACCGGAACTTACTTATGGTTCGGAAAGAAAAACCTGATGGTGAGGCTAAACTTGTTCAGGTCCACGACACGATCAGGGAATTTTGTAAAAAGGAAGCCGCAGTTGAAGAACAAAACTTGTTTCAGGAAATCAACAAGCCTGAAATAGGGCCTTTTGTTCCTTTACCTGATATAATAGCAAGAAGCCGTCGTCTATGCATACATTCATATGTGCTCGAGTTCTTCAAAGGACAACGAGAGGTGTCACTAGCCCGTTCATTCTTGTGCTTCCACAAGTCTCCCATTATATTGTCTCCAACAGATATGTCACCTGTAACAGATGATTTTGTCTTGTTGAGAGTCTTCGAAGCTGAAAATATGAAATTCCCAAAACTTCCAACAAAGCTTCTTCAGCTATTGCACTTGAGATACCTTACACTGGCTTTAATTGGTGATGAGCTAAACACTCTTCCTGAAATTGTCTCCAATCTCTGGAACTTACAGACTCTCATTCTCATCATCTCATCCAACATACTTCGGGTCAATGCTGATATATGGAATATGAAGCAGCTCAGGCATTTCAAAACGAATGCATCCATCATTCTGAAAGAAAGCGGGAAAGGTACAGGAAATGAGAACCTCCAAACACTTGGTAGATTATCTCCCGGAAGTTGCAGGGGCGATGTCTTCTCCAAGGCGAAAAGCTTGTTGACATTAGGAATTCAAGGGGATTTATCCACCGATGTGGAATCTTTATGCTTGGAGAAGTTGGGCGTTCTCCATAAGTTGAAGCTAATACATGCGGTTGACCAAGGAGTAGCCTCTGAAAAACCTATGCCCTACCTACCCGAACGTAATAAGTTTCCACCGAAGCTCAAATTTCTGGTACTCAAAGGTACTTACTTGGAATGGGGGGAGATTAGCATATTGGAGAAGCTTGTCTCCCTTGAGAAGCTTAAACTAAAGGAAAATGCATGCCGTGGAGATTCCTGGGACGTCGGTGCAGGTTTTAAATGTCTTGAACTCTTGCACATCGAAAGGTCAGATCTGATGGATTGGACAAGTTCAGGTGATAGTTTCTCCAACCTTAGGTTTCTTGTAATCAAGAACTGCGAGAAATTGATGAATGTTCCCCCTAGCGTTGGGAAACACCTGGAGATGTTGTACATGGAACGTGTTACCCAGGAAGCCGTTTCTTCTGCTCGAGTGATTGAGGCAGGAAGACAAAAGGAAGGTGGTTTCAAGCTTGATATCGCTCCTGCAGACAAACAACAATCACAAGTACCAGGGTGAGTTGCAGTCTAGAGATTTTCCATCTAATATAGAAAAAACTTTTGGATTTATTGTTTGCATATTGTTTGTCTTTTTACAAACAGGAAGTACAACTAAGGGAGACGCAGCATTTTCTGAATATATCAAATGCATGGGGGAACCACCGCGCAGTTAAATCTTTTCTTCAGTTCTGAATACTGGTGAATAAATTTGTCGAGATACATTTCACTTATCAGCGAGTCAGGAGCGATTATGTTTTTCTGTATATCTTTTATATATTCGACTTTATTTAGAACTCCATGTATCGGTGTTGTTGTTGTCGAATTGCTATTACGTTTTCATGTATCATTTATTTTGTTCTCTTTGGAATTTCATGTAATATAATGAGTGTTGTTGCTATTGTGTTTTGTGTAACTTTTATATGTATACTGTATATGTTTCCAGCTTCTTGCATTTTTTTTCTTTCTTAACTCTGTTGAATTGTTCTCGATGCCTACACGCAGGGGCGAAGCCAAGATTTTGAACTGGGTGGTGCTCAAGGGGGGGGGACAAGGTGTGGACCTAGATTTTTTTTTTCACCATGGTGGGTCGGCCCCTGGGCGGGAAGGAAAAAAACTCCGATTGATAAAAGATTTTCCTTCAAAATCATTTTGTCTAGAGCGTAGTTTAAAAAGAAACAATAAAATAGTATAAAGTTAGTGAAATAATTTAATTTTTTTAATTGAAATAGAGATGTAAGTGCGTAGATTTTAGGAAATTATTAAAATTTTATAGGACATCCACAAATGAAAAGTGAGTAAAATTTTGTGAGACGGATGAATGATCTCTTTATTTTTAATCAATATACTACTCTTTACCATACACTAGTATTCCAATAAGCGTCAAAATCTAGTTGCAAAATATTATCAACTCAATAATAAAAAAAGAGATAGTTAACCAATCTTTGCGTTCTAGTAACTAACTAAAAGCGTCAAATTTAGTTGCAAAACATCTCCAAGTCAACAATAAAATAAAATAAAAAGAAGAGGAGAGAGTTAACCAACCTTTGCTAATTATGCTAATTGAACAAATTATATCCTAATAAGTAAAAATAAACTTAATCATAAAACTGATCGATTCATAACTTTAAACTTTAAAATAGATTATAGAGTCTACAACAACAAAGAAAGTGTGGTTAACAAGAAATCAGAGAAGCGAAGTTGGAGAGATTGGCATATACAGTAAGTTAGGTAGTCTAATCATTAAAGAAGTTATAATTTTTACAATTACTAAATATAATTTATTTATTTTTTGGACATGGTGGGGCACGGGTGGTGCTAGCACCACCTTTGTTGAATGTACCTTCGCCTCTGCCTACACGACAGACACATTCACTTTTATATACATGGAATCAAACAACTTCTGATCAGTTGACACTAAAATTACAAAGCTAGGAATAAGTATATAGATACAAGCATCTGAAACAATTTTTTAGCCATATACAGAGTACAGTAAACAAAAACTAAGTAAACAATTGATATTATTATACTGACTAGGAATGTTGCACTGTGTTACACACGGTGTGCTAACCAGGTGCCCGTGCCCCTACAATATACCCAAAAGTATTTCATAATTTCTTCATGATCTTGGTTTACAAATTCAATCTCCAACAGCATTACCTCTTAATGAAAGAATGTAAACTTCCGGTTAAATTTGACATGGAGGAAATATTACAACCAACACTTATACTTATGCAAGTACTGACATCCTCGAACCTGTCAACTTATAAAACTTGTAGTTAAGATCACTCACTCACCAATAGAACTACCATGAGTCACCATCAAAATCCATGCAATCTATAATTGATGCAATTCAACTCATTTTCTCATTTTCCTAGAGCAGGCTGCAAATAATCACGCCATGGAAAATTTTCATATATATATTTCAACTATTCAAAACCAACATGAATAACAAATATAATATATGCTTGTATATTGCAACCGAAACATACCTGATAGGGAGGTAATACGACATCTGGATCGCACTCGAAGCCCCTCATCCTCGAAGCCAGCACTCCTCGAACTATTATGACACTTGTCATTTCAGTTAAGATCCGCCGCCTTAAGACCCATGTTCGAAAGATACCATCTCCCTCGAAGGGGACCAATAGTACTACCTAGTACTGACGTGCCTAGTACTGTCGCTATCCTCCAGCTCCCCATGCAGCCCAATGGGCCCCGCGTCTTGTATCCTATATATATGCGTATTTATTACATTCAAAAACACACTTGAATTATACACATGCACCCATGCTGCCCATTTTCCCTCTCACGTTAATTCGGTACCGATCTGACTAAGGCAGATCGGACCTACTTCCCCTAACCCCTTACCTTCCATACAGGTCGAGACTCGGACTCCCTCAAGTTTAACTCTGCCCATCCACTTCCATGGGACGAGAGATGATGTTCTAAGACCCATCCGGTTTCCACCCGCATCATCTTGGCGCCGTCTGTGGGAATCCGAGACAAAAGGCCACTGCAACGACTGCATTAGGAAGGAACTCAGTAGGGAATCCAGCGCCTCACTCTCAGTAAAACAATGACGAAGAAAAAGAAGACCCCAGCCAAGCCAGCGAAAGAACTTGAAAGCCTCGCGAATCCGTCCCCAGAGCCTTCCCGCACGGAAACGGGGCGAGAGTACGATGAAGAATCGTCGGAGTCCAGTCATGAAGAAACCCCCCGATCCGAGGAGCCCCCCGCGCCACCCCCCGTACCTACAGGTCCCCAAATGCTCATTACGGAGGGCCAACTGACCCATTTTGTACGGACCGTCTGCGAGACGGTCGTAGACAGCCGGATGCCAGCGGAGAAAACTCGTCTGGCATCGGTGGTAGTAAGGGAGAAGTCTCGTCCTAGTGTTTCCACTCGAAGCAACCGCCTCAGCCGGAGCGACCGATCCGCGCGGACCGAAGAAACACACAACCAAGTCCCCAGCCAAACTCGAGCCACTCGCAAGAGGAAAATGGATAGCCTGGCTGAAAGTTCGGTCGTCACCCCTCGGGAGAGACGCGCCCCACCGAGAGGCCAGTCACCGGAGCGACGAAGAGCTCGGAAAGCTATCCACGTATCCAGCGGCGATTCCGACTCCTCACTGGAACGGGGAGACGTAGATCGAAAGACCATTAAGAGGAAAATGGAAAAGTACGAGGATCTACTTCGAGCTCATGACCAAAAGGCTAAGGAGAGGAGCAAAAGACCTCATTCGAGCCCCCGAGGAGGAAGGCGAGAAGATAAAGAAGCTCGAAGAGAGCCAGCAAGGAAAGATAAGGCTAGACGAGAAACGGAATTCGCTCCCAATCCCCTGTCCCAAAGGTTGATGGAACACTCGATACCCCTGGATCAGAGAATCCCCAAGAACCTCCCTAAATACTCGGGGACCACTTGTCCACACGAACACCGAGTCAAGTTCGAAAACATGATGCCGACCTATGGACATGACGAAAAAGACATGGTAATCGTCTTCCCGGGCACCCTCGAGGGAGTGGCCACGGAGTGGTACTACAACATGGCACCCGGGTCCATTCGATCCTACGCCGACCTAGTCCACGCATTTCTAGGCCACTTCACAGATTACAAGAAATCCAGACAAGCTAGTAGCTGTCTGCAAGACATTATCCAAAAAGAGGATGAACCCCTGAGGCGATGGTGGCAGCGCTTCAACGCTGTGGCCTTACAAGTTGATGATCACCCCATGCATTTTCGAAGACAAACGCTCTACACCAACACTCGAAATCGAGGACTCGCGTCCGAAGTTTCGAGGGAAAAGCCAGAGACACCGGAGGAACTGTCCAACATTGTGAACAAATATATCGAAGAGGAAAGGATGATCAAGGAAGCAAGATTAGCTTTTGACCTGCCCCGTGCGGTTCGGAGGGAGAAATCCCCCAAGAAGGAGCGGGCGGAACCAGTGGGGAACACGGGAAAGGAGAGAAATTTCCCAGAACGTCGACCCCCAAGGAAAAATCCGGGAGTCATTAGGTACCCGCAACGCCAAGTCTATTCCATCATCGAAAGCTTGCCGGGTATCAGATGTCCTCGAAAGCACAAAGAGACCAATACAACCCGCAGCTCGAGGGAGTATTGCGATTTCCACAAACAAAAGGGGCATGATACCGACCGCTGCATAGAACTGATGTTGGAGCTGGAACGAGGAGTCGAAGAAGGACACTTAGAGGAGTGTCGAGACTCGAATGGCTCCTTGACTGTCCGACCCGCAGGGAATACAACAAAGGAGGCCCCGATCCCCCCAAGACCCCCGCTGCCACAACAGTCGGCGGTCTTCCAAGAGTCCAGAAGAACGATGTCCGAGGATGACCTCGAGAATGACCCCGTCCACGGAGAAATCAAATACATTGCAGGCGGTCCCACCGGAGGTGACTCCAGGAGGGAAAGGGATAGAACGGCTCGAAGGATGCGTAACTCCTATGCAGAAGGGACTCCCACATTCAACGTCGGGTGCCTCGAAGTTGAGAACATTCCCCTCTGCTTCGACCAATCTGATGCCCCCGATCCTCAAGTCACGCGGAATCAAGGGCCCAATTTCCCTCTGGTTATTTCGATGGTAATTTCGGGCTTTGGGGTCAGCAAGGTCCTAGTCGACACGGGAAGCTCCGTAAATGTTATTACCACATCCACGCTCAAGAAAACGCAAATCCAGGGAACCGGTTTCTCCGACATCTCGACCAACCTCTCGGGATTCGGAGGAGCGGTAGTCAAGCCCCTCGGGACTATTTGGTTGCTAACTTCGCTCGGATCAAAACCCGCGAAAGCAACTCACCACTGCCAGTACGTGGTTGTAGAAGATGATATGGGGTACAACGTCCTATTAGGACGACCCGGGATCAACCAATTCCAAGTTGTTGTATCAACTTACCATCTGAAGATGAAGTTCCCCACCAAGGATGGGGTAGGAGAAGTCAAAGGAGACCCGAAAGAGGCATGGGAGTGCTATTGCACCTCCACTAAGACACAAGGTTCGAAAAGCACGGGACAGTCGTCGGATAAGGCACCCGAACCAAAAACTTGGAGAATCCACCAAAAAAGCAATGTTATTTGGTCGGGGACGAACCATTCGAGTTTCCGACGACTCGAAAAGAAGATGGAGAGCGCATCGAGCCCTGCTCCGATGTGAAGGACCTCCAGTTGTGCGAGAATCGACCGGAAAGGATCACCAAGATAGCGGCAGACCTCCCCGAAGAGCTCGAGCTAGCACTATCACTCTTCCTCCAAAGGAACTCCGACGTCTTCGCGTGGGGGACCATCGATCTCGAAGGCATCGACCCCAAGGTAATCGTACATCGATTAAACGTCGACCCAAAGGCCAAACCAGTAAGTCAAAAGCAAAGAGCTTTCAGCCGAGAGAAAAACTTGATAATCGACGAGGAAGTAGCCAAACTCCTCAGAGCGGACCACATTCGACCCACTCAGTTTTCGGATTGGTTGTGCAATGTCGTTTTGGTCGGCAAAGGTAATGGGAAGTGGAGGATGTGCAACGACTTCACCGACCTCAACAAGCGATGCCCCCGAGATCCTTACCCCCTCCCTCGAATCGATCAATTGGTCGATTCCACAGCCGGAGCCGAACGCCTGAGCTTCATGGACGCCTTCCAAGGCTACTACCAAGTCCCAATGGCGAAAGAGGACATAGACAAAACAGCCTTCGTCACCCATTCCGGTGTTTACTCCTTTCGGGTGATGCCCTTCGGATTAAGGAATGCGGGAGCCACTTACCAAAGGTCGGTCAACATGATGTTCGAAAAGAGATAGGCCACACCATGGAGGTGTACGTAGATGACATGCTGGTTAAAAGCATAAAAGCTCAAGATCACGTGGCCAACCTAAGCAAGTGTTTCGAGAAACTAAGGAAGTTCGGAATGAAGCTCAATCCAGCCAAGTGCGTTTTCGGGGTAAAAGGAGGAAAATTTTTGGGTTACATGGTCACTCAGCGAGGCATCGAAGCCAATCCCGATAAAATCAAGGCAGTGATCGATTTCCCAAGCCCTCAAAATGTCAATGAAGTCCAAAAGCTAGTTGGAAGGGTCATTGCTTTGAGCCGCTTTATAGCAAGATCAGGAGAAAAGAGTCTACCATTCTTCAAAGTGCTAAGAAATGCCAAGCATTTCGAATGGGGGGAGGAGAGCGAAAAAGCCCTCAGAGAGCTCAAAGACCACTTGTCGAAACCGCCTTTGCTTTCGAAGCCCCACCCAGGCGAAGTGTTGTACTTACATGTAGCGGTTTTCCTCGAAGTCGTCAGCTCGGTGTTAGTCCGAGTAGAGCAAGGCCAGCATTACCCAATCTATTACCTAAGCAAGGTCCTAACAAAGGCGGAGATCAACTACCTTGAGATCGAAAAATTCGCTTACAGCATCGTACTAGCTTCGAGGCGTCTCAAGCCATATTTCCAGGTGCATGAGATTGTGGTACTCACCACGCAACCGCTAAAGAGGATCTTAGGCAAGCCGGACTTATCAAGAAGACTGGTACGGTGGTCAGTCGAACTCATGGAGTACTCACTCGAGTTTCAAACACCAAACGCCAAAAAAGCACAAGTCATTGCAGATTTCTTCTTGGGAGTCAAAGAAGAAACCAACCTCGTACTCACACTCGAGGAAGCCAAGAAAGGGGAGAACCTCGAAGCCCGTTGGAAGCTATACGTGGATGGTTCTTCGACGCGGGGGCAAGACGGAGTGGGAATCCACATGTCAAACCCCGACGGTGTCGAATTGGATTTCGCGATCCGATTAGCCTTCCCCGCCACAAACAATGAAGCAGAGTACGAAGCAGTCCTCATCGAACTGAGGCTTTCACTCGAAGGAGGAGCAAGACATGTCCTCGTGCACACGGATTCGCAGTTGGTAGCCCAACAACACGCTGGTGTTTTCGAGGCAAAGGAAGAGCCGATGAAACTCTATCTCGCAGAGCTCCAAACCATGGCAGCCAAATTTCAAAGCCTAGAAATCACACAGATACCTCGAAACCTCAACAAGATAGCAGATGGACTGGCAAGATTCGGGAGCTCCTCGCAGAACATAAGCACCCGAAAGGTCACCCTCATGACGGTCGAAAAACCAACCATAGGGGACAACAACCTCAAAAGAAAGCGAGTACTTGAAGTCAATACCCTTGATGCCAACCACACTTGGTTAGAAGACATCAAGAAATTTAAGCAGGGGCAAATCCCACTGGATCGAAATGAAGCTCGGAGAATCGGTAGGAGAGCACAAGGATTCCTATGGGACGGCTCGAATCTTTACAAAAGATCCGTCGGCGGCCCCCACTTAAAATGTGTCGACAAGAAAGAAGCCCAAACAATCTTAGAGGAAGTGCATGCAGGGAGTTGCGGCAACCACTCGGGGGGTAGAGCCCTAGCCCAGAAAATCCGCCGGCAAGGATTTTACTGGCCAACTCTCATCCCAGATTCGAAAGCGCGTTCGAAGAAATGTGACGAGTGCCAACGCTTCGCTCGAAACAGTTCAGCCCCCGACGAGCCGATGATTGCAACACCCGTATCTTGCCCGTTCGATAGGTGGGGCATAGATATCGTAGGAAAGCTCCCGACATCGACGAACCAGAAAAAGTTCCTAATTGTGGCCGTTGAATACTTCTCCAAGTGGGTCGAAGTCGAAGCTGTCGGAAAAATTACTGAGGGAGTTATCAAGAGCTTTATCTGGCGCAACATCATCTGTCGTTTCGGCCTTCCCAGGAACATCGTGTCCGATAACGGCACCCAATTCACGGGGAAAAAGATAAAGGCTTGGTGCGCCGAGTTAGGCATCAAGCAGAGCTTCACTTCCGTAGGCCACCCCCAAGCTAATGGACAGACCAAGGTTACCAACAGGACAATTGTGGAGAACCTGGAGAAACATTTGGGCCCGTCGAAGTCCGATTGGGCGGACGAATTACACGGAGTCCTTTGGGCTTATCGAACCACGCAGAGGACCGCAACACAGGAAACTCCATTCTGCATGGTTTATGGGTCCGAGGCGGTGATCCCGTGCGAGATAGCTGTCGAAAGCCCCCGAATTGAAGCCTACGATCCAGAAGAAAACCAAAAGGTTCGAGCTTTCGAACTGGATATGCTCGATGCCAAAAGAGAGAAGGCCAGAGGAAAGATACTAAGGTACCAAGCACTGATGACCAAGGCATACAATAAAAATCTCGTCGGAAGAGACCTCAACGTTGGAGACTTAGTGTTGAGAAAAGCCAGCATTCTCGAAAACGTGGGAAAGTTCGAAGAACCGTGGAAAGGCCCCTACCGAGTCACGGAAGCCCTATCAAACGGAAGCTACCGGCTCGAAGACCTCCAAAACAGCCCCGTCGCAAGGCCATGGAACATCAAGAACTTGAGGAAGTACTACACATGAACAAGCCCAACAAACCCAACTTTTGGTTGCATTTTCGAGCCTCTTAACAAACCACCCCATCGAGGGCCGTCAATGATAGAAGACCAATCAACCCCCACAAAGGGTGAACTTTTGTTTACATCTTCGAGCCTCTTAGCAAACCACCCCCTCGAGGGTCGTCACTGATAGAGGATCAATGTGTTTTGACAAATTCCAACGAAAACCGTCCGATAAACCACCCCCACCAAAGGGTCGTCACTATCGACGGAGATTATTATCGAAGAAATTTCAAATGAAAAACCATGTTCATAAACACTAAATACGACAACACATTCGTAGCCCCACCAAAAAGAAGCAAGTCTAACGAAAGACACCATTTCGACGGAAACGGTGCCTTCTCACAGACCCCTTCTAAGCTCGTAACTTAAGGAGTTACGAAACAAGAATAACGCTTCGACAGTTACTGACCGACGGGTACTTGTACTTTGTCCAACGATTATTCGCACCCTTCGAACCAAAACTCCGCCAAAATACGGAATGAAGGGTTCCCAAGATCGATGCAATGATATTTCGACGGAAATACCATGCATCGACCAACAAGACTCACCTCGAAGTATCAGAACTTCGAGATAAGAATGTTGCTAAGTCATAGACGATCGACGGATCGTACTTCCGACAAAAAACAACCATTCGAATTACAAGTACGAAAAAGCAAGAGAAAGGAAAGCCACCATTCGAAACACACATTCGTAAAGCAATAACATTCAAGTTTCATGATCAAAGCAAACACATTCGAGACTCTTGTTCGAAAGGAGAGTTAAACGACGGAGGATTCCAGCAGGTCAACAAAAACATACAAAATATGACCCTCGAAGGAATCCCCTCGATCGAAACAAAACAAGTACTTGTCCAAAAATATACAAGGCCCACTCGGCATACCGAGGATAAATAAAATAAATTATCCAGAATTCAGTCAAAAAACTACATAAAGCTACCCGGCATACCGGGCCTTCACATTGGAGTCATCACATTACTAGGCCATAAAATTGTCACCGAGGATGGGCGGGATCCCCATTGTTGGTGGTATCATCGACATTCTCCTTCGAGGCGAAGAAATTGTCGACAGACCGAATCACTGAAGAGAGATTGCGGTGCGAGAAGCTGTTTACGTCAATACCGGCCGACAGGAGGCCATCATTCCCCACTTCACACAAGGAGCCGACGAAAGATGGCATCGGAGGAGCGGATGTCTCGGCTTCCTCCGGGTGGGCCACAGGAAAGAACTCCTCACTCGTCAAAGCCGCAAAGTAGGCGTCAGCATCTCCCTCGTCCTCATTGGGCGGTTCCTCGAAGTTCGCATCCTTGGTAAGGTCCAAGTCAACCCCAGCGTCGAAATCATCAGTTAGCTTCCCCCTTTTACGCAGTTGACCCACGACCTTGTCCCGAGTCTCCACCATCTTGCCTGCGTCCTTCTTAGAAAGCAAGTATTGATAGGACTGGGACTTGAGGAAGTCCTCCATGGCGTTCACCCTCGAAAATTTGCCAGACCGAACCACCTCTTCGCGGGTCCGCCTCAGCGCTGCCTCGAAGCCATTCCGCTCCTTGCTCAGTTGAGCCAACTTCGCCTCGAGCGATGCATTCTTCTCCTCTGCGGAGGCCAGATCCAACTGAGCTCTCCCGTTCTGGTCTTGTAGCTCACCAACCTGCTTCGACAACTTGGCAACCTCCTCCGATGCTCTCCTCAATGCGGTTTCTGACCTCGCACGCCCCCTTCTCTCCTCTTCGATCTTGGCCTCGAAGTCCACAGCCAAGTTCTTCTTTCGGTCCAACCGACTCGAAATGTTCTTCGAGACGGTTATCAGCTACGGAAAATTAAAAAGAGGATCAGCACACAAGCGATAAAAACTTAGAAGAAAAACTTGTCCCACAGCAACGAAGAGTTTTACCTGTAGCTGCAGAAGGGCCTCTTTGGCCCGGATCTCGGGATCGGAAAGTCGATCCAACTCAGCCTGATCGGCCCTCGAGGCCATCATCTCCCGCCACCAGAGAGCAAGTACCGGCATCCCCATTGAGGAAAGAAACCTCCCGGCCCCCTTGTCGAGCCTGCCCAAGCTCCGCGGCGGAAGGCACCCGTAGGTGAGCAGACCTCGGCGGAGATTCAGGGATCTCGACAACCTCGGTTCTCTGCCTCTTCCCCCTATTGTCGGAGGCGGACTGCTGCGCCAAGTCCGGAACACGCTTCGACCCACCGCTCGGGGGCGTCGTTATCACCGGGCCCCCGGATTCTTCAACTCTTTCGACCGAACCCGCCGTCCCAGTCCCGGCGGTCGGAGCAGCGGAGCCAACACCTCCGGTCGGAGGCTCAATATCAGGGGCGAACCCCGCTGGAATCACCTCGGCCGCGTTCACAGGTTGGGCCTCGGTATACTTACTAACTTGAGATTTCTTGAGTTCAAGCTGCAGGGCTCGGCGCTCGAGGAAACGTTGAGACATTCTGATCCAATAGCCTGCGAAGGAGGAAACACAAGTTAAATAACAGCCCGAAACGGTAAGCTCGAAGTAAAAAGTAAAACTTGGCAAACAAAAAGGAAAAGAAGTTATCTACGTACCCAAGTCTCGGATCCCCCTCATCTCTGGCTCGGAGCCCGAAGAAACTCCCGCAAGGAATAAGATCGGCTCAACCAAGAGACAGTAAGGGTTGATCCGATCCTCGGGAGCCACTAATTTGTACTGATTGGGCCATTTCGCCCTGTCAGCCTCCTTAATCTCGGGAACATTTCGACCCCGGCGCCACAACCTAGGGGTCGGAACCACCCCCGGAGTCCCATCCTCGTTTGGAGGAAGCCGCACGTACACGTATCGTCTCTTGTAACCCGCCCCGTGAGATGATTGGAAGCGGGCAAATATCTCAAACCCCTTAATGGGAGAGAAGTAATAGAAACCACCACCATCGGAAGACTCAACGATCTTGAAAAAATGAAGAAAATTTGAGGCCGTGAATTTACGACCAATAGACTGAACCCACACTCCGAAACCAATAAGACAACCCATAGCGTTCGGGAGGAGTTGGGTTGGACATAAACCAAGAAGGCGAAGAACTTTGGCAACATCTGGCGAAACCGGCAGCCGAAATCCATACTCGAAGTGGAGAAAGTTGAGGCACAAGCAGTCATCCGGGGGGTTGTACATTCTATCATCAGAGCTTGGGATGATAATCTCGTAAGAATCAGGAATACCATATCGATCGAACAAGCTCTCGGCCTCTCTTGCTTTGACCGTACTACTCTCCGTCGTAAGCCTCTGGTCAGCGTTTGTTTCGGTAGGAACGGCGGGGAGCTGAGGCCCTACCAGAGCAGGAGCACCCGATACGTTCGAATTAGCTACCCCCCGAGCATTCGAGGGACCACCTAAGTCAGCCGACTCAGTATGTTCACTACTGCTAGGAGTTCGGATGCGAGCACGAACCATCTTGGATTGGAAAAGGGAAGAGATCGACCTACGGCCTCGAAAACCTAGTTCGAATTTAAAAAGGGGTTCGAATCAGCGGGGCCAAAGGGTTCAGTATCTCTTCCTAAAGAGGGTCTATCTACGCTATATGAGTTTGATCTAGTGGTTCTCGAAGGACCACCGGCACCCGGGTTGGTCATCGATTCGTTTCGACATCTCCCAAAGTTCTACATGGAGGAAACAATCAGAAGAAACCCCAACCCGGAACCAACACTAAGTGCAAACTTGGAAGAGAAGAAGAAAAAGAGAGAAAAAGAAGATGCAAAAGAAGAAGAAAAAATAGTACAATAATGGCATTACCGCCACCGGAGCAAAGCCGGCGACCGGAAAACTACAAGCAAATGTGCAAAAATAAACAAAAATAAAACGAGCATACCTGGAAGTTGTGGAAGGATGAACGGCGCACCGGGAAAAAACCGGTAGTCGGAACCACAAGCTTGAACGGAGACGGCGAATTACGCGGTGAACAGAGGAAGCAAGGAGAGCGAGAAGCAGGAAGATTGAAGTGAGAAAGAGAAAGGGAGAAAATCCGTTTTTTACCAGCCTTCATTAACTGCCACCATCATTGAGCGCGAAAACCGACGTGGTTGGACCCCACGCGAGCGGATAGGGCCACGACACGTGGAAAGGAAACGAACCGACACCCCACTAAGTGCACGCGAAATACCGGTTCTGCCCCCCACGTTCAAAATTCGGAAATCAGCGCGATCCCGCCAAAACCCGGGTCGAAAAACCACTGTAACTTTCGACCGACGACCTAACCTCGTCTCTCGAAACTTGAGGGACTTATGATAGGGAGGTAATACGACATCTGGGTCGCACTCGAAGCCCCTCATCCTCGAAGCCAGCACGCCTCGAACTATTATGACACTTGTCATTTCAGTTAAGATCCGCCGCCTTAAGACCCATGTTCGAAAGATACCATCTCCCTCGAAGGGGACCAATAGTACTACCTAGTACTGACGTGCCTAGTACTGTCGCTATCCTCCAGCTCCCCATGCAGCCCAATGGGCCCCGCGTCTTGTATCCTATATATATGCGTATTTATTACATTCAAAAGCACACTTGAATTATACACATGCACCCATGCTGCCCATTTTCCCTCTCACGTTAATTCGGTACCGATCTGACTAAGGCAGATCGGACCTACTTCCCCTAACCCCTTACCTTCCATACAGGTCGAGACTCGGACTCCCTCAAGTTTAACTCTGCCCATCCACTTCCATGGGACGAGAGATGATGTTCTAAGACCCATCCGGTTTCCACCCGCATCAATACCCAACATAAGTATATTTGCATTAAGCTGTTGCATTACTTAAAAAGGAGCTTATGTTCCAGGCACTCTGATACTAAAGCTATCTAAAGAAATTAAAGAAACCCAAAGGCATTCATGTAAATTACTTGAAAACCTGGGACAGACACTTGTGACTTGACTGCATAAAGAATTCAACATATGCTCATGTATAACATTTCGAATAGACAGAATAGACAAACATGATTTCTACAAACATTCCTAACCATGTTCCCTCCAAATACAGGGGGAAAAAAGTAGATAAGGATATTAAATGTTATACTTCATAAGGACCTAGCTACAAGGAGTAACATACTTTCTATTGACCTATAACATGAATCAGACATCTTCAGTCTTCACAAACCACAAACATACAATTTAATAAGATTCATCTATCAGTAAATCCAACGCAACTCAGAACAAAAATATGATCTTGCTCAGGCTTCCTCTCCAAACAGTACACTCAAGTGATCCTTGGAGATTGGAGAAGATACCTATGATCTTTGTATATAATTAAGCAGTGGTAGATTATTCAAATTGAATTGGGCCGAAGCTATGAATGATTACCTTTTAAAATCTTGAATGCCGAACCTGAAGTTTTCTGCAGAGAAGCTTCTTGTTCTGTCTTCACCTGTAAAACTCAAAATGAGAACTCTTCACATAAGAAAAGGCATAAAATTATTTCACACGAGTTACAATCACAGTGATCATTTGCTTTACAAACGGATGCATATCCAAAGAAAATAGTAATTGAAATTAAGGTGATGCAATCACAAAGCACATGCCAATGACTCATATGTTAGCATGCTATTTTTTTGCTTGTAAGAAACAACAAATGACAACTAAAACAAACTCACCCATGTATTAAAAATATTTCAGCTTTAGCAAGTGTGAGCCTAATGAATTAAAGCTCATATTTTCCTACTCCATTAGCTATACTTATCTGATTGACAGTATGGAAAAACAGTTCAAGTCATAATAGTCAACTTTGGCTACATGAATAAGCAAGTATAAAAAAAGAAACAGTTTAAAACAGTTCAAGTCATAATAGTCAACTTTGAGAGTTGAAAATTAAAAATCCTACTAATGGTCAACAAAATGCTCTACCCTTTTTCATAATTCTGTATGCGAATACAAAACGAAAGAAGCCCCAAAAGATGAGAGATGAAAAGCATAGGATAGGCCCAAATCCATTCCTTTGCAGAGGTGTGGAATTAAAGCTGAAAGGGCCATCGCCTTGCAATTTGCCAGGCTAGAACAGAGAACACACAAGATCTTAAAAAAATCACAACTCAATACGGTGAGGAATAAAATTTTCTGTGTTAGGTAGAAGAGAAGCAGCTTAGCTTAAATTTCGATCAGAAACTGTATTAAAAAGTAAAAGAACAATGGATAGGAAGTGGAAGGATTCTGCAAAAGACGAAAAAGCAGAAGTTGGAGGGCAGAGTCTGTCTTGAAAGCAAGACTATCAAATACAAAAAACTCACATCCAATTCCACCCCTCAATAAGTTCATATATTGTAAATATGCCCCAAAATACTTAAGTCCAACAACCTTTCATCTAACCCCAAAGTTATATAAAATCACAAAACAACCTCATACAACAAACCACAGTAACTTGGCTACAGTTTAAGAATAGTGTTGGGCCATATTGGCTTATTAGAACTTGATAGATTATTTAAAGTAATTTAATAAGTCGATTGATTTACCAAATTTATTGACCTACTAATCAATTTTAATCCATTGATATTGCTTATCCAATTTCAATCTGGTGGGTACATGTGTCATTATTTAATTATAAGGTGTAGGGTTCGAATCCTGTTGGCGTGATTTTTCTCTATTACTTGTATCATTATTTTAGTTGAAAGTGTTGGATTCGAATTTTATTGACGTAATTTTTTTCTGTTTTATTTATTCTCTTCTTAAATTTTATTTTTAACATAAAGTTGCATAGTCGTATTATACTTAATTTAAAAATAACCATGATATATTCTTATAAAAAAAGACATACTTCCTCCGTCCAATAATAAATGTAACACTTGATTTTGTTGACTTTTTCGATGGTGATTTTGACCTTAAATTATTCTTAAATCATACGATAAAAATAATTAAAAACCTTATGAAACTAGAATGTTTATATTTCATAATATAATTTTTTTAATTATTTTACTTACTTGAATGATTTACATTTAATTTTGAGGTCAAACTAATCCTCAAAAAAATCAATAAAACCAAATGTTACGCTTGTTATTGGACGGAAGAAGTATTTTATTTACCAAAACGTCAATTTAGCTCTGATAATAGAGAACCTGAGGAGACTAGCTAGGCCACTTGGAATTTGAATATCGTTCATATTGCGGCATCAACATAACAAAAGGCATCGACGAAATAAAATTGCAATAGATAATGACGCACATGACAATATATTCAACTGATGAAGAACACCAATTAACATGCGAAAGATGCATTGCAGATTATGAAGTTGAATGTTTTCAAAGCCTAGAGATGTATCTGATGGTTCTTAACTCATCGGAAAAATACTTTTCGTATGTCTAATATAGTTCAATTCAAAACTATTAATTGCATAACTACATAAACTATATACATTGAGAAAATTGATTATAAGGGCTCACTATGAAGGCCTTTCTTATAAATGACCCTCTTGTGTTATCAATTACATTTTAGTCCAAACTCAATTACATTCAGTCCATTTGAGTTGACCAACACTTTAAACACCTTCCAACCAAACATGACTTAAGAAAAATAAATATTTTCAATCAAAAAAATAATTTAAAGAATTAAAAAATCTAAATAGAATTATAAAATAAAATAAAAATTAAATATTTAACAAGATAATCGTACAGCTTCGTGGAGCTAGTGAATTCCATCCATCTTCTTCTTCGCTAAAGCTTCCGTACTAGATAATTTCGGTATCGGAGCTCCGGTGCCGGTAACGGTGGAGCAATGGTGGAGCTGCTGCTCCACCGATCTGGTGGTGGAGCAAGCTGCTTGCTGCACTGTTAATGGTGGTGGGAGCAGCTTGCTCCACCGTTTCGGCGTTGGAGCTTCGGTACCGGAAAAAATTACGGTACTGAAGCTTTGGGGATGACGAAGATAATTTTTTTATTTTTATTTTAGTTAAGATTTTTTCTTTAAAATTTATTTTATTATTTTAGTATTTTACTTGGTTTTTCTTTTAATTATTTATCTTTTTTATTTGAAACACTAAGGTTTGTTTGGTTTCATCAAAATTCAATTTTGGAATAGTGAATTTTTGTTGACTTTGGACTAAAATGTAATTGATAAACTAAGGTGGTTCATTTCGTTATTAGGGACGCTAAGAGGGTATAAAAAATCAATGGACCCATATACATTTATAGGACATCATTTATATTAAGTTTGAAGTCATTATGTGAAAATTATATATTTACTCCATTCATTTCAATATATTATTTAGTAAAACAATAATATTCTACAAGATTACGCTCGCGGTTCCTAGTATAATTATAAGTATTATAAGTATATATTATTATTATATCTTATAAGAAAGGATTACTTCAAGTTTTGGTACCAAGTGAATGGACAAGATTACCCTTTAAATTAAAACTTGCCATGGATTATTTTTAGTGGATGGACTATTGTAACCTTAAATTTTCTTAACTGCAATTAAGTTTTCCTTATTATTTTCTTATTTTGCAATTAAGTTTTACTGTTATGGTTAAAAAATTAAATTTAGGGCCCTTAAATTTATGTTTCCAGCCTTTCCAGGATTGTTGCTTCAATACGTTCTGGCTTCCCAGGCTTCGGCCGTTTAAAAATTTAACGTTGTAACCTAGAATTTTCTCAACTGCAATTAAGTTTTCCTTATTATTTTCTTGTTCAATATTAAACGCCATATTAGCATAATGAGATCTAGGTAAAAATACCTGACCGAGCCTTTTAATTAGTCCACATGAAAAAGTAGGCAGATGTGAGTTATGAGAAACGACAGGAAAATTCTGTTTCATGTTCAACATTTATTCATCAATGTTAAAACACGTGAACTCTAAAAACAATAAGAGTTAGACCAGAATCTAAAACTCCTACAGAGTACGTTTGGTATTCCTGAAAAACGATAGCAAAGTTGTCTATAAAGTTTACGCAACGTTAACGACAACTTCGATAACCTGTAAATCAATAAAGCAATATAAACTAATACGCGCACAGAGATTATGAAAGCAGCGGTAAAGAGACACACGTATAAACTTTTATTCTAACTGTTATTCACAGCTAGATGCTTTATTAGCAAAATCGACTAGATCAATATGTTGAGTACAATGAATATCGAACTCACCTATTTATCTAGCAAACGACACAACACAACCTAGATTATCTAATCTATATGAGAACCAACTCACCTATACTCCCTCGAGGAATATATAAACAGGTTGTGTAAATAGACTACAAACAAAAGACTTGAACAACTAACGTTGAAACCGGCGTTGAGCAACTTCAAGTGTAATCTGCAAAACTGAACGTGTATCGTCCTTGTGTGTATTCTTCAATGTCGACTTTGGCACTCTATTTATAGTGTTATAAACACCCTTGAATTTCGTGTGGAAGTCTTCATTGAATCAGATTAGAACATCTCTTCTAATTGAACTTGAACTCCAAAACGTGTTCACATTGATGAAGTAGTTTCCTAGTCAACTTCGACTTTGAAGTTGCCTGAACATGACGAATCCAACTAGAACTCTATTCTCGTTCTTGATCTGTAAATCCTTCTTGAATTCGATCTTTGTTAAGTTAAGGTAAAACAATCCCAATACAATTAGGATAATGTCCATAAGGAGATTAACGTATCTCAAGTTTTAGAAATCTCCTCCGTATAGAACTGATCAGAAAATGCTGGAGACTCAAAGTCAGAGTCATCACCTGGAATTTCAAGCTCCTCAGGAATGTCAGGAATGGCTTCCTCTTCTGTAGAATCAACAACATCCTCAGGTGGAGGCTTGAATGAAGCATCAGATGAGTCTGACCCAGCAGAAGTTGCAGCAACATGAGAGACAACTTTATCAGCAGACTGTACTGGTGCAGCTGAAGTTGCTCCAACATTGGAAGCAACTTTTCCAGCAGAGCTTGGAGTTTTCTCAGAATCAGGAACATCTTCAAACATAGGCTCATTGACCTTTGATGTAGTACCCTGGGTGACCTCCATCGCCTCCATAGCAGACCTCTTCCGTTTTAGTGAAGCAAGCGGAATATCATCTTCATCGACCACAACGGTGGGAGTCTTTGAGGAATCAGTTGGGCTTGCCATTCTAAAATTGAGATGCAAGTTGGGGAAATTTCAAAAAATTTTGAAGTTTAAACAACTGGGCACCTAAAAACGGGAAGAATTGGAAGATTTGGGGCAAAAAACTAGGGTTCCTAATTTGGGGCAAGTGTGAGAAAAACAGAGCATGCCAAAAAACGAAGAAGAATGAGTGTTTGGAAGCGAAATTGTGGACGAATATAAAGGCTTTCTACGCGTGTTTGGACAAAGGATGCATTGATGGGAATTTAAGAGAGATTCAAGTATCAAGAAGAAAAAAAACGGGCAAACACAGTGAAGGGCTTATGAAGGGTTTCTGCCGTTTCAAGTTGTTATAGGTGATAGGGGTAAAAAGGTCAAAACACAGTGATTTAAAAAACTAATGGGCAAAAAGGGTTTGTTGGCTAAACACTGGATGAAGTTTTCTCAACATGATCTCCAATTCCGTTGACAATGTTAGTACACAAGATATATAGTAACAAAGAAACAAAAATAGGAATGCAAAATTTCCTAAATCTGAGCAGAATTGAGATAAAAAGATTTAGAAAACATACCAGTGAAGGATTTGACTTTAGATTGAAAATAACCAAAAATCATTGCCAAGTAAACACCAAAATAAAATCCCACCAAACCAAAGGTTATGCACACTCCCCCTTAGTGGATACTAAAATCACATATAACACACAATTTTGTAGTCTAGACTCGATAACATAAGACACAAACTTTGAATCAGATATTAGCAGTGATGTTGCAGACAAAGTTGGCACAACATTGAACTCAACATCGTACTTGAGATCTTTCAAAAAGCTACAACCTGTGACAATTACCTGAATATAAATTTTTGAAGACGTTTGAAACAAGCTACAGAGTATTTCTGGTCTTTGTTTAAATCTCAAGCAATGCCTAGTGGCGAAGGGGCAAAAAGAAATTTTTAGAAAATTTAAATGCTCAGCATGAATCACAAAGCTTTGCCATTTTTGTTTTTCCAAACCATCCAGACATGTGAGACCCAAAGATTGCCAGAAAGCTAAAACCAAAGTTGCCATAAGGATTGTGAATCCGTGGTGTGCCGCAGAATAAATTCTGAAAGAAGATACCACAGCATGGTGTTTACTGCACGACCTAGACACAACCACGTCATCATGCCCTATACCGGACCAGCAAGAGAGATAACAACGATTCACAATAAAGATTGAGCAACAATAATCTTAGCACTTGTTTAGCTACAATAGAGAATTCAAGGCCTCTATGTGCTCTTTCTCCTGTTTAAAAAGCATACATATGCATAGTAGGAAAACATAATCCTATAATAGACACTTTGTCCATCAAATATTACTGACCTGCTCAAGCTCCAGGAGAGTATAACATGCAACAATGAGCAAAAATTTTCAGGTGTCAACAAGGACCTAATTGTACCAGATCTTTTCAGAAAGTTTGAGGAAAAGTTTGCAATCATGTTTACTCTATCCTTAACATATACACATATCTGATTCGACACGACATAAAAAATAAATACAGATATACAAATTTACGCCACGTGCAGAAACTGAAGTTGTCCGTGGCGTTTCGACAACTTCTCCAACAACTTAGACTTTTCTAGAGAGTGCAAAGACCTATAGACCTTCTAAGGCTTAGGAACCTATCAGGATCTAAAGGTTTAGTGACAATATCAGCAAGTTGGTTATTGGTATCAATGTGGTCTATTCCTAGAGTTTGTGCTTCTACCAATTCTCTCAAAAAATGATGTCTAATATCTATATGCTTAGTTCTGGCGTGCTGTACAGGGTTTTGGGCAATATGAATAGCACTCAGATTGTCACAAAATAGCATCAAAGATTCTGACCTAAGATAGTAATCACTTAGCATAGATTTCAACCATAAGAGTTGAGTAGCACAACTAGCTGCAGCAACATATTCTGCTTCTGCAGTAGACAAAGACACACAATTTTGCTTTCTACTAAACCATGAAATCAAGTTATTTCCCAAATAGAAACATCCTCCACTGGTAGATCTTCTATCATCAGTATCCCCAGCCCAATCAGAATCAGAAAACCCAGCAAGATGTAAATTTGTTTCTCTAGTATACCATATACCAAGGTCAACAGTACCAGAGACATACCTGAGAATATTCTTCACAGCATTGAGGTGTGGGGTTTTTGGTTCAGATTGAAACCTAGCACACAAGCAAACTGCAAACTGGATATCTGGTCGGGATGCGGAAAGATAGAGAAGACTGCCTATCATGGATCTGTACAAAGTTGGGTCAACGTCATCGCCAACACCGCCTTTCGTCAGTTTAGTGGATGTGCGCATGGGAGTGGACAGTGGTTTTGCATTCTCAAGTCCAAATCGTTTCACGAGGTTCTTTGCATACTTGGACTGATTTAGAAAAAGGCCATTTGACTCCTGTTTGACTTGTAAACCAAGGAAATATGTAAGCTCGCCAATCATACTCATTTCAAAGGTGGATTTCGTGGCCTCAACAAACTTGTTCACCAAGGGCTTGTGAGTTCCACCAAAAACAATGTCATCAACATATATTTGAGCAATAAGAATATGACTGTCTGATTTCAACACGAACAAAGTCCTGTCACCTGCACCACGAGTAAAACCAAACTCCAAAAGAAATTGGGTTAACTTGTCATACCAAGCACGAGGTGCTTGCTTCAAACCATATAAGGCTTTCTGCAATTTATAAACATGGTGAGGATAAAAAGGATCTTCAAAACCCTTAGGTTGTTCAACGTAGGCTTCTTTGTCAATGATGCCATACAAAAAGGCACCTTTAACATCCATCTGCTGCAAGGTTATATTCAAATAGCAAGAAAGAGCAAGTAAAAGTCTAATAGATTCTATCCTTGCGACTGGAGCAAAAGTTTCATCAAAATCAACACCCTCTACTTGAGTGTAGCCTTGAGCAACTAGTCTAGCCTTATTTCTTACTATTGTACCAGATTCATCAGTTTTATTTTTGAATATCCACTTGGTTCCTATAACATTCATGTTAACAGGTCTAGGAACTAGGGTCCAAACTTTATTCTTTTCAAACTGATTTAACTCATCTTGCATAGCCTTCTATCCAATGGTGATCAAGCAAAGCTTCTTTATAGTTCTTAGGCTCAACAATGGATACAAAACAAGAAGCACGTACCGGAACCGGGTTTGACTGATCGAGTAAACATTGACAAGTAAGGGCTAAGTGAGATATAGCCTTGATCCTTGCAACCTTTGACTTCAAACCAGCAAGTTCCTTGTAATCTACTTTCTTACCAGCAGTCCTTTTGCCTTTTCCATACTCAGAAGATGGTTCCTGTGGTTCATCTTGAGTATCGTCCTCGTCCCCTGACGGAGTTGAGGCAACATCGTCCAAAGTTTCATCAACTCTGTCCTGTACTGGTGTAACAGGTGTTTGAGCAGTCTGAATATCCTGCTGCTCATCTGATCGGAGTGCAGCACCATCATCAGTGGTGTCTGAAGGGGATGGTCCACCTTCTGTAGAGATACTTGGCTCAATCGTCGCCGAAGTTGGTACAACATCGACTGGTGTTGACACAACTTCGACGTCGGATTCTTCATTGGCTGGAAGATATACATAATCCCAAGTACCTGTTTCTTCTGATTTATCTGAAACACTAGTAGAGTCATTAAAAGCAACATTGACTGACTCTTGAATAGTCTTAAGCCGCAGATTGTAAACCCGATAGGCATGACTATTGTTCGAGTAGCCAAGAAAAAAACCTTTATCACTTTTAGAATCTAGTTTCTTCAAATAATCCCTGTCATTCAGAATATAACAAGTACAGCCAAAGACATGAAAATAGCTCAAGTTGGGTTTATTGCCCTTCAAAATCTCATAAGGTGTCATAGTGGTTCCTGGCCTTAAGTAAACACGATTTATAACATGGCATGCAGTATTAAAAGCCTCTCCCCAAAACCTCTTAGCAACATTCATCGAATTAAGCATAACTCTCCCCATCTCCTGAATAGTCCTGTTTTTACGTTCTGCAATCCCGTTTTGTTGAGGGGTTTTGGGTGCAGAAAATTCATGGAAGATACCAGTTTTATTACAAAAATCAGTAAACAAAGAATTTTCAAATTCTCTTCCATGATCAGTCCTAATCTTTTAATGGAGGTTTTATAAAGATTTTGAATCATGTTGTAAAAAGTTTTGAAAAAATGAATAGTTTCAGATTTTTCTTTAAGAAAATAGATAAACGTGTATCTAGAGAAATCATCAACTATCACAAAAGCATACTTCTTACCATTTATCGTAGCTACCTCTACTGGACCCATAAGATCCATATGTAAAAGTTCAAAACAAGAGGTCGTACCTGAAGGTCGATCTGGTGAAGTTGGGACAACACCATGAGAAACTCTTGTTTGTTTACCTTTAAGACAGTCTTCACAAACCATCTTCCCAGACTGTTGTAGTTTGGGAACACCACGAACAACTTCAAGCTTCCAAATTCTGTCCATGTTGCGGTAGCCAACATGACCAAGTTTCTGATGCCATATCACAGCATCTTCAACTTTGACTTGATTGCACACTATCTCATTTCCAGTTGAGTAGCAATTATCTCCAGATCTCAAACCTGTCATCACACATTTGTTTGCAGAATTGTATACAGTACAAGCATCTTTGTTAAACTTAACAAAGTGATTATCATCACACAACTGACTTATACTTAACAGGTTGGCTTTTAGGCCATCGACAAGATACACATCTTTAATAGCTGGAAGTCCTACAACATTCAAAACACCTTTACCAAGAATTTTACTCTTGGAACCACCACCATAGGTTACCATACCACCCTTCATTGGTGAGATATCCTGCAAATAGTCCGAATTTCCAGTCATATGACGGGAACAAGCACTATCAAAATACCATGTACCTGCAAAGTTAGTATCAACCGCAGACAAAACAACATTACATGATAATGTTTCAGGGTCAGGTTTATCAGAAACAGTTGTGAGTTTTTCAGAGGGTTCTGCGACATCAATGTTGTCTGTGTCGTTGGGCAACGTCTCGGGCAACATTGACTTAGCAGTATTCTTCTTTGAAAAAGTTTTGTGAAAATCATGGCAATAAGGTTTAAGATGGCCATACTTTTTGCAAAAACTACAAAAATAGATCATTTTCTTTTTGGATGACCCTTCAGTTGTGTCAACTTCAGAATCACCTTTTGATTTAACAAAATTAGGACCTATCGGAAACTTTGGGGGGCCTTTCTTTCTCACAACTTTTTCTTTGAAACCTACACCTTCTGTACCTGTTGAACTAATATTCAGACATTCTTTAAGGAGATCAGAAGAGTTAGTATATTTACCTAAAGTTCCCTCAACTTTGAGTAACTTAGCACTTACAGATTCGAATGCTTTGTCCTTCTTTGTTAGGGCAACTTCAAGACTGGTGACAGTGGACTACAAGATTTCAATCTTGCTTTTCTGGCGTTTGATCAGATCCTCCTTTGCTTCAACATCGGCTAGTAAAACTTCAACCATCTCTTGAAGTTCTACTAAGGCTTCTTCATGTGTTGTCTGATCATCCTCATCCTCAGTTTCTGCGTCTTCCTCCTTTGCTTTTGTATCTACATCAGCAACATTAGCGATATGATTATTAAAAGACAGAGAAGAGATAGTTACCTCATCGGATGTTGAGACAGAAGTTGCGTCAACTTTGCTGTCAGCATCGTCGGACACTGCTGCAAAGAGTGAGATAACTTCATCTGTTTCAGATCCAAAACCCTCTTCATCGTCCAAATCAACCCAAAAAGATGTACCCTTGACCTTCCTTTGAGTATTTGCACACTCATTGGCATAATGACCCCAACCTTTGCAAGCTCTACACTGAATCTTATCAAAGCTCTTGGAATCGGCTCTAGGGATCTCAGAATAGGATTTTTTGGAATAATCTTTGCTTGGCTTAGAGGAAGTAGAAGCAGAACGGGGTTTAAACACATTGGCTTGGGCTTCACTACTTACTTTGGTCTTATTCAACTTCTTAAACAAGGAATGAGCTCTCTTAACAAGATAAGCTTTTGACTTAGATTCATCAAAATCCTCAAGACAAATACTATCATTATCAAGATCAACGTTAGTTCTAAAGGCACTAGAAGATTTCTGATAGTGTTCTTCCTGATCTATGATGTTCGTCTCATTCGTTTTAAGAATATTCATAAGAGAACTAAGGTCCATAGTACTATACTGTGGGCTTTCTTCTAAAGCCGAAATTTTCATATTGAACCTAGGGGGGAGGGATCTCATAGCTTTACGTACCAAGGTTTTGTTGGGCATAACCTCTCCTAGTTGGGCAGATTCATTGGATATGTCCATAATCTTGGCAAAGTAGGTTGAAATATCCTCATCCTCCTCCATCCTAAGTCTCTCGAACTTTGTGGCTAACATACGTAGCTTAGTGTCTTTCACACTAGAATCACCTTCACAATGACTCTGCAGAATATCCCAAGCTTGCTGCGCAGAAACACAGTTAGAAATAAGACGAAACATATGAGTATCAACCCAAGTAAAAAGGATATTAAGAGCCTTCTCATTGCTGTTGTACTCCGCCTTCTGAGCTGGGGTATAATCTGCATATTTGACAGGAAGTTTGTCTCCATGGGCATCAGGATCCTTCAAAGGAAGAACATAATGCTTGAGACAGGCTTCCCAGCATTGAGCATCAACAGACTTCAGGTAGGTTCGAATCCTCAATTTCCAGTAAGCATAATTGGAGCCATCAAGCACTGGCATACGCCCTACGTTGGGATTAGGATTAAGCAACGAGTTGGAATCCATCGTGTACCTGTAAGATCACTGAGGCAAACAGAGACAGGCTCTGATACCAATTGTTAAAACACGTGAACTCTAAAAACAATAAGAGTTAGACCAGAATCTAAAACTCCTACAGAGTACGTTTGGTATTCCTGAAAAACGATAGCAAAGTTGTCTATAAAGTTTACGCAACGTTAACGACAACTTCGATAACCTGTAAATCAATAAAGCAATATAAACTAATACGTGCACAGAGATTATGAAAGCAGCGGTAAAGAGACACACGTATAAACTTTTATTCTAACTGTTATTCACAGCTAGATGCTTTATTAGCAAAAACGACTAGATCAATATGTTGAGTACAATGAATATCGAACTCACCTATTTATCTAGCAAACGACACAACACAACCTAGATTATCTAATCTATATGAGAACCAACTCACCTATACTCCCTCGAGGAATAGATAAACAGGTTGTGTAAATAGACTACAAACAAAAGACTTGAACAACTAACGTTGAAACCGGCGTTGAGCAACTTCAAGTGTAATCTGCAAAACTGAACGTGTATCGTCCTTGTGTGTATTCTTCAATGTCGACTTTGGCACTCTATTTATAGTGTTATAAACACCCTTGAATTTCGTGTGGAAGTCTTCATTGAATCAGATTAGAACATCTCTTCTAATTGAACTTGAACTCCAAAACGTGTTCACATTGATGAAGTAGTTTCCTAGTCAACTTCGACTTTGAAGTTGCCTGAACATGACGAATCCAACTAGAACTCTATTCTCGTTCTTGATCTGTAAATCCTTCTTGAATTCGATCTTTGTTAAGTTAAGGTAAAACAATCCCAATACAATTAGGATAATGTCCATAAGGAGATTAACGTAAAAACGTTACTCTAACAATCAAAAACGGGTTCATGGAAAAGGTCACAAGAATCTTGTGAATGCAATTGGAAGTTGGCTAAAAACAAAGGCGTGGTTGTTGACGGAATCTTGTATTGGCTCACTAAAGGTAATGAAATCCTCTGGTTTTTGCCTGAAAACGAGTTGGCATGGTTGATAATGCCACCATTGCCTGTGGAAGAATTTAGTAACATGCCACGTTGTAACCTTAAATTTCCTCAACTGCAATTAAGTTTTCCTTATTATTTTCTTATTTGCAATTATATTTATTATTATTATTATGGTGAAAAAATTAATTTGAATATTAGGTTTCCAGCCTTTCCAGGATTGTAGGTTCAATACGTTCTGGCTTCCCAGGCTACGGCCAGTGGCGTCTTTGACTTTTAAGTGGCCCTATGCTAAATTTTAGACGAAGCCCAAATAATAATAATAGATAAATAGATAAAATTCTATAGAATAAAAAATATTGTTAAAAATCATCACATTCAAGTATTGAAATTTTTCCGAATACAAAATTCCAAACAAACTAAAAAGATCCGTTAAAAAGTGCAACTCTTCTATACTAAAATTCTTTTTCCCGGACATTAAAATTTTTCCTTTTCTTTGTTTGAAGGTTATATTAGAATTCTATACTGGGCTTTAGTGGTATGGGGCTAGGAGGTCCCCATAAATGTGTGGCCCTGTTCGGTCGATCTTACAGAACGCCTTAAGAGCCGCGCCTGGCTACGGCCGTTTTAAAATTAACGTGGACAGGATTAACTACTTTGTAACGTCTGACCCTTCGTATGATTATACTAATATCGATGAAATCCTCTCTGACCATTGTAACAAATAAAATGCTCAAATTGAATTTTATTGAATTTGAAATATTTAAGAATTACAATCTCTATATCTCTATGAATCCTCGGATTGGACTCTTCAAGAATTGGACCCTTCAAGAATTATTTTGTTTTGCTCTTCATTTTAAGCTTGGTGACTTGTTGGAGAGTTGAAATGGCAGAAATTGATATTCAACATCAAGGTCTTGTGCGTTCGCTGGCCTTTCCTTATTGTGTTCGAGTTTGCTGATACTGTAATATCAGTTTATACTATGTTGTTTTATGCATATTTGTGCCTTCCAGTGCTATTATATAAGTAATTGGTTGTAATGCTATTTAAAATTTATATTTACAGCTTTGAGTTTGAAATGCAAATGGGTTACAAGACATGTATCTTGCTGAAATTTAGAGTACTCATGTTCAGGGTCTCCATGTTATAAGAAACAACAATTCACTGAAAATAACTTCAACCAATGGTTGAAGGAGATTGGTTGAAGGAGAAACTAACATTGAACTGAATTGTAGTTAGAAGAATTACAAATAAAATTGAGAGAAGGACAGACGCAGAACAAGTACAGAGAAGACTAGAAGAAGAGTTATTTAAACTAACTAACAAGGGCATAATCGTAAATTTCTATCCTAAAAACTCGGGGTACAACTATCACTGCAGAGAGTACAAGCTAGTATTGCACAATGTAAAAGTGCAACACGTCTTTGTGAATAGAAATGTGATTTCTTCTTCTGTTGCTTTAGTTGGAGAATTGCAAAAGAGTCCCTGCCCTTTGTTCACTTGTTTACTTCAGGTCAGGTACTCTAATACCCCCCCTCAATCTAAACATGGATATTTTTCATGTTTAGATTGCTCATGAATCTCTTGAAAAGAGTACCAGACAGAGGTTTTGTAAGAAGATCAGCAGTCTGATAGTCATTCTTGATGTGGAATAACTTGATCACTTTGGAGTTGATCTTGTCTCTTATGAGATGGCAATCCAACTCTATGTGTTTTGTCCTCTGATGTTGGACTGGATTATGAGCAAGATGATAAGCTGACATACTGTCAGTGTAAAGAAGAGCTGGTTGTGGGTGTTGGACTTCGAAATCTCTGAGAATATACAACAACCACTGAATTTCACAACTTGTTGCAGCTGCAGCTCTATATTCTGCCTCAGCACTAGATCTGCTAATGACTTGTTGCTTCTTTGCTTTCCAAGAGACTAAAGAATCACCAAGATACACCACATAACCTGTAATACATTTCCTTGTGTCTTTACACCCTCCCCAATCTGCATCAGTAAAAGACTTTAAGTGTAAATCTGAAGAAGCACTATAAAAAACACCTAGGCCAGGACTGCCTTTTAAGTATCTCAAGACTCTATGTGCAAGTTCAAGATGATTATCAGTGGGACAAGACATGAACTGACTCAGAACTTGTACAACAAAACCAATATCAGGTCTTGTAATAGTAAGATAGAGCAGTTTACCAACAAGACTTCTATAAGAAGAAGGATCAATCAAGAGTGTACCATCATCTTTACCTATTTTGGCTTTTGGATGCATTGGTATATCTGATGGTTTGCACTCTAAATAACCTGTATCAGTAAGTAAGTCCAACACATACTTTCTTTGACAAATTGAAATACCAGAAGAAGACCTAGCAATTTCCAAGCCTAGTATGTACTTTAGATCACCAAGGTCTTTGATAGTAAACTCATTATTTAAATGAGTCTTAACATTCTGTATCTCAGTCATGCAATTTCCAGCTAATATAATATCATCAACATACACTAACAGTATAGTAATAGTATCAGCTGTTACTTTAGTAAAAAGAGAGATATCTGCAAGAGACTGAACATAGCCAATTTTCAACAAACTAGCAGTGAGTTTATTGAACCATTGTCTAGAGGCCTGTTTCAACCCATATAAACTTTTAATTAACTTACAGACTTTGTTGCCTTCAACTTTATAACCTGCAGGTGGTTTCATGTACACTTCTTCATCCAGGTCACCATGAAGAAAGGCATTGTTAACATCCAGTTGCTGCAAATGCCATTTTTTTACAGTTGCAACTGCTAAAAGAAGTTTCACAGTAGTTAGTTTGATAACTGGAGAAAAAGTATCAAAATAATCTACCCCTTCCTGTTGTGTATAGCCCTGTGCCACCAGCCTTGCTTTGTATCTTTCAAGAGTACCATCAGGTTTAAATTTAGCTTTGTAAACCCATTTTGATCCAATACAGTTTTTCTCAGGTGGTAAATCAACTAGAACCCATGTGTTGTTCTTTTCAAGTGCTGTTATTTCAGCATCCATTGCTGCTTGCCACTCTGGATACTTGCTAGCTTCTTTGTAATTTTTAGGCTCAGGAACACATGTTATAGCTGCAGTAAAACACTTATGCTCAATTGTTAAATTGGCAGAAGAAATATATTTAGAGATAGGATAGTTTGAAACACAAGTACTTGGAGTACTTTCTCCAACGGCCATATTAGCATAATGTTGTAAAGAATTTGGAAGATCCACATTATAAACTTTAAGATGAGATGGAACTCTCTTATCTCTTGCTGGTCTAGTATGCACTTCAGGTACCTGGTTAGGAACTACAAGTTCTGGAGATTGAGGTAACTCTGTATGAAGAACTTGTGTACCAGAAGATGTACTCTGAACATTGGAGTTATCATTGCTTGAACTTTCCTCTAGTGTACATGTATTGTTAGTCTCAATACTTATATTGTCAATACTACTATCATCCTGATGAATATCATGATTAGCAGAATGATCATGAACAATGTTGTTATCCAGAGGAATATCTAAAACATTCAACTCTTGTGCTTCATTGATAGCAACAAAATTTGCAGGAGTAGTAACTAAATCATAGTCATACAGATTTGATGAATCTGGAAACAATATATCATCAAATTGCAAGTAATCACTGTCAGCAAAGGGATACACATTCTCATAAAATTTCACATCCCTAGAGATAAAAACATGATGTGTATTAAGATCAAGAACTCTGTAACCTTTAGTACCAATAGGATAACCCAAAAATATGCATTTAACAGCTCTCTTTTCAAATTTGTTTCTACTATGTGCAAGAGTAGAAGCAAAACATAAACAGCCAAATACTTTCATGTGCTCATAAGTAGGTTCCATGTTGTAAAGCAACTGAAATGGTGTTTTTCCCTTTAGCATAGAAGAAGGAAGTCTATTGATAACATGAGTAGCTGCTAAAATACAATCAGACCAGTAAATTAAAGGAACATGAGATTGAAAAAGTAGAGCTCTTGCTACTTGTAACAAATGCTGGTGTTTTCTTTCAACTCTCCCATTTTGTTCGGGAGTATACACACAACTGGTTTGATGTAGGATCCCAGTACTATTATAAAACTCTTTCATCTGAAACTCAGCACCATTGTCAGTTCTAATACATTTAATAGAGACATTGAACTGTGTTTTCACCATTTGATGAAAATTTTCAATGTGAAATCTTGTCTCAGACTTGGTTTTCATCATATACACCCATGTACATCTTGAATAATCATCAAGAACAGTGAGAAAATACTTGAAACCATTATGTGAAGTAACAGAAAAGGGTCCCCAAATGTCCATATGCACAAGTTCAAAAAGAGAAGAAGCATATGAAACACTTTCAGGAAAATGAAGCTTTTTCTGTTTACTAAAATGACAAATTTCACATACAAAATTATCACTGCAGTTTTTCAAATTGAAAGGCATGTTACGGAGTTTTCTCATAGAAACATGACCTAGCCTTGCATGCCAAAGCTTACAAAGCTCATTATTACTAGCAGCTGAATTACAAGAAATCAAATTGCAACTTGTCACAGGAACAGAATTACACATATCAGAAGAACTTGGCATTTTAAACTTGTAAAGTCCATTTTGTAGCTCAGCAGAACCAAGTATTCTGTGGCTTTGCACATCCTGCAAAATACAAGTTGAAGAGACAAAATTTACCTTGACTGTACCTGTCTTGGTAAGATGTGATACTGACAATAAATTGTAAGAAAAACAAGGCACGTACAACACATCATGCAATATCAAATAATCATGTATTTTCACACTTCCTCTCAAAGTTCCCTGAATTACTGTACCATTAGGCAACTGAATATCCACACATACAGATACAGGTGCAGAAGTAAATAAAGATCTATCACATATCATATGATCAGACGCACCAGTATCTATAATCCATTCAGGGCAAAAAGTAGAAACAGCTAAAGCAAATGTACCTTCATAGCTGTTTGGAGCACTAGTATGATCAATAGAGGGTTGAACTGAGGAAGTCTTGACCACTGCAACAGCTGCATGATGGTCTTGTTGTTGCACCTTCTTCATCTTAGCATACTGAAGAAACTCATTGTAAACAGCAGGATTGATGAAATCATTATCAGCAAGTCCATTTCCAGCACCACTAGACTGATCAGAACCATAGTCATCATGAACAACTTCAGCAGCATTTGCAGTAGCCCTATTACCCTGATTCTTGTAATGACCTCTCTTGTTACCACCCCTTCCACCTCTCCAGTTTGGTGGAAAACCATTTTTCTCATAGCACCTATCTTGAGTGTGACCAGTGTTCTTGCAAAATGTACAGTAAAGAGGCTTTTTCTCTTTAGTGTAATACTTTGTTGCTGCATTCACACCACTCATGTCACCAGAAGACTGAGTTAACATAGCCATAGCATCTCCACTTACTCCAGTAGTAACAGACCTAAATGTCCTCTGACTTTCTTCTTGAACCAACAGATTATAGACTTGTGACAAGGTAGCATTAGGCATCACCAACAACAAATTACTTCTTATGGTACTATATGACTTATCCAGACCAACCAGAAACTTCAATATCCCATCCTTCTGCTGTAGTGTTTGCATCTTAGTAGATACATCACACTTGCACCCGGCACACTCACATTTAGGAATAGGCCTAAAAGAAACAAATTCATCCCAAAGCACTTAAAGTTGTTGTAGTACACACTTATAGAATTACTACCTTGAGACAAATTATGCAACTCATTCTCAATATGTAAAACACGAGTACCATCATCCTTGGTATAACGAGACTTCAGATCATCCCATATCTCCTTAGCAGTAGTGAAATACATCAACGAATTACGAATTTCCTTAGTAACAGAATTAAGAAGCCAAGATAATACCAGAACATTGGCACGTTCCCAAGCATCTTTATCAACCTCATCTGCATCATCTTTCGGCTTGGTGATCTTGCCATCAATAAACCCCAACTTCTTTTTGATAATCAACTGTTTCCTGACATTACAACTCCAACCGAGATAATCTGAACCATCGAACAATTCTGCAACCATTCTAGTACCACATCCATCACCAGGATGTATGAAATAGGGAGAAGAAGGATCATCAGTAGGCAAAGGCTTAGTAGTCATGTTGAATCGAAAGGAAATTTGGGAAAACTAGGGTTTCAAGTAACCAACAACTTCTGAAATTGCAAAATTGAACGCACAAACAACTAGAAATCCAGATGATTTACTAGCAGATAACAACAAACAAACTCCAGAAATCAGCAACTTGCTGAAACCAACAAAACCCTGAAAATTCAACAGAGATTATGCACGCGGAAGAAACCAAACCAAACAGGATCGAAAAACAAACTTGAATCTGTACGATTCAGCGATTGATACCATATAAGAAACAACAATTCACTGAAAATAACTTCAACCAATGGTTGAAGGAGAAACTAACATTGAACTGAATTGTAGTTAGAAGAATTACAAATAAAATTGAGAGAAGGACAGACGCAGAACAAGTACAGAGAAGACTAGAAGAAGAGTTATTTAAACTAACTAACAAGGGCATAATCGTAAATTTCTATCCTAAAAACTCGGGGTACAACTATCACTGCAGAGAGTACAAGCTAGTATTGCACAATGTAAAAGTGCAACACGTCTTTGTGAATAGAAATGTGATTTCTTCTTCTGTTGCTTTAGTTGGAGAATTGCAAAAGAGTCCCTGCCCTTTGTTCACTTGTTTACTTCAGGTCAGGTACTCTAATACCTGTGGCTAGCGTTTGACTGCTCGAGTACTCAGGGGACTAATATCGTGCCCAACAACTACGCTGTGGAGCAGAGGTTATGAGTCTTGTGGAATATTTCTTCAAAGCTAATTCTAACCTAATACTCTACTTTTCATCTGTTCATCTTCTATGATCACAAAAGCCAGCATTTCTACACCTGAGCCATTTTTGCCATGATATGAGTATTCAAATTTTTGGCGTACTTAGTTGTGATGTTTTATGGTGCTGATACTTACGATCAGTTGAATCATGTTTTGCAATTATATTGCAACATAAACTTAACAATGACTAAAGATATCAATTCATGCTTCTTTCACAAAAGCAATTGATATAAAGGCTAATTCAAAACCATGGAAAGATGGGAATTGAACTAACAACAGAGAGAACTTTTGCACGAGTGCACTGGACGGACTATAAGATCTTCGTATAGTGTAATGTCGTAAACTCAACTTGGCTAGGATATTTGTTTGGTGTTCATTTTTCCTGAATATTTCTCGTTGACCGCACTCTCATTTTTCTGTTGGAAAGAAAAGTTTGCTTTCAGCTCTAAACCGTATACACTTCAATACTTGAGGGACTAAATTTCTTGATTAAACTCCTTGTGCACTCTGATTTTCATGATGGTTTTTTTAACCTCATGCTAGAATAAAGTTTGCTTTATCCAAAAATTAAAAAAAAAACAAAAAAAAACTTCATATTAATGTGATTGTAATACTGTTCCATTCAACTACTTTGCTGAAGTTTGGCTGGCTCCATTAGTAATGCCCCCTGCATGCAAAAGGCTTAGGTTTACTTTTCTATCACTATCGTCTCTCCATGTAGATGTAGGAGAATGCAGGGTTAGTAGTTAGTACGTACGACATGCGTTTTTATCTATTTCATGCCTGCTATATCTCCAAATGCAAAACCTTATGTTTCTGTCTGATGATTGATTGATGCCATGACTAATATTAGAAATAATTTTTGCAGGATATAAATCCAGTCCATGGAAAATGGAAATTGACTGAACCAGGGTACCTGCTACTGAAAATCTATTAACACAGAAAATCTTATATCTGAATCAGAAGTTCAGAAAAATAACAACTTTTAAGCTTTATTTCTTTCATGTTCCGAAGTCCAAATGTTAGAATTGTAGACGGTCGTGTTATACTTGATTTTGTAGGGAATGTGAAATCTGTAGACTCCAAGTATTGAGTCCATCTTGATATTTTTATGTATAATTAGCTACTACTACGATTTTTCCTCTTTTAGTTGTGTTTGACAGGTTGAATTGACAATGTTGTTCGTATTACTAACATCACCCTGTATTGCAAGATTAATTTACAAGCATCTAATACTAATACCGTTCTCACCCGTTTGTCTCCAATCATACAAGTAATGCTAAAATTTAGTTTCAAACTTTGTGGTACTATACATCAAATTTTGCGTGATTGAATCTGGTGGGAAATGTTGAATTGTTATTACTAGGTTGTCAAAATATGGAGGGAATGATTAAAACCTAATCCAAATCCCAATGATGCAAAATGCAAAAGTAAAAAGCAATATAGAAAGTACAAAGAGATATAGATGTTGTTAGATAAAAACATCTATGTTAAAGTTTTTAATTATTTATTTAAGAAAATCACATACAAATATCCGTTTTCTCTTAAGTAAACACTTTAATAATCCCAGTCTTTTGCTCATTTATTTTGGTCTATCCATTAGATTGTCTATTAGGAGACGCAACGTCTATTAAATAAATCGTTTTACATCCCTAGCGCAATTTGGGTTACTTTTCTACTCATTCCATTTGTTTTTATTGTTTTTATTGTTTTTATTCCATTACTTAAACTACATGTGATATTTTTAAACAAATTTCAACGTGGTAATGGATTATAAATAAATCGTAGCACACGCGTAGCGTGGACACGATTTGTAGTTATATTATAAGTGTTGATTAATTTGGGATGATTAATTAATGTTCACATTCCACCGGTCACGCTCCCGGCACATGTAAAAGAATAAAGAATAGTATGGTGCTGCACTACATCATAAATAAGACTGCAGATTTAAGTTTAATTAATTAATGATTGTTTAATTTTTAAGTGGAGGTGTGTAAAAGCAGGGTCTCTGGAATCCTAAATTCCAGTTTCCCCTTCTATTTTCGGTCAACCAATACTCCCAAAGCTTTGATCTGATCTGATCAGTTGATCATCATAGCACAACATAGCACAACTCAACATCAAAGAGACTGTGGGATTAAATAAAAAGAAGACCCAGGTATTATGTTTTCATGTATCGTTTATTTTGCTTCCTATGGAATTCCATGTAAATGTTGTTACTTGCTATTCTGTTTTTCTGTATTTTTATGTTATCTTTAAACTTCCTGCATTGTTATTTACTTTGATAAGCATTTGAACTACAATACTACCCATGATCAATGAATCCTTCGAGATACATTAACTTTCTATGTAATGTCTAAAAGGGCTAGATTAAAATGGAATGTGGCATGTCTACCAAAAATGTTTGGAGGGTTGGGTATTCGCAATCTTAAAGTTAAAGTTATGAATCATTCTTACCAACTCAAGTTGATGTGGAATTATTTAGTGCACAACCAGGATTCACTTTGGGCTAATATTTATAGAGATAAATATTTTCACAATCTTTCCTTTTGGTCTGCTAGTTATTCACAAAGACAAAAAATATAATTAGAAGTAGGGACTTAATTCGAAACTTTCGTTACTGGCAGTTTGGGAATGGCAAGAGTATTAGGTTTTGGGAGGATATTTAGGTAGATGGGTCACCTTTGCTTGCCTATACTAACCATGACTATGATATATATTTATGAAAGGGCAGTTGATTATATTATTGAAGACCAATGGTATATAGTAAAATTAGCACTGCATTTACCTAGGGAGATAGTTCTGAAAATTATAACTATTCCTATCTTTTCTCAACAACATGACTCTATGGTCTATCCAGCATCCTGTTTGGATATGGAAAAGAGTATGGCCAATGCGTGTTTTGCCAAGAAACTTTTGGTGGTTGGTTTTACACGACAAACTGCCAAGAACTTCTTATCTAGTACAACATGATCATTTGCCAATATCTCCTATTTGTCTGTTCTATCTACTAGAGTTCGAAAAGAATTCAAAGAAAAACACAGGCTGTGCAGGAGGATGAGGAGACTTATCACTTGTTTGCATCCTGTTTAGCATTTAGTAAACTTAGGCAGGTGTTTACTCCACCTGGTTGGGGTTGGAGTTTCAATCATGCCTCTCAGGTGGTTTCTAATTTGGGGATGAATTGCCCTAACCAGTTGCATTTACTAGCCTTTGCTAATTATGTGGTTTGGATGAGTACAAATAATATGATATTTAGACAACATGTGCCTTAGTTTTATGTATGCATTTTCTGGTGTCACAATTGTTGCAGCAAAACCAGGTATGTGAGCGAGAAAAGTCGACTAAGGTAGTATTATGTAAATGGAAACCTTTGTCTGAATTCTCACATGTTCTTAATATTGATGGGTCTGTTAGAAATAACCCGGGGTTGGCAGGTGGTGGAGGTACTATTTCAACTCTCCAATGGTTGTTTCTGCGCGCTTTTGCTTGTTTTCTGAGGTCTACGGACAATATAATAACACTGCTGTACTTAATTTATGGTTTATATATGGCTTGAAATGTGCTGTTCAAATTGGCATGTGTTCCTTAGAAATTCAGTCTGATTCTAATTATGTGGTTTCCTGCATAAACAGGACAATGGAGCCGACATGGAGGCATCAACGTCTGGTACGGTGGAGCAAACTAGATAGCAGCTCAGGATTCTAGAGAACTGGCAGGTTCGTTTTGTTTATTGGCAATCGAATAATACTGTAGATTTTCTTGCAAACTTGGTAGTGGTAGTGTATCAGTAGGAGATGATTTTTTTGAATCAGTATCAGTAGGAGATGATAGGAATGCATCTTCTGTTATCTTTAGCTACCCAGATAGGGCTAGTGATAGGATCTGGAATACATGCCCCCATGGTTGTGTCTGTACCTGCAGAATGATATCACCATTGGCACTCAATTCCCAAGGATCATGTCGATTAAGGGTGCACAACAAAACTGTAACTCCTTTAGTTAATCTATAAAATTTTGGTTGTGTTTAAAAAAAAAAAGAAAAAAAAGTTCTATTCAGTTAACAAGTCCTTGTAGGGGATTTATCATGATAGACACTAATATTTCAAAGAGAGAGAGCGAACCAGATTCATATATATAGGTAAACAAAATTCTCATTTTATTTTATTGATGATTCTTTATAGATCTGAGTTCACCTCGTATTATTTAAAAATTATAGCAAAAAAATAATTAGTAAAATTATATTATGATAGAGTGAGTGCAAAATACAGAATACAGAAACGAAGTATTTAAGCAATTAATAACCTTAATATATTACTGTAGTAAACAGAAACCAAGTGTAAAAACCAGCACGTTATGGAGATCTGGACTAGTAATGACAGGTTGACAGCTTGTAAGGAGTTTTTGGAATCCGTTGAAACAATGAATTATAGTATTATACTATCATGTGGAGTACAATTATATTTATGCAAGAGTTGATTAATTATTCAAATCAATGTAGAATTAATTATATTTTTGATTTTTAATAGTAGGTTCATCATCCAATACCCAGCCCAAAGGTCAGATCTGAGTTGATCATACAATTTCTTTTTTTCTTTTTTTTTGGAACGTATAGCACTTTATAAATCCAAAAAACAAGTCAAGTACAAGAAAAACGCCGATCCCATGATCCAGGCGTGACCAAAACCTCTGATCTCTCTATTATGTTACATACCACCTACATGAACAAATAAACGGGAAAGATATCAAAACACAAAAAATCCAGACGACCGCATTAATAAGCGAGGCACACAGAAACAATCCCGAGCAGCAGCCTGCCGTGCGGCCTGCCTTACAATCCCCGCCGCCTCATCAAGGTCGCAACATTAGATTGCGGGCAACATCTCGCAGTTGTGTACACAAATCACACCTCACTGTGATCGCTTCTTTCAGCCGGGGGAGGAGGCTTGCGGCCAGCACCCCATTGTTGCTAAAAATCATTTGGTTTCTTTGTATCCAAAGCGCATATACGGTCTCAGCCGCTGCGATCTTGATAGTTCGCGCCTTCTTTGTTTCGCCCCTTGTATTGGCTACGATCCATTGCATCACATTTCCAGCCGTGCATGGAATGCGCAACCATTGCATGATATCCCTCCACAGACGGCCAGAGAACTCACACTCAAAGAAGAGATGTGGTGCCGTCTCAGCATGCTGACAGAACATGCAGCGGGCATCATTCGGAATTCCAAAACGAGCAAGCCTGTCCTTGGTGAAAAGCCGATCATGTAAGCAAAGCCAGAGTATAAACTTGGCTCTCGGTCGTGCCCAGTTCGAATAAAAAAAGCTGTGATCATACAATTTCACTGCCAAGCAAAACATCATTAAAGCGACTGTGAGAGAGAGACCAAAAAAAAAGAAAAAAAAAAAGATATATTGAAAAAATGGAAGGCAGTAGTAGTGATTCAGAAGTCCGTCCGATAATGCACCTTGATCAGGAAAGCTGTGATCGTGGCGGCGATACTGTTATTGATGATCAACTATTCAACATGTTCAAAGATGTGTACCGGTACTTCACTTCAATTCATAAGGCTGCCATTACTCTACTTGAAAATTGTGGGGAAAGTTTCATCGAGGTAGTAGTGATCTTCCCAACCAATATCTCTGGATGAGGGAGGACTTGGGGTTGGTCATTACATTCTGCAGGTGTCAACTCAACCGGATGGTCAATGGGGATGGGCTCATAAACAAAAGTTCAGCTCCGCTGTTGGAACAGATTGAGTGTAATCTTTTGATCATCATCAAAGGTTTGACTGAGTATTTATCAGGGGATGAAATCGATCTCTCGAAGATAGATGATCTTAGGCTTAATCATATCTCAACTCTGTCAGATGAGATTGAACCCCTGTTCCAGGCTATTATCAGTGGACATGAAACATCGTTGATGCCCAGTTATCTGCTGATCGGTAGTGAATTCATCCTGGAGTTTATCAACCAAGTACATCAGGACTTACACCATAATGGCACAGATTCAGTTGAAGAAAGAAAAACCATGGGAGGATATTTGCTTCTCTTAAGATATTACTTAGAGTACTTGAGTACAACTACGGACAGAGTCGATGGTGAAGAAATGAGTAACTTCCTCATTTCTTCTCAACATGTGGCTTCCGAGATGGCATATTATTCCTTCTGCTGTAATTATATCAGCAAGGACGGATGGAAGGAAAGGTTTGCAAGCATCAGGCATCGCATAGAGTCAGATATACGTCTTGGATGCCTAAGCGCAGCTTTGGTGTTACCACAGCATATCTCTAGTAGTATTCCGGCGACGCATAGTGAGGTTCTGCTTCATTATGTGAACTGCATCCAGGATAATCTGTCTGGCCTTCTGAAAGATGAGGCTTTCAATGATCTAACAAGCCCAGAGATCAATCATTTCAAAGTCCTTAAAAGTGGGCTATCGTTTATGAAGTTTCTTCTTGCGAGTTCTGGGCTGAATGATGCTGATCTGGAGAAACTATCAGATATCAGGGTACGCATCCAAGCTTTGGTCAGAAATGTGGGATCTTTAATTGTCTCTTGTTTCAATAATGAAATGAACGGAAGCATAACTCCCTCGCTGTCTGATTTTATTGAGAATCTGAATCTTATAAAAGAAGAAGGAATCAAGATCGTGGAAGGCAGTGTCACAGAAGTCTGTGGTAAGATGAGCCTCTTGAACCAATGCCATGGTCGTGGCGAAACGTTGGACGATCTACACAAATGCTTAAATGCGTGTACCAGAATTTCACTTCAATTCATAAGGCTGCCATTTCTCTACTTGAAAATTGTTGGAAAAAGTTTCATCAAGGTAATAGTGGTAGTGATCTTCCGAACCAATATCGCTGGACCAGGGAAACTATGGGGTTTTCCATTACATTCTGCAGGTGGCAACTCAACAAGATGGTAAACAAGGATGGGCTCATGAACAATAAGTCGGCTTTGTTGTTGGAAAAGATTGAGCGTAATCTTTTGGTCATTGTCAAACTTTTGACTGATTATTTATCAAGGGAAGAACTCGATCTCTCCATAATAGATGATCTTAGTAATGATCTCTTATCTTTGAAGGATGAGATTGACCCCGTCTTTGAGGCAGCTATCCGTACACATGAGGCGTCTTCGATCACCAATTACCTGTTGATGGGGAGAGAATCAATCCTGGAATATCTCAACCAAGTTCATGAGGATTTACACCATAATGGCACAGCTGCTGAAGAAAGAGAAAAGATGAGAGGATATTTGATTCTCTTGAGATACTACTTAGAGTACAGTACTGCTACGGACAGAATCAATGCCGAAGAAATGAATGACTTCCTTATTTCTTCTCATCTTGTGGCTTCCAAGATAGCATATTACTCATTCTTCTGTTATTTTGCCCATTTAGCCACCTGGAAGGAAAAGTTCGCATGTATGAGGCATCGCATAGAGTCAGAGGTACGTCTTGGATGCCTGAAGGCAGATTTGGTATTGCCACATCATGTCTCTACTACCATCCCATCTATGAATAGTGAACTTCTGATTGTTTATCTCAACTGCATCCAAGATAATCTCTCCGACCTTCTGAAAGATGAAGCTTTCAGTGATCTAACAAGCCCAATGCTCAATCAGTTCACAATCCTTCAAAGTGGGATGTCGTTCCTGAAATATCTCCTTGCTGGTTCTGGGACGCTCAATGCTACTGATGAGGAGAAACTATCATATCTCAGGGTACGCATCCAAGCTTTGGTCAGAAATGTGGGATCTTTAATTGTCTCTTGTTTCAATAATGAAATGAACGGAAGCATAACTCCCTCGCTGTCTGATTTTATTGAGAATCTGAATCTTATAAAAGAAGAAGGAATCAAGATCGTGGAAGGCAGTGTCACAGAAGTCTGTGGTAAGATGAGCCTCTTGAACCAATGCCATGGTCGTGGCGAAACGTTGGACGATCTACACAAAATGCTTAAATGCGTGTACCAGAATTTCACTTCAATTCATAAGGCTGCCATTTCTCTACTTGAAAATTGTTGGAAAAAGTTTCATCAAGGTAATAGTGGTAGTGATCTTCCGAACCAATATCGCTGGACCAGGGAAACTATGGGGTTTTCCATTACATTCTGCAGGTGGCAACTCAACAAGATGGTAAACAAGGATGGGCTCATGAACAATAAGTCGGCTTTGTTGTTGGAAAAGATTGAGCGTAATCTTTGGTCATTGTCAAACTTTTGACTGATTATTTATCAAGGGAAGAACTCGATCTCTCCATAATAGATGATCTTAGTAATGATCTCTTATCTTTGAAGGATGAGATTGACCCCGTCTTTGAGGCAGCTATCCGTACACATGAGGCGTCTTCGATCACCAATTACCTGTTGATGGGGAGAGAATCAATCCTGGAATATCTCAACCAAGTTCATGAGGATTTAACACCATAATGGCACAGCTGCTGAAGAAAGAGAAAGATGAGAGGATATTTGATTCTCTTGAGATACTACTTAGAGTACAGTACTGCTACGGACAGAATCAATGCCGAAGAAATGAATGACTTCCTTATTTCTTCTCATCTTGTGGCTTCCAAGATAGCATATTACTCATTCTTCTGTTATTTTGCCCATTTAGCCACCTGGAAGGAAAAGTTCGCATGTATGAGGCATCGCATAGAGTCAGAGGTACGTCTTGGATGCCTGAAGGCAGATTTGGTATTGCCACATCATGTCTCTACTACCATCCCATCTATGAATAGTGAACTTCTGATTGTTTATCTCAACTGCATCCAAGATAATCTCTCCGACCTTCTGAAAGATGAAGCTTTCAGTGATCTAACAAGCCCAATGCTCAATCAGTTCACAATCCTTCAAAGTGGGATGTCGTTCCTGAAATATCTCCTTGCTGGTTCTGGGACGCTCAATGCTACTGATGAGGAGAAACTATCATATCTCAGGGTACGCATCCAAGCTTTGGTCAGAAATGTGGGATCTTTAATTGTCTCTTGTTTCAATAATGAAATGAACGGAAGCATAACTCCCTCGCTGTCTGATTTTATTGAGAATCTGAATCTTATAAAAGAAGAAGGAATCAAGATCGTGGAAGGCAGTGTCACAGAAGTCTGTGGTAAGATGAGCCTCTTGAACCAATGCCATGGTCGTGGCGAAACGTTGGACGATCTACACAAAATGCTTAAATGCGTGTACCAGAATTTCACTTCAATTCATAAGGCTGCCATTTCTCTACTTGAAAATTGTTGGAAAAAGTTTCATCAAGGTAATAGTGGTAGTGATCTTCCGAACCAATATCGCTGGACCAGGGAAACTATGGGGTTTTCCATTACATTCTGCAGGTGGCAACTCAACAAGATGGTAAACAAGGATGGGCTCATGAACAATAAGTCGGCTTTGTTGTTGGAAAAGATTGAGCGTAATCTTTTGGTCATTGTCAAACTTTTGACTGATTATTTATCAAGGGAAGAACTCGATCTCTCCATAATAGATGATCTTAGTAATGATCTCTTATCTTTGAAGGATGAGATTGACCTCGTCTTTGAGGCAGCTATCCGTACACATGAAGCGTCTTCGAGCACCAATTACCTGCTGATGGGGAGAGAATCAATCCTGGAGTTTCTCAACCAAGTTCATCAGGATTTACACCATAAGGGCACAGCTGCTGAAGAAAGAGAAAAGATGAGAGGATATTTGGTTCTCTTGAGATACTACTTAGAGTACAGTACTGCTACGGACAGGATCAATGGCGAAGAAATCAATGACTTCCTCATTTCTTCTCAACTTGTGGCTTCCAAGATAGCATATTACTCCTTCTTCTGTTATTTTGCCCACTTGGCCACCTGGAAGGAAAAGTTCGCATGTATGAGGCATTGCATAGAGTCAGAGGTACGTCTTGGATGCTTGAAGGCAGATTTGGTATTGCCACACCATGTCTCCAGTAGCATACCAGCTATGAGTAGTGAACTTCTGATTGTTTATCTCAACTGCATCCAAGATAATCTCTCCGACCTTCTGAAAGATGAAGCTTTCAGTGCTCTAACAAGCCCAATGCTCAATCAGTTCACAATCCTTCAAAGTGGGATGTCGTTCCTGAAATTTGCCCTTGTTGGTTCTGGGACGCTCAATGCTACCGATCAGGAGAGACTATCATATCTCAGGGTACGCTTCCAAGCTTTGGTAAAAATGTGGGATCTCTAATTGTCTCGTGTTTCAATAATGAAGTAAACGAAAGCATAACTTTATTGTTGTCTGATTTCATTGAGAATGTGAATCTTATAAAAGAAGAAAGCGTTCAGATACAAGAAGACACTGTCACAGAAATCATTGGGAAGATGAACCTTTTGCATCAATGTGGTTCCCTTTGCGAAACTATGATGATCATCTATTCAGGATGTTCAAGTGTGTGTATCGGAACTTCACTACAATCCATACAGCTGCGGTATCTCTGCTTGACAATTGTGGGACAAAGTTTCATCAGGTTAGTAGTGATCTTCCCACGCAATATCGCTGGATTAGGGAGGACTTGGGGTTGGTTATTACATTCTGCAGGTGTCAACTCAACTGGATAGTCAATGAAGACGGGTTCATAAACAACAGTTCGGCTTTGTTGTTGGAAACGATTGAAAGTAATCTTTTGATTATCATCAAAGGTTTGACTGAGTATTTATCCGGGGAAGAACTCGATCCCTCCAAGATAAATGATCTTAGGATTAATCATATCTCAACATTGGCAAAAGAGATTAAATCCATGTATCAGGCTATTATCAGTAGATATGAAACGTTTTTGATGCCCCGTTATCTGCTGATCGGGAGTGAATTCATCCTGGAGTTTCTCAACCAAGTTCATCAGGACTTACACCATAATGGAACATATTCAGTTGAAGAAAGAAAATCCATGGGAGGATATTTGCTTCTCTTGAGATACTACTTCGAGTACAGTACTACTATCGACAGAGTCGATGGCGAAGAAATGAATAACTTTCTCATTTCTTCTCAACTTGTGGCTTCTAAGATGGCATATTATTCCTTCATCAGTAACTATGCCTTGAGGGACAACTGGAAGGAAAGCTTTGGAAGCATCAGGCATCACATAGAGTCAGATATACGTCTTGGATGCCTAAAGGCATATTTGGTATTGCCACAACATGTCTCTAGTAGCATCCCAACTATGAATAGTGAACTTCTGATTGTTTATCTCAACTGCATCCAAGATAATCTGTCCGACCTTCTGAAAGATGAAGCTTTCAGTGATCTAAAAAGCCCAATGCTCAATCAGTTCACAATCCTTCAAAGTGGGATGTCGTTCCTAAAATTTCTCCTTGCTGGTTCTGGGACGGTCAATGCTGCTGATCAGGAGAAACTATCAGATCTCAGGGTACGCATCCAAGCTTTGGTCAGAGATGTGGGACCTCTAATTGTCTCATCTTTCAATAATGAAATGAACGAAAGCATAACTCCCTCACTGTCTGATTTTATTGAGAATGTGAATCTTATGAAAGAAGAAGGAGTCGAGATCATGGAACGCAGTGTCACAGAAGTATGTGGTAAGATGAACCTCTTGAATCAATGTTGTGGCCGAGGCGAAACTTCAGACGATCTACACCAGATGCTCAATTACGTGTACCAGCACTTCACTTCAATCCATAAGGCTGCCATTGCTCTACTTGAAAAGTGTGGGGAAAAGTTTCATCAAGTTAGTAGTAGTGATGTCCCCATACAATATCACTGGTTGAGGGAGGATATGGGAATTGTCATTACATTCTGCAGGTATCAACTTAACTGGATGGTCAACGAAGATGTGGTGATTAACAACAGTTTGGTTCCGTTGTTGGAAAAGATTGAGGGTAATCTTTTGATCGTCGTCAAAGCTTTGACTGAGTATTTGTCCAGGGAAGAACCCGATCCCTCCAAGATAAATGATCTTAGGGTCACTCATATCTCAAAACTGGCAGATGAGATTGAACCTGTGTATCAGTCTGTTATCAGTAGAGATGAAGCTTCTTTGACGCCCAGTAATTATCTGCTGATCGGGAGTACTGAATTCATCCTGGAGTTTATCAACCAAGTTCATCAGGATTTACACCATAGCGGCACAGATGCAGTTGAGGAAAGAAAAACCATGGGAGGATATTTGCTTCTCTTTAGATACTACTTAGAGTACATGAGTACTAGTGCAGACATAATCAATGGTGAAGAAATGAATGACTTCCTCATTTCTTCTCAACTAGTGGCTTCCAAGATGGCATATTATTCCTTCTTTAGTAATTATGCCTCCAGGGACAGCTGGAAGGAAAAGTTTGCTAGTATCAGGCATCACATAGAGACAGATATACGTCTTGGATGCCTGAAGGCAGATTTGGTATTGCCACAGCATGTCTCAAGTAGCATACCAGCCATGAATAGTGAACTTCTGATTATTTATCTGAACTGCATCCACTATAATTTTACAGACCTTGTGAAAGATGAGGCTTTCACAGAACTAGCAAACCCAGTGACTGATAAATTCATTATCCTTCGAAGGCTGCTGTCGTTCCTGATGCTTCTGCTTGCTGATCCTAGTCTGTACACCACTGCTGATCATGAGAGACTCTCAGATATGAGGGTACGCTCCCAAGCTTTTCTCCGGAACGTGGGATCTTTCATCATCTCATGTTGTAATGATGAGATGAAGCTACGTATAATGTCCACGCAGTCTGATTTCATCAAAACGGTGGATCTTATGAAAGAAGAAATCATCGAGGACATGTGTTATTTAGTTTTGGGGCGAACTAGGCAAGAAACTCTTGGAACACATCCACTAAACTTCTTGATTATTCTTGTTGAAAACCTTGAGGGTCTTATTGACAGTAAATCCATCTTGATCAAGACTACAAAGGATCAATCTGATGCAGTTCACATGAACCTAGGTCTTTTCAGATCTTTCATCAACAATATCAGAGGTAATGTCAATATTTACTTTTAGATACATTTAAAAGGAAAACTGCTCCATTAAATTTTCTTATATATAGATAGAATGGCATATCTGTTTCAGTACAACATATTCTCACATTGACATCTACTGACAGGTAATTATAGCACTACTCATGATGGAGCAGAAAGTATTCTAGAGTTGGATTACAGTGAGAAAGAAAACCAAATAACAACACTGGCTGAGAAGATACGGTTATTGAGAAACTACCTTCAGTTAGACATTGATCAGATCAATGGTGAAAAGCTGAGTGGGTTACTGATTTCTGCCCAAGTCACTGCCTTTGAGATGGCATGTTATTACTCATTGAGGAGATATAGGGAAGTCCATTGGTGGAAAGTGTATGTCCAAACAAAAGACCATTTAGACTCACATATGCGTGTCGGTGTCCTTAGAGCTGCAGTATTGTCACTTGAGGGCTCGAATACTCTTCCTTTGAGTGATGGACTTCTGATGGGATATCTGGATTGTATCCAAGGCAATATGATTGAGTTAGAAAAAGACGAGGCTAGTGATCAAATAAAGGGTCTGCTCAAGAGACTTCATCAAGAACTTTCTTTCTCAGTGCAATTATTTATTGAGCTCAGTGCAGACCAGGAGAAACTGCCAGATATCAAGTTACGCTACCAAGCTTTGTTGAGGCATATAGGTTCAGTCATTTGCTCATGTTTCACCAATCGGTTAAGTAACTTGGTTACGGAACATAGTATCGGGGTAGCTGATTTACTTGACAAGCTGAATTTTGTCCAAGACGAAACTCGGGGTTTCCAATATACGGTAATTCTTCACAGAATAAGACAAGAATCTCCCAAGGTTCATCTGCCAGGCTTCTTTGATCTGCTGCTTCACAACTGGAAGAATCTCATGGATTGTGACTCTGATACAGCCAGAAATTTAAAAGACCAGTGCCAAGCGATTCATGAGATCCTGGTTCTTTTCAGATCATTTATCCAGAAGGTCGAAACTAGCCCTAATGGAGATGAAGAAGAACAAAAGCTTTTTAACCTTATCACTGAGGCAGGATATGTCGCAGAATATCTACTCGGTACATTTGCTGTTGAAGCCTGTCCTATCTCGTGCACCTCTCGTTGGATTTCTGATTTTACAGAACACATCAAGCGGATTAATATAATGGTGGACAACAGGAAAAACGCTAATGATAAGGTAATCTCAGCACGGAATGATGTGATGGTGGGTTTTGAGTTTGAGATGAAATTAATATGGACAAGACTCCGTAACGGGCAGCAGTTAGATGTCATTCCTATTGTTGGCATGCCAGGATCAGGCAAAACTACTCTGGCAAGGGAAGTTTATGAGGATCCTTCTACAGCAAAACACTTTGATGTTCGTGCATGGTGCACTGTCTCCCAAGAGTACAACAAGAAAGAATTGTTTCTTACCATTCTAGGTTCCAAACTTAACGTCACAGATCTAATCAGGAGGAAGAGTGAAAAAGATTTATCCGTGATGGTTCACAAAGAGTTAAAAGGAAGGAGGTACTTTATTGTATTAGATGACGTATGGACGATAGATGCATTTATGGGACTCAAGAATTCCTTTCCGGATGATAACATCGGTAGTCGGATCATGCTAACTAGCCGAAGCAAAGAAATTGGATTGCAAGCAAAATATCATAGTGATCCCATCGAACTAGGCTTTTTAAGTGATGATGAGAGTTGGGATCTATTGGAACGGAAAGTCTTTCGTCAAGGAAAGTGCCCTTTGGAATTGTCCCAGCATGGGAAGCAAATAGCAAAACAGTGTAAAGGGTTACCACTTGCAATTGTTGTGGTAGCTGGATTTCTGGCCATGTCAGAGCAGAAACATGATCTTTGGGAGAAAGCCGCTGGAAACTTGAAGTCGTCATATCTTGCTCGTGATTCTCAAACACAATGGATGGGACCATTAGAACTAAGCTACAAGGCTTTACCTGATCTCTTGAAGCCATTGTTTCTTTACTTCGGAGCATTTCCAGAAGATGAGGAAATTCCCACTGACAAGTTAATGTGGCTGTGGATTGCTGAAGGCCTTCTGCAGGAGATGGGGTCTGTTAGCTTAGAGATGCAAGCAGAGAAAAGCCTCAAGGATCTTATTGATAGAAACCTTGTCATGGTTTCAAAAAGAAGTCCGGATGGAAGGGTGAAGGCTTGCCATGTTCATGATCTTTTGCATGATATGTGTTTGGCAAAAGCTAAACAGGAAAAATTTATGGAGCAGTTAAATGTGTACCAGGAGCTGCCAGTTCCAGTACTGTATCAACGGCGACTGAGCGTATTTCTGAAAAGAGATACTCCAACCTCTTTGAAACCTCTCATCCCATATAAGTATTTTCCATTGGTTTCAGTGAGTCCTCCTCTACACACTTTGTTGTTCTTTAACATGAAGGGTCGCAAAATACCGGATGAGGATCCTAATCCGGACTTTTCAGGCTTGAAGTTATCAAGGATCATTCATTCTGAGAACACCACAACTAATGTTGATGACATTATGAAGCTTCTCCATTTGCGGTACATTTCAATCCGCACAGATTGCAACAATATCCCTGAATCACTGTCAAACCTCCATAACTTGGAGACATTCATCATCAAAGGAATTCGTGGTGAAATTGTTTTGCCAAGCACAATTTGGGTAATGGTAAAATTGAGGCACTTGCATGTAAACGACCGTGCTTACTTCCAGGATGCACCTGACAACTCGTCCAAGCTGGAGAATTTGGTAACACTTTCTACTCCTGTGATTGATTCTGGAGAAGTGAAAAAGTTTACCCAGAGAGTACCTAATGTTCAGAAGTTACGATGTATCTTGAATACACCGGAAAACCCTTCTAGTGGAGACATCAACCACTGTTATGACTTTGAGGCACTAGGTAAACTTGAATCACTAAAGGCGTCGTACTCTGGTATCGTGAGATCTCCAGGCCAAGAATTTATTCTTCCTCTGAGCTTAAGAAAGCTTAGCCTGTCTATGTTCCGTCTCCAATGGAGTCAAGTTTCAATGTTTCATAAACTCCCGAACTTGGAGGTTCTGAAGTTACGCTCAAATGCTGTTGAGGACAACGCTTGGGACACAGGAAATGTCAAGTTCTCTAAACTCAAAGTTTTGAAGTTAGAGAACCTGAATATAGAGATATGGGATGCTTCAGGAAAAAACTTCCCGTGCCTTGAGAAATTGGTTTTGGAGAGGTGCAAGCAGCTTGAGGAGATCCCTTCCGGTCTTGGAGACATCAATTCATTACGGAAGATGGAGGTTATCTGTTGCAGCAGCTCTGCTGCAGAATCAGCCAACGAGATTGAAGAAGAACAAAAGAAGGTTGGGAACACCTTGCTCAAGGTCCATATCCAACTGGATCTCGATCATCTTCCTGAGTAAATATCAATCTGTAAGTAATTACTTTTTGCATTTTCTTTTTAGTAATTAAACTTGTTAAATCACATGAACATTCAGAGTAAATAACCAGGATATTCAGCTTTTTGCCTAACTGCATGTATTCTTATTCTTAAAGGTTGGAAAGTTGTGTTGGCAAATTCAGAAGATTTTAAGAGCTGAGGGTCTGGCGTGCAATTTTCCAATTCCGTTAACTTGTTAGGCAGTTATTCCATTAACTTGTTAGTAGCTAGATTTTATTGTCAAAATCAAGTGAGATATATGATATTCTTGATCGTTAATTGAGTGATTGTCTATTGTAAACGAAGAAGTATAGTTAGTTTGGTGTGTAGCACCCGTGGATGTAGGTTTATTCTAAACCGAACCACGTAAAATTTTGGTGTCCTTTCTCAATTCTTATGTGTGGTGTTTGAGTGGTTTGCGTGTTTCAATGCTCGTTTGCTGTGGTTGTATGTGAGAGTTTGCTCAATTCGATTTTGTCTTAGTTTTAAAACACTATCTGAGCTGTAGAGCTGCTAAATTTACCACTGCTGAACACCAGAAAGCTTAATGTACCAATATTAAATGTCTGAATAGTTTCTTGATCACAAATGGGAGTGTTTCTATCGACTTTGGATCAAATCACTCACATAAATTGCATATCAACAACAGGAAAATTCACTCTTCTGGTTTAATTTGATATTTCCGAGTATTGGATCCTGCATTCTTCTATGTTTGGAATTTCCTGCATTGTTAGTGAATTGGTATTATGTACGTATCTTTTATTTTACTTTCTTTTGAATTTCCGCCATTCTTGAGTTTGTATTATATCTCCATGTTTTATTCAGCATTCTTTGGAATTTCCTGCATTCTTGTTGCTGAAACACCAAAAACATACAAGTACTTTTGTTGCTGTTGTTCTAAATGACGTGGGTTTCCAGTTGCAGAATGGTTTAAATGACGTGACATATGACAACTCAAATCATATAAAATCAACAAAGATATAGAAATAGTAACTATGCTCGAGAACTGGATGCGTTTTTCAAGAGTATGAAATGGTAAACTTTCATTGCTGGAGGAAAGAAATGTTAAATGTACAGTTTTTACAACAATTGCGAAAAGCAAATTATTGGCACTAATTTACAGGTGAGATGGGATTCATTTTCAAACCCATCTGTGATCAGCATTTAGGAAAGACTAATGTTTATGTACAGATAAATACATGTAACTTGAAGATCATCTAATAAGATCTTCAGTTAATGATGTCGAAATACTTGGGGTTCGACGGATAATCATACTCCACTTGCAACTGCATCATCAATTCAAATCAATCAGCTTAGTACTTGGCCTCATTGAAACAATGAAATCACAAGGACAGTCCCAGTTTCTTTGTTTCATGGATTATCAGAGTTAACTTCCAAGAGAACTCTCCCATTTACGCAGTAGAGTGGGCCAAAATAGATTAACACAAATTCCTTGTAAGGAACACGATTCAGATGAAACAAACGGGAAGCATTTTATAACATAAAAACGTGTCTTGATGATCTTGTTCACCGAACAGAAACATGCAGCTACAGAAGAAAGAACAGCATAGCTACAACTAGATGGACAGCATGCGAAACATGTTCAAAAGTGGCAGTCAGTTACCAACGTGGAGAAGAAATTGATATGGTGTGAAGCAGGATTGACTCATTGACAGTAGTTTGACACAACAGTAACGGGAGTGTTTATTGTAGTATGTGTGTATTATACGAGTTTACAGAAGCAAAATTTGCTGAAGGACAAGGTGCTCGAGTTCCATTCAGTGAAATCATCTCCACAGTCCAGATTGAGTATTGTTCATAAAAACACAGTTGGGAAGAGGAGGGGCAAACAAGAAACAGCTAGCGACTTATCAAAAAACTCATGATTTTGTGCAAAGTTGGTTTAAAATCAGAAAAACACTTGGAAAAAAACATTTGGATGTAGGTTATTAACTTGTAAGAGCTAAAACAGAAAAACTGAAGGGTTATTCTTTTTTAAGCTGCTGAAGCGCGAATTACTTGGTTTCTCAAGTACCATTGGAGAAACTCAAGTGCAAATTCTCATTTAAAAAATAAAAATGCTGAACTTCTGATGAATTTAAGCTATAGGATGAAATAGTTGCAATCACCTACTGACCATCTCAATTAATTAGTCCGTTAGAGGAACTCGTACCTTGCCTTCATCAGAATCTGAGTGGCGCTGAGGAAACACCACCCTCATGTCATTGTACAAGTAGAATCTGCGTTCACCTTCAATATCCAAGCCGTTCCTTTCAGGAAGAGATGAGGGACCAAATTTGCATTTCTGCCCTGCTTTCGATGACCTCTTTCGATGGGGACAAATAAAACGCAGATGTAGGGCATAACGCAGAACACCAGAACCAGAGTTATTCTTATTAACCTTTGATGGGCTACGTACAGAATTACTTTCTTTGCCACCTGCTAAAATGGTACCTACCCCATTAGTATTTCTGCACCTGCTACTGTCTAATAACACGCAATGAACATCATCTTCACATAAATCAACAGGGACTGCTGCCCCATTTCTCATACCAGTGTCTTTTTGTGAACTTGTATCGACACCTAAAGTGGCCTTCTGACGTAAAAATGTCTGTAGATAGAATAAACAGGAAGATATCAGGTACTAGCTACTTATTTATGAAATATCATGCATGGCAAAAAATATTAATGTAAGAAAGTATAAATAAACTTATCAATAAATCTGATGTAAACATTTGTCATTTTGTTTCTCCTTCCAAAATAAACTTATATATTGAATATAGGGAATATATGTACTCAAAAATTGAGTTAAATATTGAGAATTTTACAAGGCAGCCTTACAAACTATAGAAGTGCATATCTGAAGTTTGAACCTGTGCAAAAATCTAGTGAAACCAATTTTCACCAAGAATGCTCCATGGAAAAAGAAATACTAATATATGGAGAACCAACTGTCAACCCTCACCAGTTCATAAAAGAAAGTATAGAGTGCTAATACGAAACAACACACCTCTTCTCAAAGAATATAGGTGGGGATTCATATCAAAATCTCCCAATCCAAGCCTACAGTAGGGGATAAATAACTAAAAAAAAAAATTAAAATAAAAGGAAGCAAGATGTTGAATATACTATAGAATATTAGAATTACAAGAAAACATGTACTCCAAGTCCGCAATAGCTTGCAACCTGTTTTTAGTGGATGTAATAGACAACAGTATACCTACTCATGCAAAAACATGTTTCACCAAAACATTCTCAACCTGAAAGCTATTTAGTCCTGATCCATACATAACCTATGAACATAAAAATTCGTAACCAGAGTAGGTAATTAAGTTTTCATTATTCAACCACAAACCGTAATAACAACCCAGTACAAGAACAACAAGGTGAAAACTGAATAGCACTCTCAATGTTTTCCGAACATACATATCCACTGGACAATAATGAATAAGGACAGACAAGTAGTCACTATTCAGTAAGAATACAGCATAATGGACTGAACAGGATTGGATAGTAACAACATGGTGAAAACTGAATAGCACTCTCAATGTTTCCGAACATACATATCCACTGGACAATAATGAATAAGGACAGACAAGTAGTCACTATTCAGTAAGAATACAGCATAATAGACTGAACAGGATTGGATAGTATTCCACTCAAACGACGACTCTACTGGCCCACCTTTAAAGGCAAAGGCCAGACGGAAAGAAAATTTAACCGTGGACCCACATTGGACTTTTACATCCACCATTCTCAATATATCTACTTATCTAGCAGTGAATATATTTCAATAATTCTAGACGAGAACTTGTGTTAGACTAACTGTTAGACACTTGGTTCTTCATAATATTTAAGGTGTGTCTAAGACTGTGTTAGACAGTAACACAAGATTTTTTTTCTAGAAACAGTCTTTTTTATTTGAATATTGTAGTTGAATCACATAGTTCGAGGTTAACAATCTGCTACTTGATTGCTATCAGATTTTCAGTCATAATATTAATAATATGACAATCATAACCTCAAACTCAAATCAATGACAAATGGAAAAATCCCTAATAGGTTACTGATATTCAAGATCATCAATTCATCATGCACAGAATAGGAAACAAACTTGACTCGAAGTGCATGCCAATTACCTTTCCATTGACGTAAAAGCTAACAAGAATACCAAGTAGACGACAGTAAACTGTGATTTTTTATTTTTTTTTTTTAAAGGTAAAACAGTTACATATTAAATCATAGTAAGCCAAGAAATAAGAAGATAATGATACTATAATAGTTTAGCAAAATTAGGACCCACCTTTGTGCCAGCTGGCATGTCACTTAAATCATAGTTACAGAAGAATGAATGAACTGGTGTTCTTTCTGGATTGCTGAGGACCTATGAAGAAAGACCAATCATCAAAGCAAAGAACTCATGCTATTATTGACTACTGAACGTCCAACATAGCAATAGAGATTAGTCATCCATTTTGAAACTACATAGGAAAGAAAAGTCATGACGACAGCACACTAAAAGACCTGAAAAGACATGAGCAACAATAAATGGAATAAAGATGAATAAAACAAATGCTTGACTGAACAAAAATGTGAAAGTGTCACCACAAAATGATATATAAAAGAGACACCATACAGATATCGGTTCCAAGAATCCTACTCTGTCATCTCTTTTAATCTTTCTATTCGACTTCATAAAGAAAAGTAGAAAACTAAAGTATATATACCATGTCTTGGGCACCCCCTCTTTTGTCCAGAGTGCAACTTCTTACTGGTGGTTCACACAAAAGTTGTATTAAGAGAAAATGTCACCTACTTCAGCTTTGCGAGGAATAATAATTTCAGCATCATACAGTTATGAATTTTAAGTGCGAAGATAAAGTTTTTAAACAAACAGAAACAGCAATCAGGGATGAAACTATGGTAACTCAAATCAATCTATGTTCGACCTCCCAAAGTGGGAGCTGAATTAGTTCCAGACTTGCAGCTGATAATGTAGAATAGGCAGAGGATGTGATCCTTGATAGTAAGATGTTTGCAATATGATCCTTGATAGTAAGATGTTTGCAATATGCTGTCTGGATAATTAATATGTGGGACACAGATGTACATTGCACATCATAGTTGCATACTTCCTGCCCTTTGGAAGTCTCCTTCACCAAATTAAGATATATACAAGCACTGAGCAAATAAGCACCTCCATTTTTTTCCTATTTTCATGTACATCATTTCTATCCACGTGCTTTCCAATAAGGACCACCTAATCTGGCCTTACAAGATGTACAGTAGACCCACATTCAATTACGCAAACCAGAGAAGATCAGAACAAAAAGATGCATACACAAGTAATCATTCGGAAAACCTCTTCATATCCAACTAACATAATGATAATCAAACGAACTTGAAATGTAAATAAGCAATGAAGCACCCACCACACTTGGTTCGATCAAACATGCAAGAAAGGAACTATGTGATCTGTATCCTTTGGGGGGGGGGGGGGGGGGTATATTTTAATTTTTTAAACTACTCCCTCTGTTGTTTAAAGAATGATGTTTAAGGTAATACACACATATTAAGGAAATGATTGGACTTGATTATTTTATTATAAAAAAAGGAAAAGTACATTGAAATTGTAATATTCTATAATAAACATATTCAAATTGTTGAAAAAGAGAGAATTAACATTGGAATTGTAATATTATATTAATAAAAAATCTTAAACTTAATTCTTTTAAGAACAAGTGAAAAATGTTTAAACATCATTCTTTAAAAAACATAGGGAGTAGCATTTTTGCCAGAAGAAAGAACTTGGTGGTTCCTTGGTCATTTCCTTTGGGATTTGTAAAGTTGTACGAAGAAAATAACATCAAAACAATATGAAACTGTAGATAATTCAGGAGAATGAGAGAGAATACCAACTGCACGCGCCCTTTCATAGGTACCCGTAGGCGAGCTTTCTCATCAGAGGAGCTATTAACACTTAGGCTTCTCTTTAACTTTGGGCTTTCGCATTTCTGTGAAGATGAACCAGCAAGATCTATAGATGAGTAGTACAACAAGTAGTTATCCCCTTCTATACTTGTTACAGCAAATGGAAGCTTCTGAGGATGTGGTGAGAACTTTCCTCCGGTGATATTCAGAACAGCAAGGAAGCCATCTATTTTCTGCATCACAGAAAACTTAAATGTAAATATCATAGAAGCTAGATCATGACTCCAGTTACCGATCAACTTAAAACATATAAAAGAACAAGATACATGAGAATCAACAAGTGTAACGAAAAACTACAGTACCTGGCTGACTATCCCTGAAGCTAATCGACCAGATAGCAGCGACTCCTCAAACGAACCGACCAAGGATCTTCTAACAGATAGCCCACCAAAGGTTCTACCCAATCTAGCATGGGTTGCACTGATTGGACTGTGTGCTTGAATAGATATCAAGCTTTCAGGAGTCAAATGCTCGAAGTTCATTGGGAAAGTTTCATCATCTTCAAGCACTTTGCCTCCATTTAAGGCATTTCCATCTTTATGAACAGCAAAAATGCTTGAGAGCGTCCCTTCAAGAGACTGTTCCATATCCTTGAGAGTTATGTACCTTTCGTTGAACTCTATTGTGGAATTCCTATCTGCCATAGAATTCCTGGACCTTCCAAATCTTGTTCCAAGAGGAGACGGGGATAATGGTGGAGAGACAAGCATTTCCCTGGACATGCCCAAAACTACGTCAACATTACGCAAAGGTGTTTCAGTTGTTCCACTGCCTTGGTATGATGAGAATAAATTATGGGACATGTGTTCATGGTTCTCTGGAATAGGACCATCTGTAATAAAACCGAAATGTGTTCTACAATATTCTTCCTCTAAACTGCTACCCCTTGAAACATCAAGTGCAGACCAACCAAAGGAACTACTACAGTCTAAATTACCCGTGTGAGCTTTCTTATTCTCGGTGATTTCACCTCTTAGGTGAAATCTACTACGAGACTCCAAGTTCCCTATATCCAGATACTCGCCTCTGAACTCATCATGCAAAGGCATACCATGAGGCGACAAAAGCCGTTTCTTGACCAAATAAGTTGAGTTTTCCTTCACATTACTAGATAATGAATCCTCAGAAGACACAGGAACATTACCTGATCTCTCATCATTGTCAATTAGTACATTGGGTTCAAACCCCACTATTCGCGAAGCAGGTGCCTGGATGTTTGTTCCGCGATGATGATATAAGAAGCGGCTCGCCTCACTTGAATGAATTCTCATCTTTGCAATACCACGATTCTGCATATCAAGTTCGTCCCCATCTTTGATTGACGAAGTACATGGTGAGTCTTCATAAACCCGACTGCATAATTGTCTGGTGTGCAATGCACCCATGTCAAAGCTGGATGTTCCAGCCAAACGAGCTTGCATTTGCACGATTGTGCCAGTCGATGCTGACACTTCCTCTGTAATATTTCCAGAGGGAACTTGAGGCAAACCCATTTCCAACCTAGCAATTTCAATAGTTCGTTCTAACAGAAGATTATTAAACTTACAGTAGTATTGATCTTAACAACCGATTAGGTGAATCCTAAGCACTTCCTTATTTCCTAGTGAATCAGGCCATCCAATTATTGAATATCATATCCAATGACATAAACTTAAATGACGTCTACCGATTCCAAACAATAACCGCTATCGGTCTATCATAGGAAGCACCATACTCATTGGAGTCACCTTAAACAATTCAGCAGCCAATCCCAGTCGCAAAGCAAAACATGAAGCAGATATGAGAAAAAAACAAGAATTCATCTATCCACTCCCCGAGAAACCCACCCAATATTCCTGAAAAAGAAAAATAGAAATCGCAAGTCAGTTCGTCCCGGATTTATCTAGCATCAACACAATCATAACATATTTCAACTTCAAATACTTGGTTAAAAACAACACAAAACATCAAATGCTTAGTAACTTAGCAGCTAAGTGGATAAAAGTGTTTTAAGCTCCAAGATTTCATTTTTAAAGAAGATCAAACAAAAACACTAATAAAAGGTAACATCATTTACTACAATCTTAAAATGGAAACAACTGATCATTGACTTTCCATAACAGCAACAAGAAATTGATGACAATCGAATAAACGAACCCATAAGATTTTCAATGCTAAAATGCAAAACCCTCACAGCAATCAATTAAACACTTCATCATCAACAATACCAATCAAGAACCAAAACCCACTTAAAACATCACAAAATGCCAACGGCGCAGGTCAATCAACAACCAAAAAAGCACAAAGATGCAATCTTTAAGCATAAGTTTAGAAAAAAAAAAAAAATTCTTTATCTGATGAACAATTTAGCAGAAATTAATGAATCCAAGAAACCCACCAGTAAATTACACTGCAATCTGATCACAATCTAAAAGCCCAGCCCCCCAAGGATTCACTTTCACTTTATCTATTTAATTTTTTTCTTTTTCTTTGTTCTTTTTCCCACTGGGTTTCTTTAGCGTAGGTTCATGTAAAAGATGTGTGTATGTGGTTTCGGAAGAGATGGGTTTATCTATCTATTCTATCTATTCTATGGGAAAGAAGTTTGGTTAACAGAGAGACAAGTTTTGGTGATGAATTTTTGTATATATATGGAAGAAGAATGAATATTTATTCTAGCGGCTCATCGCATTTGTATCTGTTCCTTTCCTTTACCTTTTCCTTTCTCCAATGTCACACTCTTTCATTCATCTAACTTGGGTTTCTACTTTCTAGTTTCTACATCTAAATATAAATTTCTCTTCCAAATGTGTTTACCTCAATTCCTAATTTCCTGTAGTTTAGGAGTTATGTTGTGATTATTAGTTTATTACTTGTAATTACTTGTATTACACTCTACACTCCAATTCATATTGGTATATCATGTACCTTATTCATTCTCGTGAGTGTTCTGTATTCCAATGGTGGTCATTAACTTTCGTGTCTTTGCTAAGTTACCTAAACTTGCAACGAAAGCTCTCCCCACTGTTTGGTCTCGGTTAGAGTCGACTTAATGATTCGTCACCCCCTTATTCTTGGCTACTTGCTCGGAAGTTTGACATACTAGAAGACGGGGTGGCCGAGTAGTGATACGGTCATAACGAGGCGTGGTTTGAACATGTTTTTATACTCTTTACGGGTTGGGATAGTGCGTAAGCTTTCTTTGTAGCATTGTAGTGCTTTTTGCTTATGCACCGGTTTTGTACTCTTTTTTTCCGTGGTATTAATACAAGTTTTGCTGATTAAAAAAACAAACTCTACACTCCATTATGGTAGTAGACTAGTAGTGTATTTATTTTTTTTAAATGTATTAATAATAGCTTAACGACATTTTTAATCATATTCTAATCTACTACATCTTGAGTCTACAACCGTTGGAGTAACGTAAAATATTTGAGCACATTACTTCACATGTAAAATCTACTTTTTTAACCTTAAGTCTGCAATTCCAGCTAAGAAATACGGAGTATCATTCTTTTCGAACTATAAGTCTTGTTAATCTATCAATTTATGAGAAAATGTTATTTTTTCAATTTAATGGTTACTCCGAGGCTGCTCTTTGGGTTGATATATGTTGGCCCACGAACAAATACATGTTCTTTCCCACGCACTTTGTCATTAGTCATGCGCACATCGTCGAGCCTTTGTACAAGCTCGGCTCGAGCGTAAACTTGAACACAAGCTCGACCGAGCTTCACGACTCGGATTCAAACTCGACTCGAAATATATGTTTGAGTTCGGCTCGCGAGCTTCTAAGAGCACTAGCAATGGTTGGCTACGAACTTGGGACTTATTTGGGGCTTAAGCCCCAAATAAGCCCCTTTCATTTTCACTCGTTTCGAGTGGTTCACTAGGAGTATTTCTCATACTCTTGGTATCATTAATAATATTTTTAGCCGTTACAAAAAAAACAAAAAAACAAAATAATGGTTTGGACTTATTAGGGGCTTTTTTTTGGGTTCCACATGACATATACATTCCATATGTACCACACAATCGATGAAAGAAAAAGAAAATAAAATTAAAAAATATTATTTGGAATTTATTTGGGACTAAAAATATGTAGCCCCAAGCATGGGCTTCAATAAAGATCTGATCATGATACATTCCAATTTTTGTGATGAGAAACGTAAAGTGTTGTTGATGTTGGTTTTTGCCGAAGAAGATCTCATCTCCTTGATCTTTGAACAACAAATTCCGTTTTTTCATCTTGGGTTTCTCTCTCAAGCTTCTACTTTCCTTTTTCCCACAAATATATACTTGTGGTATATATAACAATAAATACAATAATGATAATTGAGACTCTCGTCGAATTTGAACAGAGTGTGTCTATATATATATATATATATATATATATATATATATATATATATATATATATATATATATATATATATATATATATATATATATATATATAAAAGCTCTAAATTGTTGAGCATCACGCTATTCGATCCATTTGCACTTTACAGACCTACGTACCAAAAGTTTCTCATTAGGTCGTATAATTGCTCTAAATTCAAACACGGTTAATTTTGAAATTTTTCTAAACAAACACTGAAATTCTTCTGAATATACTTTGAGAATTTTCCAAATGGATTCCTGAATATAATATAATAATATATACTTTTTTTTAACCACCTTATGTCTCTGTCAGATATTAAACCTCACATCTCTTCTTCAACATTCCAACTCCTTCCACTGCACAACAGTATAAAATTGTATACATATCGCGTTAATAATGCAATGCAATAAGTAGGAACTTGTGATTGGGCCTTACCTTACATTACTTGACGCGAATACATATATGAGACACCGATCGACAAGTGTGGTATGTGCTGCCCGAGACTGTTGCTTACATAGCATGAAATTTAGTCCCTACCAATCCTTGCTTAAACTAACCCGTGCTGATTGAGATTGGCCTTATCTGTACCAACATTATCCTAATTGAACATAACACCATTTTATTTTTATAAACATAATACGAACTACACGTATCATATGTACGTGGCTCAACCATTATGGTTGCACACTTACATGACTACATCTATCAACCACAAGACTTGTTAAAGGCCAGCGCTCCAACAGAAGCTGGTGATGCGTCTGATCATCAGGCTCATGGGGTCTGATCACCCTTCTTAATTTCTTAATCTTTTCACTTTATCTTTTTCTTTTCTTTCATTTCTTTTATTTATATTTTGGGAAGAAACGTACCTGGCTGGGTCTTTTTAAAAAAACAAATTAGCTTTTATTCCAAGTAAACGTTCAACTACATCAACTCATTATAAATTATAAAGTAAACGTGCAAAGCGCAAAGACTCAAAAGTTCTAAAACAACTTCTAAACAAAAATTGTGTAAACAATAAGTATCAAAATTGAGGGTATTTCATAAAAGAATGACAAATAGGCTAGGCAGGAGCTTATGGTGTATCGAGCATCTGCCAATGACTTTCTACACTACCTGCATCATCAAAAGATGTAAATCCCCAGTTTCCTGTCTAAATATACGCCTATTCCTCTCGAGCCATACAACATAAACCAATTCGGTGACAAGAACTTTCAGTAGCCTGTTTCGTGAATTTTTGCCCTTCATGTTGGCACTAAACTGGCAGCTCACATCATCCTGCCAATTCATTACCAAATGCGGCAAACCAATCCAGGTGAGCAAACTTGTCCACAGCTTCTGAACCACAGGGCAGCCAATAGTAATATGATGCACTGATTCAATACCAACATCACAGAAAACGCAACATGGATCTAACACAATTGAAAACAATTCAAGCCTATCTTTGGTGGCTAGACGGACTTTTATTACCAACCATAGAATGAACTTAGCCTTGGGAGTGGCAATATTATTCAGGACACAGTCCCTCCATGAAACCTTCTCATATGGAGGCCGCAGGAAAAGATAAGCAGCATACATGTTAAACTTTTCCTGTTGAACTTGTTGCGCCCAATATCCATTTTGCTGCACTAGAAGAGTTCTCAACTTCAGAACAATCAAAACAAGACCCAAACACTCTTGTAAATGTAGGTATAATAAAGTATAATGGCTAGAATAGAGAGTGCGATAGAGTTTGATGTGAGTGGAATGTTAGCGTGATAAAAAATTTATGTTGAAGATGGTCTAAGAATATTGCGTAAATCAGAAATAATATTATTTGAAAGATTTAACATACGGTTTGTTACTCAATTTACAAAAGGTACTTTAAATAATATTATTTGAAAGATTTAACATACGGTTTGTTACTCAATTTACAAAAGGTACTTTAAGAAGAAAGGAGGAAGATGAATGTTTAATATGGTGAGATAGATGATTAAAAAGGAAAAGATGGACGGACTGCATGTTTTTGAATACGATTTAGAGAGGCCTGGTATAGTGAGGGGTTGAGATGGTGAATAGTAATTGATTTTGGTATTTATTATTATTATTATTATTTATTTTTTTAATAGGGAGAGAGAGAGACTTAGAAAGGCTTACATTAAAATTAATCAACGTAGAACTATGAGATTTCAACACGCCTCCTCATACATAGACTCGTATGATCAACGACTACATACATGGACGATTAATTGTCGGTATATGCATAAATTTTGATCAAGCCCCACAGGGCTAAAAACAAACCACCCAATACACTAGGAACTTAATGAAAAATCCGTTAAGACACTGTTTGATTCGCCTGAAAATTTCTAAACTGAACTTGATTGTACTTTATAAATTTAAACTGAACTAAAGTACTTATTTTAAATATAAATTGCAACCAAGAAACTTTCATTTGAATTGAATTAAATTTAATAAATTTGAACTAAACTGAAGTGATTTGGGTGGAACTTGGTTTATAGAATTATATTTAAGAACTATATTACTGTGGGGGTAAAATGTGCAGTGAATATAATAGAAAATACAATAGCTATAAGAAGAATGATGATTAGTATGATACAGTGGTCGGAAAACCTACCGCAGTTGCTACTTGTATTATTTTCTAGTGAGATTTTTTACAGAGTATTAGTACAATGACCAATATTGCTTGTGTTTCTTGGAGCTTAAGGTGCCTTTTTATAGAACTATTAGCTCGTACTATGACTAATCATCTAGTGACAAGTGAAGCTAGATGGATATGGTCCGGTTTTTAAGCTCGTAACCGGTGGGTAATCGATCACTCATATCCGGAACTAAACTGGGTCGGTCATTCGGTTTTGGTTTTTTATTATGTTTCAGTTTAAAAAAAACGAAAAGAAAAAAGAGGCAGATTTAAGAGAAGTTATCCCAGTTCTGGAGAATTTTAGAAGAAGGGTTACAAGAATGCGATGAATTCAATTCTATGTACTAGAACATCAAAAACCAGTCATAATTGCATCTCTCTTCTCCAAGATTCCAACCATTAATTACCACATTATCATCAATAGTTGCTCATCTCAACTGCATTTTCTTACCTCCGGCCATCAATAAAGACTTGACCTTCACTACTTCAAAAATTAGATAAGGTTTTACCTGAGAAATGAGAAATAGTGGAAATCTTCTGGGTGTAGAGATGCAACAGAATAATAATTGAGAGCCGAGAGGAATGATAATGGAGGTTAACCCCTCAACTAATGGGTTTTCAGCTGAATCGATGAAGACAATTAACCAATCTAAAAGAGAAGAAGACAAATCAGAGAGACAAAGTCGTAAACCTAAATCCAAGGATTTTATTGAATCGATTAGGTGCCCGATAAGAATAAAGTATGTATATCTGGTTCGGTTTCGGATACTCCAACTTATGGTCCGGCTCCGGTTATTAGACCAAATGCAAACTTATGGGTTGGTCTTGGGCCGATCGAATAGTGGCCATTGAGAGGCCTATGTGTAGGTTTGGTGGTAGCACACGAACCTTTAGCCTCATCTAGGCTTTCTTTATATTCCTTAGACTTAGGCACTTGCTGCTTTCTTTCAGATCGTTATAGTTCATCTTGATTCGTACTAGAACGCTTTGGACATACTTTCACATCATCATGAATGAAATTGAATTTAATGTGAAATGAACAAAGCCTAAGTATGAATAAGATGCATCGAAGTGCTTTTTTGTTCGAAAAACCAGGTGGTCCTACCATTCTAGTTGACATTTAGAATTGGCAAAATCCATCTGAATCCAAAAACCCAACACGACCCGATCCTAACCTGAAGTCACACACTCACACCCGAAATAATCCAATCTGAACTATTCAATCTGAACAACTGGTTTGCCACCTCTAATCACACTCAAATGATTCTTTTAAAATCCAAATGGTTGTCCCGGAGACCTGGACAGGTTCAACCGGAGTGGGTGGTTCGGTTTTTAACACCCACCGGTCACCGTAAAACAAGTAACAAAAACCTTTTCCTCCTCCTCTCCTCACATTCCCAAAACCCCCAAAAGAGTCCCAAACAATCCCAACAAACAATACCAAGTTTCCAAATCAAAGAAGGTGCTTCTACCAAGAAAGAAAGAAAGAAAATGGTGGATTTCGCTCGAGTGCAGAAGGAGCTGCAAGAATGCAACAGGGATTTCAATTTATCTGGGATTAAAGTTGTCCCCAAGAGCGACGCTAACCTAGCCCACTTGCTCGGCACAATTCCAGGCCCCACTGGTACTCCTTACGAAGGAGGGACCTTCAAAATCGACATCACTCTTCCTGGTATATATATATCTCTAATTCTTTCTTCCCCTGTATATTTCTTTTTAGCGTTTCTGGGTTTTCGCTAGAAATGTTTTTTTTTTATTGGCATTTTGTGAGAAATGATTCTTAAGTGAATTATGCATATTTAACAAATATAAAATTGAATGAATCATATGGAAAATTATTATGCTATTTATGTGAATAGTTAAATTATGCATATTTGTTGTGTTGTAAATTGGGTGAGAGTAACTGGAAGACTATCACTTTAATTGAACTGTGGGGTTGAGGATTATTTTGACATTGTACATTGGGAGTAAAAAAAAAATTAATAGTAACACTTAATTCAACTTAAACACTCAATCACTCAGTATGGTTTTGTGTCCTACTAGGCGCGGAATTCATCAAGAAAAGAACCGGAATCAGCGTAAGCATAATTTAACTGGATGCATTTTGATTGAATGGTAAAGGTTAGGTGGAAATGAGCCAAATATTCTTGATTTGAGTAAAACTGTAAACTGTCCACCCGTTAGCCAGAATTATGCTAGCTTCCTTGAAGCAGGAAATGTATAAATTTGTGTAAATAGGGATAGCGAACTTGTTCTTCTGGTTTGTTGTCACTAATTGCAGACCTGTAGAGTAAGTCTATATAATTGCACCAACCTAGCTCCTGAGGTTACTACGAATGGTGCAAGATTTGGAATATGGGAACTGTCATTTTTTCCTTCGATTTGAATCCCGAAGCCTCTGAAATCATGGCTGCAAGAGAACTCCATCAATGTCGAATTCAGCCCTGTATACTTTGATAATGTGCAATTTAGCTGTTTTTATGAGCGAGAAATACCATTAGAATGGTAAACAGTACCTCGAAATCTCCCATGAAGACCAAGGGAAGACATGTCTATAAAGCTGAATCCTCCAAAATACAAAATATATGGTGCAGCAGCAGCATTATTTGTTATCAGCAAGTAGCTTTAGTGATTGGCAATAGTATGTTGGCCTATGGATGTCATGTTTTTGTTTATTGATATAATAACGTTAACGTTTTTTTTTTCCAGGAGTATGTCACATAGAAGATGATTTGAGCTATATATAGAAAAATCATTTTTACGCATACTGGCTTTGAGCGTATCCGTTCAAGGTGCTTTATTTACACCAATTTTATTAGACCTTATAATTGGAATTAGTCAACATAATTGGAAAAGGTGGAAATTTGCAAGCAGTGCATCAATATGCATGATATATAGGTGCATGGGGATGAAATTTGAGCACAAGGTATATATGTTACTTGTGAATCCCTTGTTGTATGCATCTATGGGATACAAAAAGTTGTAGGTTTCTGTTATGACCCAAATCGATTGATTCTCAATAATCACAAACCAAGACATATGCAATCACTAAGGCCAAATACAGGATCAAATATGAAATATGAATAATAACACCCGAAATTTCGTAAACTGAGAAATGAAGACGATGGTTAGTTATGACACAGGGAATATTCAGTGAATTAAGAGAAGGAAGGGGTGTGGGGGATGAGTTAGCCCTCTGGCTCTCTCTGAAATTTTGGGTTCTTACTTTTTTTAATTCGTCTCTTCTCTGACTTCAGTTTTACCTTCAACTTCTTATGCTATGGCATAAAATCATTTCTTGCCTGCGTATTTTGATTTAACGTTATGGTTTTCGTACTTGGGACTAGCACTTAGCAGTGATTTAACATTACTATTGTCTTGCAAACATTTTAATCTATAAAACACTCTTCGTCATCATCACCGTGATAAGTTGGTTAACTTGGTTGGGATCTACCATAGTCCTTTGTCAGTGATGTGAGGTCTGCATCTCTCTTTAAATGCTATGAGTACCTGAAGTTAGGGAACAATATGTTACTGTCTATAGATTTATTTATATTATTAGATATAGAAGTCTAATAGTCTATCAGTATTAGCAATTAGTATTTCATTATATTTAGGTATCTTAATAGAGTCAGAGTTATATTACTTATTAGAGTTAGAGTATGTTAGGACTTTAGTATAGTCTATTATATAATTAAGGCAGAGTAGTCAGGATTATTCATTCAGAGAAGAATCAATGTTAGTCACTCTTAGGAGTTGGTTTCACCCTTTTGGGTTGACGTCTCTTCGGAGATTGGTTGTCTTTTGTTTATCTTTTATTTCCAGTCAATAAATCCTAGAAAACGTAGCTTCGCTACACCAAAAATACTCTTACTTTGGCATTCGAACCTACAGTTCTCTATCACAATAGCATTAATTGCACTTGAGTTTTATGATCGGTCTGCACTATAAACGTACGAGCAAAAATGATTTGTTTCTTGATGAGCAGCAGGGCACAGAAGTTCTTAATTACTATCAGAATTTATTTCAGCTCGGAAGAACTTTCTTACTCGTTTTCTGTTTGCAGATGGCTATCCCTTTGAGCCTCCGAAAATGCAATTTACCACTAAAGTCTGGTATGGTGAAACAACTCAATCTATGCCCGACTTTTTCTGTTCAATGTTCATGTGCAATAACTAGCAATAACTAAAGTCGGAAATTTGTTTGTGATGTGTGTGTGTGAAAACTGAATCCTATCCGCCAGGCATATTGGTTTTTTCATAGAAACCAAAATTTATGAAAAACATCCAGTTCAATATTGTCTTTACTCTGGTGTGTTTCCATTTTTCCTCAAAGGCATCCGAATATAAGCAGTCAAAGTGGAGCAATATGTCTGGATATACTGAAAGACCAATGGAGCCCAGCACTGACATTGAAAACAGCCCTGCTTTCTGTTCAAGCATTACTCTCCACTCCTGAACCTGATGATCCACAAGATGCTGTGGTAGCACAACAGGTGCTGTAACTGTATTCTTGCCTTCTCACCCCCCCCCCCCCCCTTTATGTGCTTCTATTTCGGTATCATTTTCACACTCCAATGTATTTGTATAAGGTTTTGGGCTCTGTATCTTTTTTCGTATGGGATGAATGTGTTCTCTCTTTTTCTTTCTGTTGGCCCACACTGGGTTTATCGTTGGCAGTTTGCATCTCTCTTTGTTGATTATTTCTTATGGATTTTTTTCCAGTATCTTAAAGACTACCAGACATTTGTGGGCACTGCTCGTTACTGGACAGAAGCATTTGCCAAGACGTCAAATCTTGGTGTTGAGGAAAAGGTCCGCATTCTAATTATGTGCAGTGCATATCTTTTCTTTTATACTTACAGTATTTCTATCGAGGAAGATGCATACTGTTCTATCATTTGAACTAGTGACGTACCTAACCGCAGGTGCAAAGGCTTGTGGAGATGGGATTTCCTGAAGCATTAGTCAGGAGTACATTGGAGAGTGTCGGAGGGGATGAAAACATGGCTCTAGAGAAGCTTTGCTCTGGTTAATATGCTTTGCTGCTGTGAATTGTTTTTGTTTGCTTGGAGGTTGATGCGGCAAAATGAGTATATTTCTAAAATTGAAATTGATGTATAAAGCTCCTCTGACTGTTACTGTTTTATCAACCTCTTGACATTGTTGCACAACAAAATGCAGATGCCAGTTAATTCTTATATGTGGGAAATTATTTCTTATGATGTCTTATGTGCTATTTAGTTTATGTTTTACATCGGAGTGTTGTCTTATCTACTTGACTGCTATTGCCATTGGTGTGTGCATCAACAATCTCTAAATACTATGTATGCTTCGATGAGCTATATCAGCGGAGTAGGTATGGATTTCCACAAACCGGATCTCTTGATAGGGTCTTCTAGAATATTATGTGAGACACTGGTTTTCATATCATCACGACGAGTAAGTTGGTAATGTGAAAAGAATCTTAGTTTAGATTAATGTGTGATTATGTTAGCCTTTTCATACATGTATACATAGAATACTTTCTACAGTTGTGTGTAAGCTTGCAGCCATTGATCAGCGTTGATGAAACTAGAAATGTTAAGAAATGCTGAAGCTTGAGTTTCATTGAGTCTTTGCGCGAAAGTTGCCCTCATCGCGGTATTAGCTCCATCACCTGTGCAGTTGTATTCCCCATAAAAGATGGTCCTGTATTTTGGATATACCCAGCATGATTAGAGCTTGTGGTTGAAATTCATATATGACTAGACCTAATGGTTGAAGTTCATGTATTACTTACTGATCTCTAGATGGATCATTGAAGTCGTTCCACCCCTCGGGTGCAATGATATCTGACATACTTGTTTCCAAGAACACAACAGTGGAGAAAGGCCGCCAAGCTCGGCCAAGCCATATTCTTCCTGTACCTCCTATGGAGCAATTTACGAATGCAAAGCCGCTGTCCTCATCCTTGGATGCTCGGCCATGGGCTGTCACAGCTCCGTTTATGCCTCTTGATCCTGGTGCCACGGGGCTAGCTATGGACGTTAGATGGCAGTTCTGCAAGCATGTGTTCAGTAAGTTCTCCGGCTGAGAAAACTTGTTTACCTCTCAGCTGTCATGCAATTTCCATGAACAGGTACTCATTTGCTTAAAGTATAATGTTAATTTCATGAAGGTATCATGCAGTCACACCACATGCATAGTCTTAGGCAGCATAACAAGTGTAAAGACTCTTTAGGTTTGATATTACCTCATAAAAAGACTTTGCGTTTCCAAAAATGAAGTCTATAGAGCCCTGAATATAGCAATCCTTGAAGTAATGGCGACCTCTGTCGTCATGTAGAGTGTCTTGTGCTCCAAAGAATCCACACCCCCAGAATGCAGATTGGTCCCCTGATATTCTTATCGCCACTGCCTGTGCCCCCACGACACCCGGGCCTGGCATTGGTGCGACATTCTGAGATTTACCCATGATTTGCAAATTAGAACTGTAAAATTTTGTTTATAAATAACATGTAGATATTTTTTTTTGATCATGTTATTTACCATAAAGCTAATGTTTTTGGCGATAAAGTTGGCTGAGAAAACTTGAACCGAGCCACTGTAGAAGGTTCCGTGGGATGAGTTAGCTGTGTCGTTCCAGACGATCGCGGTCGATGTGTAGCCTTGCCCTTGAAATGTGATGTTTGGTTTGGTCTTGGGAACTATCACTTTCTCACTGAATTTCAGATTGCATAACAAAGTTTTCATACATGTTTGAAATGCACAAAAATGCATGAATGTTTGTGAATCCCCCAACTTATTTTCATTTCAAAAATTGCGCTACTTTTTAAAACTTTGCATTGCAACTAGGAGTAAGTTTGGTGAAATGTAATTAACACAGAAATCATTCTACTTGTGTATGTCCCATGACAATGCATGCAATTTAGGCACAAGAGCTCACTAATAAATCCCATGGTTGATCCAAATAGTAGTCCTTTTGGGGCTTTGTACCCCAACTGCATCAATCGCTGCTTGAACCGTAGTGAAGTTGCAACATCCATTAGGATCCACACACAAAAATGAGGTGGTGTTCGTATCTGGTGGGGGAATACCTGCTGGAAAGTCCTCGCAGATGGTCTTAACTGTTTTCTTTTCATCCGGATGGTGATGATGACTGTGGTTGCTATGGTGGCGACTACACAAATCTAGTATCGGGGTTATAAGAGGTATCACGGAAAATGCTTGTGGTGTAAAATGAAGGAGATGTTGTAATACTATTAGATTTGGAGTCAAGAAATTTGTGGAGGCTAAGGCTGCAATAAGGGCAATAAGGGTAGAAACACAGATGACTTTAGGACTCATGGTATTTTGTTCTTCAGAAGAGTTGACAAGAATGTGGAGATTTTATGTATGTAAAGTGCAGTGATGGGAGTCAATTTATGGAAGTTAGCCTTTGAAGTCTAAGGATGAATGGGATGTCTTGCAAGTCATCTTGTCCCGGACCAAGCTCATTCTTGGGATAACCTACAAACAAGAAACAACCTACCAAGCTTATAGTCTTATACAGAATTGTATGCCTTTTTGTACATTTAATTGGAGTTTCATATGTGATTAGGGCTAAAAATTGACCAAGCTGATTACCCTCAGTCCTCTTCCTTGGATGGGAAATTGTAAGAGTTTATTTCCGAGGACGTGCGGGTTGACTTTCCAATTTAACTTGAATACACGAAGAAATGCATCTATATACCTTTGGTTTGACATATAATTAAATATTTCCTTCGATTTGTATTAGTTGTCGTTTCCTATTTAGCAAATAGTTATAACTTTAGGGATAACTCCTATACGGCTATACTAACTTTTTTTTTTTTAAAATACTTTTTATTCTCTCTCCAAACTCCCATTATGCAATTATGTTCCCTTTCTACTATAACTGTAGGCTTAGTAGTCATGATTGCAAAGGTGTAATAGGATTTTGTTAATATATGTGATTTCCTTAAAACGACAACCGATATTAATAGGAGGGACGTACTATTATTATAGTATATATACTATATAGGCAAGTTGGGTGTGGGGCTCGTTGCCCCTCATAGAGTGAGCCTCTATGTTGAGTTGAATGAGTTCCAGGTCGAGTGGTCCATCGAGCTAGGCAACTCGAGATTAATGGTTGGTCATCTAAGTAGGTTACTCATGTGTTGGTCCAAAGGTTCTCTCGGAAAGGAGCTCGGTTGATATCCAAAATATGCTATTTCAGTATGCCTGTTAATTTTAGGGCTTAATTATACTTCCATTTAGGTAGAAACTGTTAAACCCCATCCCACACCGCTTGAGAGTAGGACCTGAAATCAACATATAAGATTGGATAACATTCTCCCTTTACAAGTCCTTTTAAGGGGAAGATGACCCAATTCTAATATGGTATCAGAGCAGTCCCAAGTCGATGATGGTTGTTTGCCCGTGTTGGGTTTGAGCCGATGTGTATTCCGGTATTTATTGTCCACGTTGTAGATCCGATGTTCATTCCGGACTACACGTGAGAGGGCGTGTTAAACCCCATCCCACATCGCTTGAGAGTAGGACCTGAAATCAACATATAAGATTGGATAACATTCTCCCTTTACAATTCTAATATGGTATCAGAGCAGGCCCAAGTCGATGATGGTTGTTTGTCCGTGTTGGGTTTGAGTCGATGTGTATTCCGGTATTTATTGTCCACGTTGTAGACCCGATGTTCATTCCGGACTACACGTGAGGGGGCGTGTTAAACCCCATCCCACATCGCTTGAGAGTAGGACCTGAAATCAACATATAAGATTAGATAACATTCTCCCTTTACAAGGCCTTTTAAGGGGAAGATGACCCAATTCTAATATGGTATCAGAGCAGTCCCAAGTCGATGATGGTTGTTTGCCCGTGTTGGGTTTGAGCCGATGTGTATTCCGGTATTTATTGTCCACGTTGTAGACCCGATGTTCATTCCGGACTACACGTGAGAGGGCGTGTTAAACCCCATCCCACATCGTTTGAGAGTAGGACCTGAAATCAACATATAAGATTGGATAACATTCTCCCTTTACAAGGCCTTTTAAGGGGAAAATGACTCAATTCTAATAGAAACTTGGACTGGTTATTGACTAATTTATACTTAAGAAAAGAGTAGAAACTATTTTCATACTACATTTCCAAATAGGTAAACACAGTAATAAGCCTTTGCTAAATTATGATTATGACAGAATCAAATATAATCCCATTTATCATTTATAACCATTTTCATGTTATGGAACAAAAATTACACCCGTATAAAGGTCCATGTATAATCGATCCAACCAAACCAACTCATTCATTCAGTAAGTTCTCACATCATGGCTAATTTCACCATTATAACAAAACACTTGCTCCTCTCCCTTACCCTGATGTCGACATTCTCATCAATTCTGTGCACCCCTGTGGAACCGGAATATAGTCCGCCCATAGCATCCATCGTCTTCCTAAATCGCCTCGAGAAAGCTCAATTCAGGTATCACTGCATAAACAAGCTAGGTCTAGATTCAGGGCCCAGAACTGTGGTTGCTAATTCAGAAGATGCATGGCACATGCGCCGTGCATCAGTCCTGATTCCACATTTCAAATGTAAACTAAAATTGGCGTCGGAAATTATGAAATGGTCCGAAGCGCACCTCATTACGAATGGGAGGAATATATATTACCTTGTGAACCAGACTGGCGTTTACATCAGCATGTCTAGAGATTTAGCTCCCTCGGGACATATGGGAAGCTGGCATGGACAACATGAATTAAGCTTTTTGTGAAATTTCTCATGAATGTGATTTTCCTATGATATATGATGGTAATGATAATTACTTATGATTCATTAAATAAAAACAAAAATGATTTATTTTAAAATTATTCTCTGATTTGTTAACCGTCTATTCAATATTTAAAAAACTCACCATGGGATTACTATTCTCACGCGCCGTCCAAGTCATAGTTAGTTCATTTACCGACAAGTTTATCAACAAGAATCATCTAGAATAGTTATTTATTATTTGTTTATCTTTTATATTTATTTGTTGAGTCATGTTTAGTCATTGTCTTTATTCGTTACAATCTAGATTGTTCTATGTTGTTCTTTTTTATGGGCTGAACCCCTCATGCTTATGGCCCGTGAGATACCTTAGAAGGTTCGTGGTCTGTTACATAAACATGCAGTCCAAGATGTCACTCTCACTGTTCGACGTAATAAAACAATATCTTTCTAAAAGTCTGATTCTCTATCGAGTTCGCACGTTTCAAGCGGAACTAATGCAGTTTTCCAAGGCCCATCACCAACGGGTAAGGGATAGTTCGAAAAAGAATAAAAAGAATAAGTATCTTTAGTAGGTCAAATATGTTTTCAAAATTACATTTGGGGCCCTAAACCTTTTTTTAAAATGCAAATTGAACATCTTATAATTATAAGGACATACGCTCCATTTTGAGAGCCAAAGTATAACTTTGAAATGTGAACATAACATGCATATCAAAATATAAAAATGACTCTTATCATTTAAGCAAACAAACTTCCAACTACGTATAAAATGATAAACAACTTAGAAATTAATTTCATAAACTCTTGTTAAAAACTCATTTCATAAGAGAAAAAAAAATCACTTTAATATCTTTGTTTGATTGTCATTTTCATTTTCATAAGAGAAAAAAAAATTAAGGATAAACGCTTCATTTTGAAACCCAATGTATAACTTTTGAAAAGATGAAAGCCATAATATTATAAAGTGAACGTAATATTCATATCACAATATAAAAATGACTATCATTTAAACAAAACTTTTGACTATGTATAAAATGATAAACAACTGAGATGTTAATTTAATAAACTCTTGGTAAAACCTCCTTTCATAAGAGGAAAGAAAAAAGTTAAAAAAAGCAACGCTTTTTGGTGCATTTTCACTGTAATATCTTCGTTTGAGTGTAATCTTCCAATATTAAAGAGATCATTATACTAATAACATTATTATTTTCTCAATATATACTAAAAGAAGTGCAATTTAAGATAATAACAAATAATTGAAAAGGATAATCTCTTTTACCATTTAATATTCATCTACTATATAAATTAAGGTTCACTCCTTCATTCATTAACTCAAAGATAATGACTACTATGAGAACACAATTCTTGGTCCTCGCCTTTACAGTGGTGACATTTTCATCTCTGTTGTACACCCCTGCCGAATCTTCCGGTAATAAGGAGAGGGCAGCAGATGTCATCTTCATGAATCACCTCCCAACTGTACTCACCTTTCGCTGCCAGAATGCGTTCGGCTTGGATTCGAGTACCAGAACCGTGCCCCCTGGTTCATTCAATAAGTGGCATCAAAACATTATAGGCATGCCTAACATTCCACCGTTTCAATGCCACTTATGGGCAGGGTCAAAATCGACTGGACTCTTCGAAGGGTACCTCCCTAGGTTAAATCAGGACGTATATTTTCTAGTGAGAGATGACGCACTTTACTTTAACAGGGTTAATGACTCCTCGTTTCCAGGAACGTGGATGAAATATGGAAGAGGCTGGTAATTAAAAATAATACAGACTCAATAATTATGAACAACGATTCCATAATGTTGTTGGATCTCTGAATAAATTGTAATGTAATTTCCTATGATATGGTAATGAAAAGTGTTTATTCACCGAAATATGCCTTTGCATTTGTTGTTACTCAAATATAATTTGTCGCGTAAAATTGTAAAAGGCTTAGTAATCGTAAGTAATTAAATCACATTCTGCATTTCTACAACTTAACAAAACTATGTTCGATTTCGTTAAATATTGATCACCTGTTTTAGATAATTATAAAACAATAAGAGGAAAAAGAAAATCACGGAATAGTACTTTTTTTTTTCCATTTGATTTATGTTTTTTTTTTTTAAATCCTTTTTACTTTATCTTTTGCAAATGGTTGGTTTTTTTAAACTTGGTGTATAGGTGAATTTTATGAAATCAATGTTAGTTAAAGGCTCAAAGCTACTTAAAAAGCAAAAATTGGCTGAAGCTAACGATTAATTATAAATTAGTGTCATTTCTAATACTTTCTTACTGATTAGTGATACATGGAAAAGTTATTGCAAATTAGTGTTTAAATATGTATTAACTATAATATCCTTGCTTAAGTTTAGTTTTATAATTACTTTTTAATTTAACAAGCACCTGTCGTTCATATCTATGCTACTTTTAGGAAAAGCCCTAATAATTTACAGTCAACCTTAAGCTCACAGGCATCCTTCCATTTGAAGAATCCCGGTAATTTCTCATTCCAGGTTGCGTCCGTCTTTGTGTAGTGTAATTGTTCAAAATCGGTATCCCAAGCATCACAATTTAATACTCCTAATCAAGTACCAATTTTCAAGGAAGCATCCAAACCTATTTATCTTCCTATTATTTGCTTTTAATTTTGAATTTCCGTGTTTTACCCCACCCTTTTATTTCGGCAAGAACCGTTTTGTTGATTGCGATTAAATTCTCCTATGAGAAGCATCTTTATCGAAAGCAAATTTTTCGGAATTTAGTTGTTGTTTTGATGAAAAATATTTGAAAATATATTTTCCTGTAGATGCTGGACTCCATAGCCATAAGCATTTCTTGAACTGGCATCGCAAAAAATTGAATGGCAAATTTTCTAAGTAATTGATTGCAACTTAGGTCTTATTGGTTTGTTGTTTTCGTTTTCGGATCTTTATTTTAATGGCAGTATTATTGTATTCATCATTCTGGACTTACAAGCTTCAGTCCTTTTGTTTACTGTAAAAGAATGGCGAAGCATAACTCGGTAAAATCCATTTTTGGTACTTCAGAGTGAGACACGTCCAATTTATATACTCTAGAGTGGCTATGTCCAATTTATGTACTTTATTGTAACATACTGTCCAATTTTGATACTTTCTCAATTTAATCTTGAAAAATTGAACAATAAGAGCGCATGACAAACACACAGCGGCCTAACTCGAAAATTGTAAAAAAATCGAAATCGAAAATTATGAAAAAGATAGAAAAATGGGTGTGTAATGTATACTTTTTGGTATTTTAAAGTATGAAAATGCGCTTATAATGCGTGTATATTTTTCCTATTTCTTTAAAATTTTGGCATGTCTAGCGATTGGTTGTCATGCGTTCATATTGTTTACTTTTTTACGATTAAATTGAGGAAATACCAAAATTGGACAGTATGTTACAATAAAGTACCTAAAAATTAGACATAGTCACTCTAGAGTACATAAATTGGACGTGTCTCACTCTGGAGTACCAAAAATGGATTTTACCCTAGCATAATTCTTCTTCGAGAAGGAATTCAGGCAGTGGGAAGCTATCTCGCAAGTTATGTTTTATTTTATGATGCCAGCTTTGATTTGATTCTGTGGATGCTTTTTTACTTGTTTGTAATCAAAGTGGATGAATTGTTTTTTCACTGTTAAATGGACACATTTATTCGTTGCTTGTCTTATATATGTGTGTGTGTGTGTACATTATTTTGGATTGAAGGTTGGCTCCAGGTGAGATATATACTTGGGTACATTATGCCTGTTAACGTTAGTCTGGTTTGACTGCTACGTGAAGATCATGGGTTAGTTAGAAAAGATTTAGGAGAGAAGTTAACACTTAAAATACTAAAATTAGTATAATCACTAATTTGTAAATAAGTTTTAATTAAATTGTAATAAAGAAATTAGGTTACACTAATTTGGCATACAGATTTAAAAGTGATACTAATTTATAATTTTATGTACACTAAAATATTCATAAATTAATACTCGATAAATTAATAACCTCGATAAAACTAATAATATGTCCGGTCCCAACTTGGGACCAGTACAAAATTGGACCCCAATCAATAAAATAATAAGATAATATTTTTTTTGAAATCCTTCTTAGTCCCGACAAAATGATAAATTAATAATTACTAAAATATTATATATATATATATATATATATATGTGTGTGTGTGTGTGTGTGTGTGTGTGTGTGTGTGTGTGTGTGTGTGTGTGTGTGTGTGTGTTATACACTTGAAAATTCTAAGACTGTTTAGATAAAAATGGGCACAAATTAAAGCAAGAACTTGATAAAAGCAATTATAAGGCAAAATTAAAGCAACCCAAGTGAAAGAAGAATCAAGAATATGATAAGTAGAATAAAAAAGCAATCTTGGGAATTAATTTTGCTTTTTTATTCTACTTATCATATTCTTGATTCTTCTTTCACTTGGGTTGCTTTAACTTTGCCTTATAATTCCTTTTATCAAGTTCTTGCTTTAATTTGTGTTTGTTTATACCAGTGATCAAGTTCTCAAGCTCACAAATGTCTTCTCCAGAATTTGTATCATTTAAACCACTTGAGCCAGTTTGATGCGCCGAACAAAGTTTGCAATATTGTTGAAAGCAATTTGCTATGGTCTCTTGTTGCAAATTCAGTGTCCAATATGAGACGACGCAGCCAGATCGATAACAGCTAAAATATTAATTTTTTCTAGGAAAAGAAATGTCCAACTCATGGTTTTCCCAAATATTTCTGTAAAATCTTTTGTGGTAGTACATTTTAAAGACTCTTATGATCCCAACATCACATGGTTGGATTTTTGAAGTCATGTTCGATGGTACAAAGAACAACTCTATATTATGTAACCCTTGGATATTGCTTAAATGGTCAGGACAATTATCCACTACCAAGAGAATTTTTCGACCACGCATTTTTTTTTCCAACCAACGAACATACACCTTAAAACCTATATAAATTAAGAGAAATTTTCAGAATGAACCCCTGTTAGTGCACCTCATTTCATTTTTTCCCCTACTAGTTCAACTATTACGTTTTACCCCAATCGAGTTGACCAAGTTCAAAGTTTTCTGAAAGTGTGGCTAGCCAAACACTCCCTTAACTTATTTTATTTTCTTTTTCCTTTTTAATTTCATGTTTTAATTTTATTTTCTTTTTACTTTTATTATTTTCTTATTCTTTTTTTTTTTTTAAGTCCTCTTCTCCAGCTCCGGCACCGGAATTTTTTCCGGAGCTGCCGGAAAGTACAGCTCCGGTTGGAGCTTTTACAGCTCCAATCGGAGCTGTTAAAAGCTCCGATTTGGAGCTTTAACAGCTCCGGTTGGAGCTGTTAAAAGCTCCGATTTGGAGCTTTCAAAAGCTCCGATCGGAGCTGTCAAAAGCTCCGATCGGAGCTTTCGAACAGCTCCGATGAGCTGTATATTTAATTTTTTTTTGTTTTTTTTTTGTTTTTTTTTTAATTTGTTTTTTTTTCTTTTATAAATAATATGGAGTGAAATATGAATCAATAATTGTGTATGGATCATTTTATTATAATATTTAAGAACATTTTGAGATTTAGATAACTAATGGGGTTAATTTAAATAATTTATAGTCAATTTTGTAAAATAGAAAATTTAGAGTCAAATATGTAATAAAATAGAATTGAAGTTGTTTGGTTTTTTTTGAAAACTAAAACTTAAATGAGGGTAAAATGGTACATTCCAGGCCTTAATTCGCTAAAAGTCAAGGTCGTGGGTTAAAATGTAATTGATTTGCACTAGCAGGCGGTAATGCGTAGTTGTTGAACTAGTAGGGGTCAATGTGTAATTGATGAAACTAGCAGGGGATCTTGATGCAAATTACCCTTAAATTAATTATTAATTTATCGATTAAATAATATCTGCCAAATTAATAAGATTATCCGGTCCCAAGAATATTAATTTATAGAGGTTTTAGGTAAAGCTAAAAGCTGGGCCGGGCCGAATTGCGAATTGCATAAGCCCACCAAGTGTCCGGCCTATTAGCAATTTTGTCCCTCCCAAATCACATCCCTCTGAATTTTTCATTCCAATTGATTCCCATGTCGTCAATGGAAGCTGCTGGTTCTGAAATCAACAGCAACACCAGTGACGAGTTATTCGACTTGGAAGCGATTTCTGCTCTCAAAGAAGCCACTGCTATCGAACTCAAGGTTCCCAAGATTGCTTTTTTATTCTACTTATCATATTCTTGATTCTTCTTTCACTTGGGTTGCTTTAATTTTGCCTTATAATTGCTTTTATCAAGTTCTTGCTTTAATTTGTGCCCATTCAAGCATTTCAAGTTCTCCAATGTCATGCTTTATTCATTGGCCATATCATTAAAAAAAGCCTAACAGTGCTCGGCTGAATTAGTCATAGAAATAAAAAAGAAGATGAATTGTTATTTCTGTTTTTGTTGTTTCTCTGTATCTGAGAAGAACACATTAAGCTTGAAACTTGATAGGAAACAATTTTGAGCCAAATTGTGATTGTGTGAACTCAATCCTCAATGCACAAAGTGTGTTTTCAGGAGCAAGGTAATGACTATATTAAGAAAGGAAAGAAGCACTACTCGGATGCTCTTGACTGTTACACAAGAGCGATTAATCAGAAAGCGTTAAGTGATCCCGAGACCTCCATTCTGTATTCGAATAGGGCTCATGTGAATTTGCTATTGGGGAATAACCGGCGAGCTCTCCAGGATGCTGAGGAGGCCATTAGACTCTATTCGATTAATGTTAAGGTTGTTTTCGTTAGTACGTATATGAGAGGTAGCTCTGCGAATGAATAGTAAGTACTAATTTGTTAGTCTGATGTTCAGGCATTTTACAGAGCTATCAAAGCATCAGTGTCGCTCAATCTGTTGGATGAAGCGAAATCTTACTGCGAGAGAGGCCTTGAGGTTTCTCCGGATAATGAAGATATTGAAAAGCTTGCCAAGCAAATAGATATGAAGAAATCAGAGATTGAGCAGCGTGAACTTGAAGTTTCCAAGGCTTTGGCAGAAGCTAAGGTTCAAGGCTTTTAGCAAGTTTGTTGATGTACTCGTGTTTTAAAATGGTCTGGTTCTTTAACATTATTTTTTATTTGAATCTTTCAGGGCCTTGTCTCCGCCTTTGAGAATAGACAAATAAAATTTGGGAAGGCTATGTACCAAGAACTCACGGGAATTAAAAAGCCAGTGCTGGACAAAAGTAATATTCTTCATTGGCCCGTTGTCCTTCTTTATGCAGAGGTTATGTCCAGTGACATAATAGAAGATTTCTGCGAGACAGACATGTTTTCGGCTCATCTGGACATGATATCCTTTCTGATACTTTTTGTTGTTATAAGAAAGTTCAAACTATTAAAGTTTAGAGAGTATCATTTCTAGTTAAATTCTGGTTTTTTTATGTATTTTGTGTTATCCTTAGCTTCCAAACATGTTCTCAGATAGCAGTCCGCCTTTGCCTTGGGATACAGAAAATAATTACACTCGTGACGCCATTGAGTTGTACTATGAGGTAAGAATATGACGCATAGCATGATAATGTATTGCTCTTACATGACGTTCAATAGTCTTGTCATACCAGGAGAAGATTTCAATCTTTAATGTGTTGCATAACTATGATGTACCTGAAACACATTAGAAGTATCTAAATCTTATTGTTCACAAAAAGTAAAATTCTTTTATTTGAATGTCTTGCTCGTCGTACAATAGTGGAGCTTGCATGTATGTGTAACTAGTCACCATGAAAGAACATTGCTGGTTAAACTTACTGTTATGTTCTGCCTTTTATTGTAAAACATTTGTTATTTTAAGTTTGAAGGTGTAGTGTGCATAAGTTATTGGCTTTAAAATTGATTTTATTCAAAGAATTAGTGTGTATTCATACTGGTATACTTGACCACTGTACCCATTGGAATGATTTAATAAAACTCATTCTCAGGAGATATTTCTCACAGTTAACTTGACTTTTTAACTCTAATAACATGCTTACGGCTTCTGTTCCCCTAAAGATTATAAAATTGATGATTAAATGCATAACACATTCTGGTTTCTCATTTAGCTGGGTGAAAGATCAAATGGGAAGATACGTAAAGGTAGGGTCATCAGAAAATTTAGAGGATCTCTATGTGAATGTTAGAATAGAATCCCATACTGAATTCTGAGCATATCTATAGACATTGATCTATCAAATTCTCTACTGTGGGTGTTGGTTGCCTCCTTTTTTTTTCCCTCCAACTCCCCCTTTCACGCTTAGTCTATTGCATAGTTCAGTAGTTGTGGTTGAATTTTTATGTAGTATGATAAATTAAGAACCCAATCTCTGAATAATTTTGATACTTACGTTAGCAATTATCATCAGTTATTTGTTGACATTTCTATGACTTGTACTGTCTTTCGAGATTATAGAGACATCAGTTTGCTAATACATGAGCTTAAAGAATCATAATTGGTTATTGACACAGTATATATACATTCGCAAAAGTTGTATTAGATGGTCTAACAGTTAGATCACCGTAAATGTTAAAAGGTTCAACTTCGGTGAAGTTTTAAAATAGTTGAAACCTTATGCTGAAACATAAAACCTTGCACCTGATACTGTCTAACACAAGATCTTCTGATATTATGTGGAACACTGACTAGGATAACCCATGACATTTGGCGTGTGAAACTTACTACTTTACCATTAAAAAAAATTTTCCTTTTTTTTTTTTTTTGCCTCAGCTTATATATGCCTTTTATTTTATTAGTTCATTGTTTCATGTTTAACACCCTTATCTACTGAGCGTCTTCTGGTTTTTGCCATGTATTACGGTCTATATTTTTTTCGTTGAACAGGCTGATTCAGGAATTCTTTTGTCGAAGAAGGAAATTCTTCGGTATCTGTTACAAGGAACAGCTGCATCTCATTTAGAAAAGTTCAATGATGAAGACATTGATGACAAACGTAGTTCAGTTGTGGGTGGTATGTTTTTGTATTTCCATTGTCCTTTGAACAGATTCTAGCAAAGAAATCCCTGTCCAAGTAGCATTAGATAACAAATCTGGTACTTCGCTATGCGAAACTGCAAATGATGTTAGTTTTTCTGCCACAAACGCACAATACAGAAGATAAAGGGACCTTTTTTTCTCACACCTTTAGCAATTACTAGAAGCTATAATTTTTTGTTTTCTAGATGATTTGACATAATTTTAGATGAGGTGTCAATTCGTTTATTGGTGAAGGTTTTTCAGTTGCATGTGCTATAATGTATGTGCATATCTTGGTAACCAATTTTGTTCCTACCCTGCAAATTAGTGTAATAAATCTGTGACTTTACAGGTAGTCATCCGCTGTGGGTGAAAGTAAACGAGAGAAGAACACTTCATGACATCCTGAATAGTCCTGATATAATTATCCCGGCAATTCCTGGTATGCCCTCAAAAGTTCTATTCCTTGTGTTCTGCAGTTCCATGTGACCGGGTTTCTTTTCCTCATCATTTGCTCTGTTACCTGCAGTATTTTATGTTGTTTCAAGGAAGTCTAGCTTCTATAAAGATTTCAAGTCTGGGAATTGGTCTCCGCCAAAAGTTTAAAGATCAAGATGGTGAGGCCGAGTCAGGAAGTTGACGATAGTAGTAATGAGGATACACATCTTGGTCATTCCTTGTGTTATGGGAGTTATAGTGTACATGGATTAGGACCAAGTTTTTAATCTTTTTTGGCCTCACTCTCTCATTCAGTTATGTTGTTTTTTAAGAACTCGTTACTTTCAAATATGTTTGTGTTGCACTGAATGCACTACGTATTTGTCAACCGAAATCTGGTGTGAGCATCTGTTTCTATCTGGGTTTTGCTATATGCCTCTGCTTTATTACTTGTCAGCAAAGTTCGTGAAATTGCCAAAGATTTGTGCTTCCAGAGTTTACAGGGAATTATTGCTACTTGCTATGCATGGAAAGATACACACTGTAATATACTAAATCTGAGCGTCTCTTAAGTACTGAAAGTGATTGTGTATTCAGAATTACCCTGAATTAATGCCGGATTTACATAAGCATGGAAAGAGAATGAGAAATTGACTGGCTTTCTCTTCCAGCACTGGGTCAATCGGTAATTTTTACATTATGCATTTTGCCAAAATTGCCAAAAAGATATCGAAAACCTTATTCCCCGTCACAGTTTGTTGCTACCTAACCAGGTTGCGCCAACCCTTGAATCATCCAAACATTTTCAAGAAGGTACACACTACACACCATGAAGGTGTATAAAAGAATTATTTGGACACCAAAAAAATGAGTACAAGAAAAATCTCTTTTCTTCCTCAACTTTATGCAGTGGCGGCCAGCGCAGCAGATGATCTGTAACAGGTCCTCTTTGCAGCCCGAACTATATCTTCAACCTGAAAAGGAGAATCCAAATGAGTCAAATACGTAACAGGACCAGGCCAAGCGTTCTGGTTCTAAATTGGGACTGTACCAAGGAACAGATAAATTTTCAATCAGAAGTGCATAGAGCAATTTTTTTACAAGTTCATTAGACAGTTTTATTTACAAGTTATCAAACTTAGTAGTAGAACATTTTCAACGTTGAAAACTTTTTCAACCACCATCACATAGCAGATTTGGAGGCAGAATTCACATTGATCCTTTGTAATCTGATAAGTTTTGTTCATTCACTTGCCAAATTATCATTCTCAGGAAACAAGGCAAATAGTAGAGAAAATTTTATATGTGTTATACTCGAGGGTCGAGAGACATGATCTATCTATCAATGACTCAAAAGATAGTGGTACTTAACAGATGCTGAAAATTGCAAAAGATGTCAAGCAACATGTAGTAGTAGTAGTAGTAGTAGTAGTAGTAGAAAGAAAGTTCAAATCACAAAGTACCAACTATTAGTAATAAACATGAGGAGAAATCCAGAAACAAATGCAGAAAGAATGAAACAGCATCAAACTTCCTTTCATTATCATATCAGAGAAGCCTAGAAGCATCATGTAAATAAATACAAGCCTCTCTAGTCTCTCGTGGCTCCCTCAATTTATTGGAAGGAAATCAAATCCTGGAAGAAGAAGAAGAAGAAATAACATACCTGCGGGAGGGCTAATCTCTCAAGATTCGCAGCATAGGGCATGGGAACATCAGCACCAGCAATCCTCTGAACAGGGGCATCAAGATACTCAAAGCTATCTTCAAGAACAGACGCACTGCAAGAAATAAAGAACATTAGCATGCAGGAGCGGAAACTAGATCATTGAGCGAGGATGAAGTTATGTAAGAACATGACCAGATCTCAGCACCAACACCGTGTTGGGGGAATCCCTCTTCCAGTGTTACAAGCCTATTGGTTTTCCTTACAGAAGCATTTATGGTAGATCTATCTAGAGGGCGAATTGAGCGAAGATTTATCACCTGCAGAAACCAGATGCTCCAGTTAAAACAGTGTCTATTTAATCACTAAAATGAATAGGCATATTTGATGTGTAAGTTACCTCGGCACTGATTCCTTCCTTCGCTAGAATCTCCGCAGCCTGCATGTTTTCAATTGACACCGTTACCAGATTAAAATTAAATACTGGCTTCACCAAGTTGAGTCATATATGATAATTAATAAATTGCATCTATATAACAACTATTGCTTAGTTGACTGAACTCTAGGTTTTAGGCCAAATGTAGAATAGAACTTCCCTGATTGTCCTAATAGAAAATAGAACCCACAGATGCAGGAAAAAAAGACGTGTTTATAGGTGAATATATTCATCAATGGCACGATGTAGCTACTAAGTAACCACGTAAATACAAGTGTTGATGGAAAAATATAGAAAAATTCCACAGTTAAAGTAGAAGAATTTGGAAACTTCGAGAGAAGGAGAAAGAGAAAAACTAGGTAACAAGTAACAACAGAATCAAAAGAATGTAAATAAAAGACCTTGAACGCTAATTCATAACTTAAGATAAAGACTTCAGGTTTGCTGTTATGCTACGTCACGGTCTTAGTTCTTTTGACAATACCAAGTATTCATCAACTCAGCAACCGAAACGTGTTTGCCAAAACAAGGTGTGAACACATAAACCCAACAGCTGAATACCGATAAATAAGATTTTTAGAAGCATAAACATTTGTGCAGTTGGACAGTATACAAGCCAACACATGGAGTCTCACATAAAATGAACTACAAGTTAAACAAAGAGAAACATGGATCACACAAATAAATAGTGAGCCACGTGTTCAAAGTGTTCAAAAAAAAAAAAAAAAAGGAAAAAAGAATGCAGACCTGGAGAGCATAACCAACCATCTTCGAGAAAGCAGTGATAGTTACATCCGTTCCTTGACGTTCTATCTGGCAAAAGATTTATGAACAAGCAACAATTAAGTATTTACAGATTCACAGAGAATCCATCAGAAGTTTGCTTGATGTACCTTAGCCTTGCCGATGGGAAGACAAAAACTAGAATCAAGGACTTCATCTGATACGGGGAAGGATTCACCATAACTGTTCAGCAAAGGTCAATCCAAGGGAGAAGCAAGATAAATTCAGATTGATGCTAAAATCACAGCATACTACTACTTGCAGGGAAAAAAAAGTAGTACACGCAAGCAGCAGAGAACTAATACTTACAGCAATTCATTTTCAAGGAATACAACAGGATCCGGATCCCTTATAGCAGCTTTAAGCAGTCCACGAGCATCTTCAGAAGAATAAGGGGTTAATACCTTTAATCCAGGACAGGCACCAAACCATGCTGCATAGCACTGCAGTGAATAACAGATCATATGAGTAGCAGGTAACTTACTATCTAGCTAGAAATTCTCTTCCATTAGAAATAAAGTTCAGAAGATGAGGCATTTAACTACAACGAGTTTAAGAATTTCTTCTTTTTTTTTTTTAAATATGCTTATTCATCAATTCATGGCTTCAAGCCTTCAATTGCTCGTGCTCCTTGACTCAATGAGCCTTGAAGAGTCTTAAATGTAACTTCTTGACCAAGTATCGCAAAGAAGCTTAAGTTCAAAAGGCAAGGATCTACTATTCCTCGTGGAGGCATGCAAAATGAATTTACTAAATCTGTTTCATCCGCTTTGATAGACCACACCATCACAAATACTTGCATAACTTAAGTATATACCAAAAGATTGCAATGAATGGCATCCAATAGTAAAGCATAGCTAGCTTAATACCTGAGAATGTTGAGCGCCAACACCAGCAGCAGCACCATTAGGTCCTCGGAAAACAATAGGTACTGATATTTGACCAGCAGACATGTAGTTTGATTTGGCAGCAGAATTGATAATGTGATCGATAGCCTGCAATTTCCATGTCACATAACTCCTCTGCCTCAACTAAACTAGTACTACTATAAAATACACGCCTAACAATGTAACAATTACTCCCTACATCCCCAAATGTAGTGCCAGTTGCACGTTTCAGCTGGTCTGAAGAACCGATACCCCTTAATGATCCACAGGTTTTGTCCAATCAATTTATATCGTCATGAATTCACAAATTAATACTCACCAAAAAAAATATACAAAAATTGTACTTAATTTCTCATTGTTTGAAAAACAATTATGTGAATAGTGTTGTGGCACCAGTAAAAGAGCTTCTCAAACAGTTGCTTTTTTTGTAGTTATGAGTATCTAGAGAACTATTTCTTACCTGCATTGAGAAGTTAAAAGTCATAAATTCGATTACAGGTTTCAGACCATAATACGCAGCACCAACTCCAATTCCAGCAAACCCAGCCTACATACCAGTATAAAATGGATCAGAATATATATTTTTTGTTGTTTTATCTTTGCTCAGTTTAATTTCACATTTGAGATAAGGTACAATGGCGAACCTCGGTGATTGGTGTGTCCACAACCCTATCCGGCCCATATTTTGCCAGAAGCCCTTTGGATATCTGATATAGAAAGTACCAGATCAGCACTGGATTAGCATGGAAAAATCTACAAGCAACTCAACCAAAACTCACCTTATATGCACCTTGATATTCTCCGACCTGTAAGGTAATACTGAAAAATGTCAACAAGCATGACGAAAGGTTTAAAAGGAAGAAAAAAAATAACAATAATAAGGACAAATGAAGAAGAGAAAATGAAGGAAGAAGTCAGAACAGTAGCAGCAGTCTAGTAGATTCACTAAAAACCATTGAATCTCTGGATTTAGGTTCAAATCAGAACCCAAGATTTAGGTGGGGGGGGGGGGGGGGGGGGGAAACTCATCAAATCAGATTGCCTAATTAAAATTGCCCATAACAGAAATAGCAATTGCTCAAATAATTTCCTAATAGTAAGCATGCTAAAAAAGAAATTAAAAAAATAATAAAAAAGGCTATAGAAATAATAATAATAATAATAATAATAATAATAATAATAATAATAATAATAATAATAATAATAATAATAATAATAGGTAAACTGATTATGTTTCGAAAAATAGTGACCCCAAAATACTTAGGGAGGAGCTTAAGAATAAGTAAGGGAAATTTTACAGGTAATCTGCTATAAATAATCCTTATTATGTTCCCAGAAATCCATAAGAACTCCATAGTACCTCTTCTCCCATAATAAAGACCTTGGGATCAGCTGCCATCTCTTCATCAAGTGCTGAATTTAAAGCATCACGCACAGTCATCTGCAAGGAATAGTCAAAGATATCTCATTCACCATAATAATGAAAGAGCCTTCACGGTAGCAAATGTTATTCTGCGTAAGTAATCATCTTAGTTGAAACAAACTTTTTTGCCAAAATGGTTGGACTGGAACATCATTACATATAATCCTATAAAAAACACAATTTAATTATGGTGATATTACCGAGATTATAAATATTGTTTTGATTATCACATAGTATCAAAGATGTGCAACAGCAACGACTAAGAGGCTTTATCCTAGTAAGTAGTAACTTGGGGTACACTATAATGATGTTACCTAAGAGACTATAGAACTGAAAGTCAATCCAGTAAACTAAGGTAGGCTACTCATGTCGACTTCTACAATTACGTTTAACTCTCATAGTTTTACTGTGCTTTACTATCACTGGTTTTCTGGAAAAAAAAACAAATTGGCTTCTCCAAAAGAAACCAGATCCAAGGACTCCACTCAAGGGGGCATCTGTGACTATAAACCAGAGTTATCATAGTTGCTGCTACAAGATTCCTACATCTAAGTGTTCTGCAGTAGAAGAATGACCTTTAATATCTGCCAGTATTCTATTGTTAACAAGACTATTCTCCACACCTTTTAAAAATGACCAGCCTATAAATCTGAAATGGTTACTCAATAGATGGAATAAACCATACAAAATATATAGATATTTAAACCAAGTGGATTTAATTTTATATTTCGGAATAATAATACTAGCTATGAGAGTACCCAACAAATATTGCCATTAGGAAGGAAAGACTTCTTTGCAATGACAAACTTTTTAACACATCATCATCTGAGTAAATAACAGAAACTACCAGCTATGTTCTTCCCTATGCTAAACTAATTAACAGAGAAGTGCAATTCTTAGGGAGAGCACAGCTTCTCCTAATCATTAGAAAAACCACTCACAATAGTGTAAATTAGTGGAATGTGCCAAACACTCACCCAAACCACTCATTTACACTATTGTTAGTGGTTTTTTCTAGTTGTACTACTTTGTCAAAACAAATGACCTAATATCTCTTGTAACGAATTATAGCGAATAGGTACGTAAGCGAAGATAGATATATATAAATAAAACAACAAAAATCGGTTGCAAGCCTTGTGTATGCATCTGAGTTAGGGTATTGCTTTTGACTTTGTTAACTAAAGTGTTTTGTCCATTAACTCAATACAGGATAGTTTTATCCAAAATCAGAACAATACTTCATGACTAAGCAACTTTCACTAATAGTGTTTGATAACTAATTCCACACAAACCACAGGCGTAATAATCAGGAATAACCACAGTTTCACGTCATTCCAACAAGCACTAAAACACACAAACATATGCCGATATGCGTAGATAGATGTGAATTACCTGCTTTCCAGATGAGGCAAAAGTCCTGGAAGCAATGGCTCGGATTCCTTGCTCCAAACTCTACGGTAAACAATAAAAACAACAATTAAAAAAAGGCATAATACATTCCTCACTTTTCATCAAATCAACGAATCAACAACAATTATAGCATACCAGAGATGGATTGCCTATGGAGGCTACTCTTTGCCTAATAATCCCCAACATTATGTCCTATCAGCTGCAAAATGAATAGAATTGAGATCCGATTTACACAGTAGAATTGAATCTTAGAGACCGAAGAATAAAAAATTGGTGATGGAGAAGGAGAGCGAACCTTTATTGCTTGCTGGTTGTGGTTGTTGAGATAGAGAGAGAGAGAGATTCGGTTTAGAGAGAGAGACCAATACCTAACCAGCTAACCTACCTGTAGAAATGATCGAGAGGATATTATGGAGGCCTGTTTCTTCAGCTTTTATTTTCTATACTATATTTGGGTTAATTGTTGATCACGTTGAAACCTGTTTCAAAATGTAATTATACTAGTATTGTTGTTCCTAATGCTAATCAAATACTGTGTGTCCCAAATCCCAATTCATGAAATTATCATCCCTAATAAACCGAGGTTCAATACTAAAAAAAATACGGTTACTTTTTTATCTCCAGAAATAGTGATATACTAGGAACTGAAACGTAATTTTGTAAAATATTATTATTTTATTTAATAATATATTGAAATACATGGAGTGAATATATAATCTTCACATAATGCTTCAAACGTAATAAAAAGAAATAACTAATTGAGTAATTAAACTTAATATAAATGGTGTGCTATAAAATGTATATAGTTTTTGTAGTTATGCAATTAATAATTTTGAAATTGAACTATATTAGACATACGAAAAGTATTCTTTCGATGAGTTAATAACCATCAGATACATTTCTAGACTTTGGAAACATTCAACTTCAAAATATGGAATGCATATTTTTCGCATGTTAATTGGTATTCTTCATCAGTTGAATATATTGTCAAATGCTTCATATAAACATTCTAGTTTTATAATATGATGTTTTTAGTTATTTTTATCGTATGGTTTAAGAATAATTTAAAGTCAAAATGACCATCGAAAAAGTCAACAAAATCAAGTGTTACATTTATTATTGGACGGAGAAACTATGTCTTTTTTATAAGAACATATCATGGTTATTTTTAAACTTAAGTATAATATGTCATACAACTTTATGTTAAAAAAATAAAAATTTAAAAAGAGAATAAATAAAAAGAAAAAAATTACGTCAATAATATTCGAACCCAACACCTTCAACTAAAATAATGATACAAATAATATAGAATTATCACGCCAACAAGATTCTAACCAAACACCTTCAATAAAAATAATAATAAAAATAATGGAGAAAAATCACGCCAACAGGATTCGAACCCTACATCTTTTAATTAACTAATGACACATGTAGGCACCAGATTGAAATTGGATAAGCAAGATCAACGGATTAAAATTGATTGGTAGATCAATCAATTAGGTAAATCAACCGACTTATTATATTACTTTAATTAATTAGTCACAAAACAAACATGTACTTTTTTCAGTATTATATTCACCCTTGTAAAGAGATAAATTTCTCAGTAAATCACTTATTTTAAAATTGATTCAGATGAGGCTCAATGAACTCAATGAACTGGAGTCCTTATGCATTGGATTCTGAAAATAGAAAAGCATCTTGTTTGTATGAATGTTGTTTTGGATCCCATTCTCATTCGTTACAAGTCTTATTAGTTTTTGGGTTTTCTTCCTCGCCTAATACTTGAGAGGAAATATTTCTCCAAAAATATTTCTTGTTGCTGCCCAAGGTTATTCCCACCAACAAGATTCAAGATTGTACATGTAGAGTGAAGTTATTGAGAATGTACCCTAATGTGTTTCCACCTTAGATTTTTTTTAGAGTCATTTCTTTATAAATCTTGGGGGAGCACATACAGTGGCGAATCCAGCCACATATTCTATGGGAGGTCGAAATTTATAAATTTATATTAAATGTTGGATCTCTTCTATAAAATATATAATCTGTACAAACTTGAATATAACGACTATAAAAATATGTCCAAATATTAGTATGAGACTAAGAAAATGAAATATATAATTTACGAACATTTAGTCCCATATTTTGTCTAATTCAAGTAAAAATGCAACTTTTTTTTTTGAGTCATGATAATTTAAAGGGTTTGATTCTTCGAAATAATCATTGTTTTATCGATATAGATCCGTAGATTTGGACTCTCTTGTAATTCGTAACTTTTATACTGTCGTATACTATTATTTATTTCGATATATGGATATATATGTATATCATTTGCAACATTAGTGTTCTAGACAATAGGTTGATACATTTATATATATAATCATATATATAATAATAAAAATGGATTTGTTAAACATCGAAAAGATATGATACAATATTAAGTAGAGAAGCATACAATCGGCCATGAGGAAAGTTTTTGTAAAATAAATGATATAATAAATTAAAAGACTACGGAAACCTATAATTTATAGAAGAAAAATGGTGAAAAACAAAAGCTGAGCTAAGGAAATGTTTTTGAAAACGGAATGATATAATAAAGTAAAAGTTAAAAAAGGGAAAAATTTGAAAAGAAAGGATATAATAAATTAAAAGACGGGGTAAGTTGAGGAAATTTTTTGAAAACAAATTATAAGAAAGAAAGATGAAAATGGCATCCTGATATTCAAACTCATGGTTGATTAGAGAACCGACCACTAGGCCACAGTACATAAATGAAACATTTTAGCTGGGTCAGCTATCCATAATATATTGGAATAATACATGTTCCAAATGGGTTGGGCCTAGGTCAGCTGGGTCAGCTCGACCCAGCCCAACTTCGCCACTAAGCACATGTCGTTGCCACCACAACAAGTTGCCAAGTGTCCACACACATTTTTGGTTGGCAGGCTTAACCTTAACAGACATGGACGTGGCCCAATGATCATGTAAGGATAAATATCTGTCTTTATTCTTATCCACTTGTGCTACGCGCTTAGTTGTGGGTGACATATCCGGATACAAATATTGAGGTCCTTCATATACCAAGTATTGAACCTCGAATATTGTAGTTCGGAAGCATGTGACTCCGCATTCTCTGGTATACACCGTTATGTCCCTGGCTCTTAGAACCTTAATTTACAGGCTATTTCCCTTAGACTCTTGGTTCCGGAGTCCTTTAGAAATTCGGAGGTCATAGTTTATGGATATACCAATTTACTCGAGGGAGCGACCACTCGGTATACTGATACTCGCATCAAAAGGGCGCACACACAGATACTTAAGTCTCTAGAGAGTTCGGGTCGCCCTAATTCGCATGTTGACGAACTGGGACGAGACTAGACATATTTTGGTAACATCAGTTGTTTATCACCAAATAAATTTATATTAAACAGCAACCATAACCTTGGTAACATCATATGTCCCCCCCCCCCCCAGTTCCCAAGTATCTTAGTAAGAAGATGGTTAACTATGGCTATGGTTGTTGAATCGATCCTACATGCTCGAATGCAACGAAAGAGAAAATCGTTCGCACAGCGATCCGAATCGCTCTTGTGGAAACGTTGTTGTTGCTGAATCATTCTGAGATGCTCGGATGCAACAAATAAAACTCAACCATCAATCGTGCGACAGAATTAGTTAGAGGGTCGGTACTAGAGCTTCAGGTAAAATGTCGAAGATTCGTATGCGGTCATTTAGGTTCCCATCATTCTGTCATTTATCAATATCCTCCCCCCCCCCCCCCCCCTTATATTGAGAAAGTAGCTCAAAGTACAAAAAAGGAGTATTTATTTTTAAGGATTTTGATAAATGAAAGGATGTGGGCATGGCGTGTTTTTTTTTCGTCTTCTTTGTTTATCGATTTGAGCAATGCCCTTTTGTCGGGTGAATCTCTCCCAAGCCGGTTCCTTATGTCGGTTACTCATGTGATAACGGTAGGACATGACTTGAACCAGCTGATCAGACCTTATGTCAACAGGTTCGCTGAACCGAAAACTTGTGTCGATATCTCTTCCCCTGATCAAGGTATTCAGTCGTGGCCGCTCAGTCGTGCAGTGCAGGTGGGTGTATGCAGGGATGCAGATGCATGAAGTACAGTGTGACGTATCAACTCTCGCCATCGGATGTCCTTAAAAAGAGGGGTCCGGATGGATTGAGAAGATACGCCGTAGCTCGTAGGTGCGAGTCATCGTTCACAAGTTTTTTTCGAAGTCGAGGCATATAGGATTATGGTCATCACCTTAGGCTTATAGGCTCATGGCCGTCATCCTGGACTTATAGGCTCATATCCATCATCATGGGCTTATAGGCTCTTATTAGATTTCTTTTACGTATAGATATCTGATTACCAATTAACTTTGCCCCGGTAACTAGTATTTATATGAGCATGCACCCTCAATTTACATGAGTTGATATGAATAAACTAAGTTTCCCGAAGGTGTCAATCTCTTTCCTTGCAGGACCACTGATCTCGTAAATAGTTATTTTATATCTAAAGTCTACAAATCTGTTTGTTTAGATTGTTTAACTATCCTTTTTTCGTCCATTTTTCTAGATTTTTCAATTTTTTGACAAATCTCACAACTTTATTGTGAGTTCTGCCACTAAACCGAACACTACACACATTACAACATTCCTTATGATTTAGGGCTTAATTGGGACTTTAAACATATAAGCTCCAAAAAGCACACGCCCCTCACAAATTGAAGACTCCAATAGTTTGATGCTTAATTGGGGCTTTAAACATATAAGTTTCAAAAAGCGCCCTTCGTAAATTTAAGACTCCAAATAGTTTGGGGCTTAATTGAAGCTTTTATGTGAGTTCCATGTTCCACATGTTACTCCATTATTACATTTTCTACTAAAAATGTAATTATACAATGATTTTTTATATGATTTGGGGTTTAATTGAGGGTTAATATTTAGTAGCAAGAAAAAACCTCTATTCAAGACATTTTTAAACTTAATTAGGACTTTAAGCTGTAAAAAAATCATCCAGTGCGATTATACAAACATAAAAAAACTCTTAATAAACAAACATAACTAGTTTAAAGAAATGAATGAGCATTTCTTTGTGCTACATTTGTTAGATGTCACTGTACGTGCAGGGCGAGAATCCATGATAATTATTAAAATGAATTACTTATCCTTAGATAGATCTCAACAGCTAGTATTTTGCGGTATGAAAAGAAACAAAAAAGGAGTTGGGTGCCATATGTTGTATAAAAAGAACTATCTATGTTTTATGTTTTGTTGATTTTTTTCAGGTTTCATGTCGAATAAATTACAAATCGCATGAAATGAAAAATGTCAATAAAATAAAACAAAATAAAGCTAAAAAATTTATTGGTACCGAATAAATCACAAATAGCAATGAAATGAAAAATGTCAATAAAATAAAAGAAAATAAAGCTAAAAAATTTATTGGTACCGATGAGCAGCAAAGGAGCAAATGGGGGAACTTGATAGGGATCGTTTCTTTGCTCATGGATTTGGCCTTTGATTGTAGCCATGGGGTTTTTAGCCTTTTAGGTATAGTAGGCATAAAGAACTCCGTCCGTGTCAACTTTCAACAACACAAAAGAATGACATCTACTAAAATTAATACATTTAAGACAAAATATCTCCTCGATTTGAAGGGTCCAAATTAGACCTGGTAAACCCATCCGAATTCGAAATCCGATTCGATTTGAAACCTGAAGTCTCACCCGAAAATTTATGATCAAACATCCGAACTTAGACCCAAAATCCGATTTGAAAGCACCCGAATTTTTTTTATACGAATTAAACAATCCGAAATCTCCAGAATAAATTCAATCTGAAATTCACCCGATCCGAATTAAATGTGACCCGAACTCTTTCAATCCGAAATGACCCGAATTAAATTGATAGGGAATACATAATTATTTTCATTTAAAATATGTATTTCATATATACTAACTTATAATAAAGATTTTGAAGTTGTAATATTTCATAAATTTTCATTATAAAAATAATTTTGCATTTAAATATTTAATCAACACTGATTTCGAATTGGCCCGACCCGAATTGATCGGATCGGAAATTGACCAGATTCGAAAATATTTTGAAATTTATAATCCGAATACACCCGAATCCGATAAAAACCTGAAATCCAAACACACCCGAATCCGACCCGATCCAAAATCACCCGAAACAAGCTCACTCATCCGAAATCACCCGATCCGAACAATCCGATCCGATCAACCCGTTTGCCAGGTCTAGTCCAAATTAGAGAGAGGATTTGGTATAACTTTATTTCGAGCTAGTATCGTTAAATTCGAATAATACACGAGTTTAGACTTGACCTTGAGTCATATTTTTTGTACTCGAACAGTCAAATTTAAAAGTTTGAATTCAGGGTCTAACTCAAGATGATATACTCATCTGGTTTTTTTTTTTATTATAGATTATATACGTTTGTTTTGTTGATTTTTTTAGTCTACTTTGACCTTCGATAATCCTAAATCAAATTGTAAAAAAATAATTAATAAAATTATATTATAAAAATAGGGTGGTTGGACTTTCATAATATCATTTCACATTTATTTATGTTTTAATTTAAGATTTATTGAAGGTCAAAGTATGCTATAAAAAAAGTCAACAAAACAAATGTATAAAATCTAAAATGAGTATATTTTTTTTAATTGACAAATCTAATTATCTGTTTAGTGAAGTCTCTGTATTACAGTATGTATTATGACTCTGTATATGTATTCTGCTGTGTAGTTTGGAAGTAATATAATGTAGTAAGGTGAGTGTTTGTTCACTTGCTAATTCATTACCTTAATTAATTACATCCATGGACTCTAGGTTAATGAGCGTGGTTTAATATTTATAAATCATGTCAATTGTTAGTTTGTGGGTAGGGTGTTTATGCGTTTATTTACTGATGTGAGTACTACTTATTAGTACTAAGTTTTGTATCGGTGGATATGGATGACCTTACTAGCTTCACTCTCACTTTAAGTTATGGTAATTAGTAGTAATTGCATCAAAAATAAAAAGTATGATTAAGGTATTAAATAGTTAGTTTCTGATGTTCTCTCGGTTTACATATAAGGTACTTGGATTAATTTTGTTAATTAGTCACTGGTAAGCCAATTTGTTAGTTAATTAGATAAAACAAATTAATTGATTTCTTCATTCACATTCACCTCAGGATGGCAAGACGTGGAAAACAGAAAACTTCTCGAAATGGTAAAAGCCGGAAAATAAACCAGTCAGAGGGTCAAGTGAAATTTCTGATGACATGTCTCAAAATGCATATGGGTCTGATGATTCACTGGAATCTGGTTCAGATGATCAACAACCACCAGTTAGGAGAAGAGGACCTAATAAGGGTGCTGATCTCCCTGAAAATCCAGACAACCGGCCAATGATAGTTGCCGCAGAAAATAAGTAATTGGTTAATCCTTTTCTTTTTCTTTTTCTTTTATGATAGATATCTGAAGGTTTCTTTTGCCATGCAAATATTCTAATTAATAATTTCCTGGTCAAAAACAGGTTTCCAATACAAAGGTAACATCAGACATCTCCATGATCATTTACATAAAACTACAACGGAGTTTGACCAACATGGAGACATGTTCCACAGGACAAAAGATTTGTTTTGGAAAGAATTATGTGTAAGTGATGATTTTGTTTTTTTCTTTCCTCATTTTCTGACTGGCACATTAGAATTTATAATCATGTGATTTTTTTGAAATGTGTTTTAGAAGCACTGGAAATGGCCAGCTTGGCATACTAGTGCAGTTTATACTTTATAATGCCTGGAAGGAAGTCAATTCTGACCTGATTCCGTAACTTGATGGCCAACGAAAGAAGCATAGCAGCAGCTACATATGGAGATAACTGTTGAGTTCGATTCAACAATAGTCGATTATACCTAATCACAAAAGCTCACAACACAACTAAACCACCAAGAACCAGCTGCACCAATCAAACACACACCCAAGCAACCAAAACAGAAAACAGAGCAAGAACGATAAGCAAGAAAGACACAAGAGTTTAACGTGGTTCGGTTCTAAATAACCTACGTCCACGGAGATCAACCAGCTTCCACTATATTATATCAATACCAATTACAAGTCCCTAACAGTATGCAAGAAACAAGAACAAATCTGTCTCTCAAAGCTAGAACCTATAATCTATATAATATCACCCTTCGAAGTAGTCGAACCGGGTCTTCAAGCTGTGTTGTTATTTCTCCAGATCTGGTTATGAGCATGCAATAATCACCCATTTATATAGCCTTCAATTTGCAGCTATACCTAAAGGAATTCGAATAGGAATTGAAATCAAATAGGAATTGATTTCCTAATGGAGACAATTACCTTTTCCTGATTGCATTCGGAAACAGTTGTTGAGATAACACCTCACAAATCTCCACCTTTAGCTCAACACCAACGACCTCTGTATCCCTGAAGTTAGGACACACCCCTTTGCATCTCTGAGGTTAAGACACGTCCCCATGTACCTCTAAGGTTAAGATACGCCCCCATATGCACCTCTAAGGTTAAGATGCCTCCCCGTTCCCATCCCTGCGGTTAGGATGAACCCCTTCTTGTTTTGACACCCACAAGTTCCAAGCAAAACCTGAACTTTGGTCCTGGAAGCGCCTTAGTCATAACATCTGATGCATTCAAAGATGTATGAATCTTCTTTATCTTCACAACTCCCTTGGCAATGATATCTCTGATGAAGAAAAACCTTACATCAATGTGTTTTGTCCTTTCATGATACACATGATGCTTAGTCAACATAATAGCACTTTGATTGTCACAGTGAATATTCACATGATCCTGTTGGATACCCAACTCATTCAATAATCCACCCAACCAGATAGCTTCCTTAACTCCTTCAGTGATAGCCATGAACTCCGCCTCTGTTGTAGATAATGCAACCACAGACTGCTGACTTGCTTTCCAACTAACTGCCGTGCCAAACAAAGTAAACACATACCCGGTGATAGACTTTCTTCCATTCAAGTTCCCTGCAAAATCTGCATCCACATATCCAACCAATGGATTCTGCAAGTCATTGCTTTTCTTGAACCTCAGTCTCATCATCCTTGTGCCACTTAAGTATCTGAGAACATCCTTCACAACATCCCAATGCCTTCTCCCAGGATTCCCCATGTATCTGCTGATAACACTCATAGCATATGCAAGATCAGGCCTGCAGCAAATCATAGTATACATAATACTTCCAACTGCACTTGCATAAGGTACTATAGACATAATCCTTGCTTTAGCATCATCCTTAGGACATTGTTCCTCAGATAACTTTACCCCAGGCGCAATAGGAGTAACCACACTACTGCAATTTGACATATTGAACTTGGCTAGAACCTTCATGAGATAACTAGGTTGAGATAGAAACAAATTCTTCTCCTTCATGTCCCTAGTGATATCCATCCCAAGAATTCTACTTGCATCCCCAAGATCCTTCATCTCAAATTCTTCCCGCAGCTTCCCTTTAAGTGTTTCAATCTCCTCCATTGACCTGCTAGTAATCAACATATCATCCACATACAAGATCCTTCCATCTGCATTCTCCTGAAACTCATCATCCAGAGCTTCATATCCAGTACCTGAGTATTCTAGGACCTGATTATAAACCTGTTGTTCTGGAGTTTCGGTCAGGGTTGCCTCAACCCCTTGTCCAACACCTAGTGTATCAACCTGCTCCATAGCCCAAACAACTTCTCCTGGTGTTATATCAGTTTCATCCTCAGACTCCACCTCAACTGAAATTCCTTGTGCATATCCTTGATCTCTTGTATGCTGATAGTTAGAAGTTTCACCAACTTCCTCATCAAGTCGATCATCACCATCTGACTCTGAGCTACTACTAGACTCCTCATTCACTGGTAAGATAGGCTCAGCATCCGCAACATCATCCTCCACTGTGGGCTCCACCTGAGAGTGAACTCTCTCATCTTCTAACTCAATTCTGGTATTTTCTGCAGAGTCGAGGTTGAGTTCGGGGTTGGGTGAACCCCCTCTGTCAACACCTGCCTGCTTGTCCTTCAGAGGTAACACATCTTCATTAAACTGGACATCCCTGCTTATAATACACTTTCCCTTTCCAGGTTCTATGCACCAAAGCTTATATCCTTTAACCCCCTTTGGGTAACCAATAAAGATACACCTCAATGCTCTAGCTTCCAACTTATCTTGCTTGATATGTGCTAAAGCCAAGCAACCAAACACCTTGAGTTTGAATAGTCCCCAGTTGTTCCAGTCCATACTTGATCTGGCGTCTTAAACTCCAAAGACACAGCTGGACTCTTATTGATAAGTATTGCTGCTGTAACCATAGCTTCTCCCCAGAAACCTTTGCTTACCCCAGAACTCAATAACATACACCTAGCTCTCTCCAATAGAGTTCTATTCATTCTTTCCGCAACTCCATTCTGCTGTGGTGTACCTGCAACTGTTCTGTGTCTAGTAATACCTTTCTCTTTACAGAAATTAGTAAACTCAGTAGATAAGAACTCCAATCCATTATCAGTCCTGAGATACTTCAATGATCTTCCTGATTGATTTTCTACCTCAGCTAACCATTCCTTGAACTGATTAAATGCTTGATCCTTAGACTTCAGAATATAAACCCAGATCTTCCTTGAATAATCATCTATGAATGAGATGAAATATTTACCTCCACCTTGAGTGAGTGTCCTGGATGGTCCCCATAAATCTGAATGCACATAATCCAAGTTAGCTTTAGTAGTATGCTTCCCTGTGTTGAAACTGGTCTTGTGCGCCTTCCCCATCACACATGTCTCACAGAATGGTAACTTAGTGAACTTGTCTCCTCCAAGTAATCCCTGCTTGGTAAGTTCCTTCAATCCTTTCTCTCCAAGATGGCCAAGCCTCTTGTGCCATAGATATGTGTTGTCATTCTCATGAACTGCTGCACTTTCTCCAGCTACTGTGTTACCAGATAAATAGTATAGACCATTCTTCTTAACACCTTCCAGCAAGGTTGTCTGAGGTGTTGACCCAACACCCCCCTGAACCCCGTGCATAACTCGCAGAACACCATGACTACAACTCCATGAATATCCCATAGCATCAAATTGACCAAGTGAGATCAGATTCCTCCTCAAATCAGGTATGTACCTTACACCAGTTAACAATCTAACAGTTCCATCATGCAACTTCAATTTAACATCACCAATGCCTTTGACCATGCATGAATGATTGTTCCCCAAAAGTACAGTTCCACCTTTCCCATATTTGAAGTTTGTAAACCATTTTTTAACTGGACTCATATGAAAAGAGCACCCAGAATCAAGTATCCAGGATAAGTCTATATTAGAAGTAGAGACCGTAAGTACCTCTGAGATGTCAAAAGATTGTGTAGCTTGTGCTATGTCAACTGTTCCTGCCTCTTCCCCAGATTGCTTTGGCTTCCTGTTGTTCCACACATGACAATCCTTCTTGAGATGTCCCTTATTGTGACAGTGGTAGCACCTCCTATTCTCCACAGAATCTGATGACCTCTTACTCTCTTGCTTCTTATATTTCTCCTTTGGTAATCTTTCCCTTGAAGAACCTTTCTTGGAACCATGGTACTTCATAGCAAGACTCTCAGCCGAATGTCCACCTTCCTGCAGATTCTTCTGCTTATGGAACTCCCTAGTCTTCAATGATTCCCGTACCAAATCCAAAGTTACTTCAACATTACCAAACATCAACGAATCTCTAAAGTTCTCATAGGAGTTGGGAAGGGAGTTGAGCAACACCATAGCTTTGTCTGCGTCTGTAGTCTTATCACCAACATTCTCCAAGTGTGTTGTGATCTTGTCAAACTCTGCCAACTGCTCCAGAATCGACCTACCTTCATCCATCCTAAAACCAAGAAACTTCTGCTTGAGATACATCATCTGGGCTGATGATTTCCCCATATAAACTTTTTCAAGTTTATCCCAGATTTCTTTTGCATCAGTACACTTAACAACCTCCCTCAATGCTTCATCGCTCAATGAGTGAATCAGTGTATTGAATGCCTTCTTCTTGATTTCCTTCTTCTTTGCATCGTCTTTAATATCCTTAAGACCTTCATCTCCCAACAGAGCATCGTCAGCTCCATAATCCGACAACAAGGCCTTAACCCTCAGTTTCCACAAGCTGAAATCTGTGTGCTTCGTCAGCTTCTCAATCTCGACTTTAGTTGACGACATTGCTTATATCAAGCTTTGGATTCTCCCGGTAAATTCCTTCGACCTTTCTTCCCACAGACGGCGCCAATTGTTGAGTTCGATTCAACAATAGTCGATTATACCTAATCACAAAAGCTCACAACACAACTAAACCACCAAGAACCAGCTGCACCAATCAAACACACACCCAAGCAACCAAAACAGAAAACAGAGCAAGAACGATAAGCAAGAAAGACACAAGAGTTTAACGTGGTTCGGTTCTAAATAACCTACGTCCACGGAGATCAACCAGCTTCCACTATATTATATCAATACCAATTACAAGTCCCTAACAGTATGCAAGAAACAAGAACAAATCTGTCTCTCAAAGCTAGAACCTATAATCTATATAATATCACCCTTCGAAGTAGTCGAACCGGGTCTTCAAGTTGTGTTGTTATTTCTCCAGATCTGGTTATGAGCATGCAATAATCACCCATTTATATAGCCTTCAATTTGCAGCTATACCTAAAGGAATTCGAATAGGAATTGAAATCAAATAGGAATTGATTTCCTAATGGAGACAATTACCTTTTCCTGATTGCATTCGGAAACAGTTGTTGAGATAACACCTCACAATAACAAAATCGCGTGGAAGAAACATAAGCCTACCTGGATCAACAGTAAGCATTGGGTAAGCTTGATTGATGAAGTTGGGAACACACCTAAATGGGAAGCTCAATCTGAATCAGGAAAAAGGACAGATTGATGGAAAAGAAACTGCTGATCCCACTTGGATCGGCGACTCGATCCCAATGTGTGCATACAAGGAAAAACTGGTAATTCAATGGCCATAGTTGCGCTTCACGTATTGATGCTTATTTTGTTATCTACAAAGATGTTCAATACTTGTATACTAACATAAACATATTTTTTGCAGAAGAGAGAACTTGAATGTGAGCCAACAGAAGTTGAGCTATTTGACCGAACACATAAGCTGGACCTTGGGTGATGAGGATAATTCCGGTCTAAGGAATCACGATGTCACCTCTCAATCCATAGGAGCTGATGGCTTGAGTTTCGTTTGAAGGGATAAGACCGAGGTGTACCTGCCAAGGGGAGATTAGAGAGGAGGGTAAGGATGATTGGCCTACCTAAGTTAGACCGATCACAAGTTAATGTTGAGATGATAAATGGGCAGCATAATGTTCTATGTGTGTGTCAAAAGTGTTCATGCAAATGAAGTAAGGAGGATATATATAGAGGATACGTTTGTGGGGTCCGTTTCTCTTTCTGTTCCCTTTATCCGGATAAAGGGGGAATCTGTCTGCCCAAGTGGGTGCTTGGTCTGTTTCTTTCGAGGCATGCTAGGCCAGGGTGTCATGGTTTCGACCCCGGTGAGTCCGTTCGATAGTAGAGTCAGGCGGTTGACTTATATTCTTTTTAGTTTTGAAGGCATGGGCCCCAGTGGGAGGAGGGTTCGAGGGTAATGACCCTTATTCCCATAACAGTGGGCAAGGAGATTATACGTCTTCTAAGGCAAATCTCGTTAGGGTAAGACTACACAAAATTTTGATTATGCTATTATACTAGTATGTGTTTAGTTCTACATATCAATTAATATATTCATAGTCTGATCCTTAACTTTTCAAAGTCCAGAGTTGATAGTTTACAATCTTGAAACTTAAAGCATTAGCAAGCCATCAAATATCATGAATGATGAATCATAAATTCGTATTGATCATGTTTTAAGGGTAATTGTTTTATTGGATTATGACGGTAATTAACTTATGTTCAATTTCATGTTGTCTATTGTTTAAGATTTGATATGTATTTTCTGTTTCGAATTTGATTCCGTTGCCTAATTTGTATGGCACATAGTTTTTAAGCAAAATTTTAGTTTCAAAGTTGTGTGACACATAGCCCTGAGGAAAGTTTATTCCAGGCAAAGAGTACTTAATTAAGTTTAAGAGCCCAATATACATACTATGTTTGTAAGAGAATAATAAGGAAGCATATACTGGAAAGTGGTACGTACTAGTGTTAGCCCTGCTTAAGTATAATTGTAACAGAAGCATACTGGTCTTAGCTTAAGTGAGTTGCCATGCTTTTTCTACTAAAAAAAATACAGGAAAAGGAAAATGATACTGATGAACTGATGATGACAATACATGAGAATACTAACCGATAATGAAATTACATGAAACTTTAATTATATATGCAGATAAGTAGCTCATGATTTATCACAACAATATTTTATATTAGAAAAGAAAATCATCTGGACAGAAGTTAATTTGAGTCAAATACTTTGTTTTATGTATTTGGAGATATGTTTATGCTACTGTATGCATGAGAAGTTAATTTGAGTCAAATGCTTTGTTGTACTTTCTATACTCGGTTTTGTGGATAACAGCTTTATCTGGTGTTATGCTTATATCGGTTTGGACTTTGGAACAATTGATCATTTTGCTCAACACTAGTCATGCGCTAAAAGGAGATTTCAAGCTTGTCAAAGAGTCAAAGTGTTACACTCTTACACACTAGTTACATTGATCAGCTGAGTACTTATAAAATGCATCTGAATTAGTCAATTAGCTTTAGATAATTTTTACTGATTGGATCTGAATGGGTGTCATAAATAAACTATTGTCCACTCCATACTGACATGTGATCTGAAAGAATAAAAGTCAAGATTAAACCTAAATGAAGAGGAGTAGAATTAAATCATAACTGTTTATTCTATCTTGGCCGCTAGAGCATGTTAGAAGTTAATTGATGTATATTACACATAAAATTTCAATGCAATGGCTTGACTTTCTGATTTTACCATGTTTCGATGTATAACTCCTTGTCATCCAGTTTTTGAGTATTTATTTATATCATCATTCATGTCTATTAATTCGTATCACATTTATGCAATGCTTTTTTACATATTGTTCTACAGTATCTAGAAATTGCTGGATATATAGCTTGACATTAAGATACTTGAGGAAAAAGAAAAGATATGGTGGTTTACACTTTACCCAGATATACTTGCAAGCGCTATCATAGAAATCAATTAAGTGATGGCCCACGATCATCATCGCGGAGTAGATCTTAGTAATAATCCACATAGAAAAGGAAAAGAAAACGAGTATATGCGGATAGAAATGGAAAAGGTGGCCATAACAACAAAGAAGATGCCGAAGTTGAAAGTCGCCCTAAGAAGAAACAAAGACATCAACCGGGGCGAAGCCAGGAATTTTTATCAATCCGTGTGCCAAACTTAACAATCTTAAAAAATAAATAAATAAATATATATACATTCAGGTTATTTTTTAAAAAAGATAGACATAAATGAAACTTTATGTTTAAAGGAAATTCTAACGATCATACTTCTTTCATTCTTTTATAAGTTCTGAGGTCCAGTTGACTCTTTCAATTTGACTATAAACTATGTAAAAATTGTGCCAGAAAAAACATAATAAAATTATTTTGTAAAATTAATTGGCCGGAGTAAGATTTCATAATATAATTTTATTATATATTGCTATAATTTAAATTGAAAATAATTTATATATAAAATTCACTTGAAAAGGATGAAATTATTACATAGGAGTATTTAACAAAAGGAGTGCAATTTTTGTTATTTTTTACTTTTAATCCAGAAAAGGTGCAAGGATTTTAATTGGATTGGACTTGTCACTTGTGCAATTTATTGGCTTTTAGAGACTTGGTTGCAAATTGGAACTCTAAATCTTCATTCCAAATATTCCAACCTGTATGTTAAACAAAAAATCATTAAAATATTACTACTAAAAAAGAAATTCTTTGTCAATCCAACCCGTGCGGCGCACGGGGTACCCTCTCACTTAGCCTCGCCCCTGGCCATCAAAGAAGACACGCTAGGTGAAATACCCTTGTTACTTGTCTTTTAGATTTTTTTTACCTTACCATATGGATCTTTCTGAACAAGTTTGTTGAGTTGTAGTTCATTTGACTCTTTTGTTGAATTTTGATTATATTGATCCAATTTTGTACACCTCGGTGCATTCATTAAGCTTGCAACAGTTTTTTCGTTGTTGAGTTTTGTTTTAGATTGTGTTACTGTTATGTAGGAAAAAGCATAAGCAAAAGTTCCATGTCCATCTAAAATTTTTTTTGTAGCCGAATTATATATGGATTTGCAACAAATTTCCGACACTAAATTGTCCTTATAAATTCCTACGATATAATCTGATGTTAAGTTTGCCGCTAAGTTTTCAACACAAACATTGTTGCTAATATCCGTTGTCAACATTCCATCAAAAAATTTGATGCTAAAATCCGTTACCCATTTGTAAAAAAAAAAACACCAACATAATTTGCGTAGGCAAGTTTCTAACAAAGATTTTGTCTCTAAAAACCATAGCTAGTACTCTAACAAAACAAGTTGTTGCTAACCCCGTTGCCTATTTATAACAAAATACCAACATATATTTTGTAGGCTATTCCAACAAAAACGTTGTTGCTATAATTCGTTGATGATTTTTTCAACAACTTTCCAACCACTTATTTGTTTTTGAAGAGGTTGATATTACCAACAATATTGAAACGCTTTACCAAAAAAATAGTAAAAACTACAAGAACAAAAAAGTGTGTCACAAGATATACCAACAAAATCAGGTTTCGTTGCAACAATCAGTGACAACAACAACTACAAAGAAATAGCTAACGAAGTTTTCCGTTGGAAAAGATCTTCTCCAACGAAAAATCGACTTTCACCAACGAAAAAAAAGTGGTGGTGAAAACCCTTTTGTATTGTAGTGACATATTCTAATCTTACACTACTCTTTACCACCTTATAACTCCATATACATTTATACCTATTTTATGTCTTCGCCAAAATTCGAAGCACGACCTCTCTTTGCTACTTCACACCCCAGTGAGATCGCTGCCCCCAAACTTATGAAGAAACTGACAGATGTATATTTCACGTCGTTTGCTACTTAATTCTACGGAATCTGTCTTCTCTTTAACTCCTCGTCAGGTAGCTCTTTGGAAGTCTCAACAAGGTGTCCATTCTTCTGATTGGTTGCGTGTAGTTCCTATTTCTGGTTTGGGCAGACTATGAATGGTAGGACTTAAAAGGTGTGTATTTAGCTATCGGCTCGGTGTCGTTTTGTTTCTAGTGTCCACACCGTGCTCTACTTGTTCTCGGGTATTTGATGGAGATTATTTTGGTGATCATGTGTGTTGGGATTGTGGGTATCAAGTGTTAGTAAAAGTGAGAAAATTTGCCTCTAAGGCTAAGCAGCAGAAGTTTAAAATTTTTAATCTCACTAAAACTGATATGACTATACTGTTTATTAAACTGGAAGAAATCACTTACGTGTCCTCCAGTAGATAAGCAAATTGACCGGGTAGCTGTTCCTCAATCTCCAGACAAAGCCTTGCAATCTCCTCGTCCGGCTCGTTGATTTCTTCTTCGTCAGAGATGAAATCTTCGTCAACAAATCTCCAAGATGGCTCATCAACAGGTTGATTAATTCCTTCGACCTTGGTATCCACGGGCAATGTTTCCACAAGAACGCTAGGAGGTTCTTCTGTGTTTTTGAGCTACTGAGAAAAATTATTCTTTCTGACTATCAGAGAAGAATATTTTACGTGTGTTTTTAATGGAATAGAAGGCTGACTTTCTCTCTTTCTGATTTAGTCAGTTTGTTAGTTCAGAAAATCACGTAAGATTTTACCAAGTAAATCTTACTGACTAAAAGACTTCAAAAGTTATCAAGTAACCAACTAAGAGATAATAATTAATTATCTCAGTCAAAGATAAAATAATAAGTCAAAAAGAAGAAATAAAAGGAGAGAGAGAGAAGCCGTGGGGCAGCTCCCAGCTGCTCCATCCGTCTGGCTTGGCGCGTGCACTGCACGCGCCAAGGCTTCACTCGCCTGGCGCGTGTGCACGCGCCAGGCTTGGTGATCAGCTGGGCCAACCGCCTCAGCTGATTGCTATGCTCTCTTCTTCTTCTTGGGCTTTACTCAAATCCCACCCAAGTGCATAGTCTTCAATTAATTAATTAAATCTAATTTAAATCAATTAATTATATTTCTAAAATATATTCCATATATAATAAATTAATATTAATCTAATTAATAATAATTCCATTATATATTTATGTATAATAATTAAATATTAATCTAATTAATATTTAATCCAATATACATAGCTCATTTGTAGAAACACCACCTTGAAGTGTGACCCATAGGGCCTTGCATATTAAGCAATAATCTAATTAAGGTCATGATAAATTCCTAGACGATTTATCAGACAATATTAATATGCAAGGAACGTTTGTGAGGAAAACAAACCACCTGTAGCGTAAGGTACTTTGATGATACGGTCCCTTCATTCACGAATACTCGAATGAGTCTAGAATATGGTTATGTGTCTATTCTAATAACTTCATTCATTGTCTCTCAATCTTATTAGTCGATCTATGAATTATGTCCAAACACCATTTTGACATATTCACATACGATGGCCACCGGTTTTGTGATCGCACTAAATATGAGAAGTGAGTATTCTCTCCTTGTATCTATTACGGAGGAATGAATCCTATCTTGGCCCAATCACTCACACCATATGTTTCCTAATGTACCCAACGCATGCCGTATCTACCCTACTTTAAGAGTGAAAGCGTTGCGCATGGTCAAAGTACATTATTCCACATATGATGTAGTATTGGCCTCAAGTCTAAGGACTACTAACATCACCCTACACACCGATACTACCATAGACACTTAAATAGCTTTACCAAATGGTTTCTCGGTTGGATATGCCAACACTCTCCAAAGTGTCCATATGTTCATCATGAATAACCAAGTTCATTCGTAGCAGTGAGACCTACTACATCCTCGAAGGATCTAATGCAACATATGCTAGCTTCAATCGCATCATTGATATCCCGTATCTCAATGACCTTCAGCTAGTGGCTTATTTTAGGACTTAATTATTAACACACAAGCTCCCACTAACTTGGTGATTACCTTAAGCCCTTGGGAACATTTTATCGAATAATTCAAACAACCAAATAATGTATTCATAAAAATGTAATGCCAAATGTAATTAATAATGTATAAATAAATAAATAACAATAACTAAATGTGATCAAGTACATATCGTCCCTATCGTAGGTTGTCTCTAGGACATATATACTTTCATCAAGTACATACATAACCTCGTGCATGACAATCTCTTTGATGTCTATTCCCGATCCTGCATTTCAGCTGGTAAGGAAGTGAATATTGGTTTGATTGATAGGAGTGATAGGTCCCTTTGTCCTGCAAACTTGTTCCTTTATGCTTGGGATAGGGGACGAGATGTTTGTGATCTGACTGGGTCTTTCCCATTGACTCGATTTGGGATGATGGACTTTGTGTCTGGCCGGGTGGTTGCTGAGGGTGTCAAGCGCAAATGTGCAAAGTATCGGGACTTGTGTGGAGAGAAAGGATATGGATTCCGGCGGCCCACTAATTTTGTGTAAATATTCGTTGTTTTTGGTTTATTCAATTCCACTTACATTAATAATAATAATAATAATAATAATAATAATAATAATAATAATAACAACAATAACAACCTCGTGGTCTCAATTAAAATCAATTTAATTTAAATTTAATCCATCGATCTTCTTTATTCAATTTTAATCTGCTGCGTATACTATGTGTAATTATTTAATTAAAATATGTATGGTTCGAATCTTGTATGTGTGATTTTTCTCCATTATTTGTATTATTATATTTCTTGAAGGTTTTGGGTTCGAATCTTATTGGCGTGATTATTATCCATTATTTGTATCATTATGTTGGTTGATGGTGTTGGGTTCAAATATTATTAACGTAATTTTTTTTCTTTTTTATTTATTATCTTCTTATATCTTTATTTTTTTTAACACGAAGTTATCTTCTTTCTCTTGACACACATCATTCCGCTAATCTTCCAACTCTCTCACTCGTCGACTACAACTCACATAAATGTCAATCACAACAAAGATAGATTCATTCGACGCGGATAAAATTAAATAGAACTAATCACAGTTTCAATTTCAACATATATAATGTTGGTATACACAATGTTTTAACACAAAAATTTAACAGTGGCTTGATTTTGAGACTAACGAAATAAAAATTCATCATTAATTTCCTGCAGATTTAAAAAAACATTAGATGAGTTAGAACATACGCATGCATTGAAAAAATTAAAATAATATTATAGAGATTCAAAATATTTTACAAGAAAACACAAACACACGTACTTGTCGCAAGTTGAGGTTGGAATTAGATTAATTCTACTCATTTATCTCGTCTCGTCAGTGTTCCTACCAACAACGAACTCTTTTATTTGATTTTTCTGACTGCTTTAAAATATGTTTGTCCTGAATTTATCATCTTAATATATCACAAACATTTTATGTGCTGGCAGGTGGGTGTCTTTCTCTTATTTTGACTTATGGGCTGAAATTGGTATTTGGGGATGTTTTATGGTAGCTATACAAATACGGTTAGGAAAAAATCCTTGTAAAAAAGAAATAATCAATTGGGTTTCACAAGGAAAGTTTTTTTGGGAGTGTAAGATAACCTGTCAGTGATAAAGTAGGCAGGGGTTGCATCTAGCTAGGTTATTGATGGAATCATTTCTATTCTGCTCAGGTTTTTTGGCTTTATTATTTTTCTAGATGTCACTTAAGTCTTACATTCTACTTCGTTAAACTGGGATCATTCGCATGTAGATGTAAGACAGAAACAACCATTTATTGATGAACGAATTGTAATATGAGCATTTTTCAATGGGTTTCTGCATCATCTTTTTGTTGTTCATTAATCCTTTCAACTTTTAAGAGCTTCTATGAAGTGTAATTGGTTGTTTATATATCCTCTAAATTTGTAACTCCGCTGTTGGTACTGATCTTATAGTCTTCAATATTTCCGGCAGCTTTGGAAACTTATGTATCATGTTCCTGCAAGTGCTGGTTACCATCAAAATGCATGGGCTAAGATCAGACATACTGTGAACCCATTCATCCAGTGATATGCTCTGTTTTTAACTTCTCTAATTTCTACTGTTTAGAGATGATTTTTTTAGAGAAAATGGAAATAGTTGAAATGGAAGCTTTCTGGTGGCGAGTTGTTTTCCTTTGGAGATCTATTGTAATTGTGAACAAAATAAATGATGCACAAATAATCTTGAATAGAAAAAATGAGAACTGCGACTAGACATGATTAAGCTATACCCACCTGCCTATGTGATTCGTAATAATATGACAACTTACCTCCAGCTCATTTGCTCAACTTTTCCTTTGACTTTAAGCGAGTACTGAACCTTCTTGATATCCCCTTCATTATAATCCTTGTGCAAGTGTGACAAGAGGTATGTGGATGATGTTTTCGATATCCCAAAAGAAAACTTGTTCACGATGTGTGGAATAAACTTTGGGGTCAACATGAATCTTATTGGATGCAATACTTTGGGCTCTTGGTAATGGTCAACCTATTGGGTTGAATAAAATATTTTTACTTGAGTTGTGCACAAATTTTGCTATCATCTAAATAATTATTGAATGTCTTAAATGTCCAATAAACAACAAATATTTCAGGAGAAGCAATGTTTATGATTTATCTGTCATCTGTGCGTTGTGCAACATGAATACATGATGGACCATCTTGCTACCTTGACAAATTTGTGTTAACTATATTTCTATTAAAAACAATAACATATACTCCCTCCGTCCCATAACAGTTGCAACATTTTACCATTTTGGGCGTCCCGTAGAGTTGCACCATTTCATTTATATACCATATTTGGAAAGGTTATAAGAATTGTATACTCCATCAACATTTTTGAGTGGTCAGATGTCCTCCATAAAGTAAAAGCAACCTCCACTATCAATATAACTCAATATTTAACACTTCTTATTATTTTCTGTGCCTAAAAGCAAATGATGCAACTGCTATGGGACGGAGGGAGTATATCCCAATAATTTGATTTTTTTCTTCTTACTTTATTCAAATAGGTAATGTTTTGTGATACGGTTGGAGTAATGAAAAAACGCATTCACCCACGTAGCGGGTAACACAATCTAGTAATAATAATTCTAATATAGTGACCCTTATCGAAGATAAAAAGATATGAATATTATATTAAATTTTGTACAGAACTTATTGAGTATCAGTTTCTCAATCCACAATCCTACAGGGTATCCTCTTTCATTGTATACAATGAGGCATGTACCATGAGGGGTTTTATAGGGACCCCCAAACCCTAGAATTGAAGAAATTACAAGGTTTTATTTTTCTTAGTATAAAGCATGTTCTCGGAATTTACACTTTTCTTGCATTTTATGTAATACAGAAACTACAATGTTTCTTTAGTTCTGATCCAGTTCCAGACAGATTGATCGTCAACTACCCTTAGTTCTACATATCATGAACTGTACACATAAACTTACTATTTCTCCTCTAACAAGTAACAACCATAGCCCATAGATGAAGACAATAGGATATACTCTCTAGTGCTAGAGATTGAAGCAAACAACGAATGTTGGTGCTTTTCCCTCTCAGTGCACTGTTAGGATCAATAAATTGTTTTCTCTTTGACAAGATGACTTCGGTCATGGCATGAATGAAGTGGAAAGTAGCATGATTTCACCGTCAGTAGTCTCTTTACATGTCTTCCTTTCGGAACAAACTTCGAGAAGGTCCTTCTCTTCGCTCTGCTCCTGATAGGTTTCTTTACCTCAGAGCCTGATGATGATTCCTGCACATTTTCAATAACGTTCGAGGAACAGTTGTTGTTAATTAGGCACTTAAAGTGTTCGAGGTACAGATTATAGTGAAATCTAAACGCCACAACAACAATGCTAATACCTTTTGTGATACATCATCATCAAATGGAACTGTATCTTCAAAGGAATCATCTTGACATGCATTTATAAAAAATATTCATCAATAACCAAATAATTCCAATTTGGTATGCCACGAAACTCTGCACAGTGAATAATATTTCTTACCTATATAATCATCATCATGCTCATCTTTACCGCGAGTATCCTTGTAGTATATTCGAAAACTCAGTGATTCGAAAAAGGCCTCATTGCTCCCATGGCCAATCGTTCTGTCGTCATTATTGTCCTCATCATCTTCACCACATTCAGCATCGGTGAATACATCTTCCGATGTGTCCTCCTCCATATCTTTTGTAATGATTTTGCTCCATTCATCTTTCTTTGTCATGCTAATTTCATTACCGATATCCATTGCAATGCCATTCTCCTTAATAGGAACCACGTCTCTTGGCTTCCCAACCTCTTTCTCATAGGGTTCTGGAAAATCCCTACCGCCATTCACACTATCTTCAAGGGATGATGGTTCTGTTTTCATGCCATCTGACGCATTAGAACTACGCGAAAGCAACTTTTTTATCGAGATGGTAGAATACTTAGAGGCCCGGTTACGCCTTAGAATTGACATTTCAGGGATAATTGGCCGGAGCCTGGCTGGGAATGATGTGCCATTGCCATCTGTCCTTGAAATTCCACAACCCATGAAATATTTGGGATTAAAATATGTTATAATGTTATGTAGTTTGAATGTGGTGTGTGGATGCATGTCCACCATGTTAGGAGCCAAAAGTAGAGAGCAAAGAATGAAGGATGTAGGAAGAAACTGATTGCAGAAGTTGGAATGTTTATATTGACAACATATCACATAGCAAAGAGGGAGATTGCTAAATTTAAGGTTCTCGATTTTTACATATCTGTTACATGTTCTATTTTAACAAGGCGAGCTGTTAAATTTGTGGTTTTCTGAGGATTCTGCTGCTATTGTTGAGGGGTTGGAATGTGGAAGGTCATGCAGGTTCGGATAATCTAGTCACATAGTTTTTACAAGTCAACCTGATTTTGACCAAGGGAGAGGTAAGGAGATCCCTTCTCAGCTGTGGATAGGAATGGCTACCAGAATTAGTGGCACTCATAAATCTAATAATATTTCAAAAGACAGAATAAGAAAGGGCAAAGCGAACAATTACATATATAGCATCCAAAACTCTGTGATATTGTGATTGCAGATTTGCACTCCAATTGTGAACAAAACACCAGTATATGATACTATAAATAGCTTAACCCGTGTAAGCTTTATATTATCTCTAAAATGTCAGTTGAATGTGAATTTACCAAGTTCTAATAAACCAAAATGGGCAAAGTCTATTCCTAAACTGTAGCATATTACTGTAGGATAGTGTATTGAGGTTTCTCTGTAAACTTGGGTGGTTAGATGAGAGAGTTTACCTCATTTATGGGTTGGAAGTGTAATATTTAACTTTAAACTGGGCCATTCTAAGGAGGGGCAATTATTTACGGGCTCAATCTTAAATTTTCTTATTTGCTTTTGCAGAGTTTGTCTCCTTCCCTAGCTTGTGAATTCAGTCTGCCACCAGACACATCCCTTTATCTGCTTCCATCGTCTCAATAGCATTAAAGTGCGGCACTGTTTCTACGGCTGATCATCATGAGAGTGTGTGTGCTTTGGTGCCAGATATATGCTTTTTAGGGCATTTGGGGGCTATGGTGGTGCTTTAATAGGTGTTGGCTTTGTGAAAGGTGGCTTCTTTCAGTTCTTTTTCTTTTCTTATGTATTTCTCAATTTCTAAATTCTCACTATACCTATTTTTATTTGGCTGAATTCACAAGGCATTTTTACCTTCAAAACAACTCATTTACTGTGCTCTGCTCCAGTGACGAGCTAATTGCTTCTTCAAGGTTTGAATTTTCAATTTCTTCTGTTATACATTCTTCACCTTGTTTTCTTTTCTTAATATCACTGAACTTGTATGATTTGTGCTACGTTATGGGTTATGTGCTACAAGTTGTTATGTGTTCCATGCATTTGGCTTCTGTTACTTTATTTCATGTTTATACTTGATGACTTAGAAGGTCATTTTGTTTTGTTTTCCTATAAGTAGTGCACTGTACTCATGTGTATACTTATACAGTGTATTCTCTTTTATGTCTATGTGTTCTTTGTTAGTCTTATATTGCACACTTTAAATTGTACTTTTGGTTGGGAGGGAAGGAATATTGCATCATGTGAGGGGAGAGTTAAGGTCAACTGATGACATTTTGGTGAGTGCCAATTTTATTTCCCCCTTGTAATGGCTGGTTCTGCGCGCAAGATGAGGCGGCGTGGTTTGTGTGAGGGAACATCTGGTGAAGGTCTGCATGTTTTATTTGTTCCTATTATTAGTTTTGTTTTCTTAGCTGATACCCTTTATGGTTATGTTTATGAGTTGATACGCTTTATGGTGTTGTTCATGCATCCTTTGTACTATTTATGGATTTGCACATTAAGTTACAAATGTGATGATCTACTATTTAGATTATTTCCCCTGCGAGTACATTTTTTCTCTACAGATCGAGTAATCAGGTGCTTTTTATTTCTAGCTGTGCATTTGTTCATGCATCCTTTTGCTAAAAGGGGCACTTGACAACACATCGTGTGTAACACGGTGCAGAATTCCTAGTAAAGTAATAACCTCTATTTGTTGAATTAGTCCACTAATGAATCAAATCATATACCATTCAAGAAGTAGACTTGGGAAAAAGAAAACTAGGAGCAGAATAAAACATGAGGTATTCAAGAAAACCGGGCCACACTTATTTCCAACACTTGATAACATTTCAACGGAGTGACTCTGTAACAGTTCGCGAAATCATCCCATCGTAGGCTTCTCATGATTTATAGCTTATAAGTGTTGTATATACGTATTACTTTTTTTTACTATTAGCATCAAACATGAATCTCCAAGGATTTCCAAGTATTAACATTAATTAGGAGCATAAAAAACAACATGACATGAAACATAGCAAATGAGAGACAATGTAACATAGAAGAACTTGAAGACAATTAATTATTACGTACTTGGTAGGGTGCTTCGTTTGGTTCTCAAATAAGTTTCAAGTGATGAATTGTAACCGGATTAGCGACAATGATAGTCAAACCGAGCAATTGCACATACAACTGCTAAGCAATACCCGTCCAACCACGGACATTAGCCCACGCCTATAAGGGTAACTCCAAAATCCTATACAAATACAATACACATTTACAACTACTATATATTACTACTCTTCTTGTACTCTAGTCTACTCTAGTCTCTATACTTGTTAATCAAACCCTGGCCTGACCAATTAAGTTAGTCATCAGGGAAAAACTAAACCCTTGCAAGTACCCCGAATCAACCACCCTCCCTGAAACTCTAGCAACTCAAGTAAGCACATTTTCTCCCTCATCACATCACCAAGGATTTTGAATTGTTAGAAACACAAATTGCAAAAGCTATAAAAATAACAAGACCGTATGAGTTAAGATTAGGTCTAAAACTGTATTATCCCCAAATTATTGTTCATGTACAGTCAGAACCAAATGGAAAAGATATTTACTCACAGTCTCAATCTCAGATACCTACAATTCCGTCGCCAATAAGTCCCTACAATTTGCCGTAAGAAACCCTTGTTTAGTTCTACACCAATAGCTAGCTCTTCCTCAGCTGTATCTTACAACATTCTTTCTTGGCTCCGGGAAAACAAAAAGGCAGAAAAGAAGGTAACGATTGACCACGAAGAGGAAAAAAATTACAATTTCACGCCTGGAGATTGATGAAACTATGATTAGCCACCGGGCCCACCATGGTGGTTTCAGAATTAATCAACTAAACTAAAGACTTGGGTAAATTGCAAAACAGCACCCTAGAGTTATTAAAAGTATGCAAACTACTACCAATAATGAAGCAAACAATTATTTTAAGGTTTCAACAACATCTTGTAAGTAAGTCTATGTTCCCATCATATGAAAAAACCATTAATTTCAATCGAGGTTAGTTCAAATTACTTACTTAAGTTTATATTTTATCTTATTCTTTTTATATTATAAAGGGCATAAGTTGAGTTCAAATTAGTTCAGTATTATAAAGTTTAAATCACTCAAGTTCACATAAAACCCCCTTAAAGTTTTTGGCACATTACCTCTACTTCTGTTATCTTCTTATTGAACTAAAAAATAATAATAAAAATTCTGGGGGGTTCTTGACTATTCCGAAAAATAAATGTACCAATGACTCTATTTCCTCTGGAGAAAGTATCATTTGGTAAAAAATTTAAGAAGTTAAAGTTTGTTAGGCTAGAATACAATCTTTATTGAAACAGAGATAAATCACCATTAGAATACAATTTTGGAACAAATTAACATTATCAACTAAACTCATTACATAATTAACAATAAATACTTAAAAAGTGTGATTGTGAATGTGCAACCACCCGTGCACTTATTACAAGCAAAGCTGTATTTTCAGCTCTTAATTTGCATCAATATTTCACAATTTGATCATGAACTATTATTTGTACACACATACATACATACATTTTGCGGTCTGGTAAATTTCTGTAATCCATATAGTATGTCATTACTGGAGCCTCACCCACATCCCTGTACTTGGTATACTTCCATGTACAACAAACAGCAGGTAATATCCCGGAGGCGCAATCTCCCTTGTCGTTGGTCCGGTCACATCGACCCAATACGAATTTTGCCCTGCTTCCCAGACCTGACCGCGTCGCAGAACCACCATCCTCTGGTTCTGCGAAAAAGAATGTGTGGTGAATGATGGTGCCAAGAGCCTAACAGAGACTTTGTCCACCCTTAAGAATCTTGCCACTTCAAATCTCAATGCAATCCGGGTGTTGTACCATATGTTCGCGTCAACTTCGGTAATTCTTGGCCTTAAGCTATCGTGTCGGGGCAATAAGTATGGTGGAGAGAACGATTCCAGGCTTATGTCGGTTGGGTAATCGACACCTGTGAAGTTGTAGAATTCATGAGGATTGTGACCACCCACAAGTACACGCCCATCGGTTATTACAATCGCGGTGGAGTGGTACATACGCGGTCTAGGGGAGTCGAGCATGGTTTCGAAACGATTGTTTAGTTCGCGTTGGGGATTGTAAATCACGGGCCTGGTGACAGGATCTCTACCCAGTTCCCATCCTGCTGTCCCTGATTCTGCACCGTTGATGACTATGATGTTTCCGTCTGGGAGGATTAACATATCGCTCATAACCCGCGGCATTGGCATGTATTCCATTATCCAATAAGGATTTGGATCTGTCACTTTCATGCGGAGGCAGGTCGAGGTTGCGTGGACGAAGGTACCCCGTCGTGCAGCCTGGAATGCGACGCCTGAAGCACCACCACATATAAAGACTTCTGCCTGGATTGGAATGTTCTCATCAATTGGGAGTAAAACCGAGGAGCCTGTACTTGGGTAGTTTCGAGGATCGCCACCAGGTATGGTTGGGAATTCCCTGATTATGCGGTTTTGGTTGTAGTCTAACGCGATGGACCTCTTGTTCGCAAAGATGAACAGGCTACCGTCTGGTAACAGATGGACAAACGGGTATAGGTTGTTCTCATCTTCATCTCTTGTTTCGCGAAGAAACGGGAGATATATCGCATCTGGTTTATCAGCGTTCCTAGGGTAGAATTCATAGTTAAACTGGTCTCTACCGCCAACTATAATTATACGACCATCGGGGAGGATATGGTTCGAGGCATACCATCTCCGCTCGGCCAGAGATGCCGGGAACTCAACCCAGTCGCAAGTATCCTCGTTACACGGGGCGATAGTGCGCACTACATGATCGCCAAATTTGAATCCCCCTGTTTGGACCAGAGTTCCATCAGGCAGGACCGCACCAGATGAGCACCAAGTGTCAGTTTGAACCATCAAAGGCCGGAACGTGTTTGTCCAAATATCATACATGACGGAATGCGCGGTGCAATCTTGCGGGAGCACAGGGTCGTTAGGATCATACCGACAACGTCCACCAGGAAGGGAGAGGTTGGAAGGGCCGAAATCCGTCCTGTCGAACATGACAACTTTGTTGTTGATCAGGAGTTGCATATGCATAGCGGAAATGCCGACGCTTTCTTGCAACAGACGCCATTCTCCACCGACGGGTTCTGCAGGTAGAACTTGGGGCGTTGAAGGAGAGAACTGGATAGTAAATAAGAGTGAGAGGATGAGGAACGTGAACATTTTTGTTAATTAGCTAGCAGTGTGGTTCTTGGTAAGATTGAGGTATTAAGGTTGGTATTTTGATAGTAGATTGGCTGGTGTTATTTAGGTTGAATATTGGACTTAGTTTCATAAACCTGATTTCTGAGTTTATGTTTAAGTTAATACAAGCTATATAGTGTATATATAGTACAAGGTTCTATAGGAGATTTACTTGTTTGATTAATCAATCTGATCTTTTATTTTTTAAAGAAACATATATACATAATAAACACACTTATCTACACTTATCCTCGATCCCGTACTACACGAGGATAAGAAGATTTACATTTATCATTACATACTGCTAATTCTAACCAGTTGATCTGATGTGAATTTGAAATTATTTGTAATATTAAAACTTAAAAATAAGGAGTTTTTGTATAAATCTTCCCTAAATAATTAATAACTAAATTACACATAAACTACTGCGATTAATTTCTTACTTTGTGACCCTGCCATTAGCTTTTCAATTTGTGCCGTTAATTTTCTCACTGTTCAAAATTACAACTAAAAGTTTTCAAAAGGTTAATAAATATAAAATCAAACATGAATAAAAATTAAGTAATTTTTGATTTATTTTTGAAACTTTATTAACTTGGTTCTATAAGTGTAATACTAATTAATAATTAATGTAACACTTTATTTATTTAGTTAACTTTTTTCAACGGTTAATATATATGACCTCAAATTAATCTCTAATTGTATTATAATATAATTAAAAACTTTATATTATGAAAATATAAACATTATATCTTCATAATATAAAGTTTTTAAATATTTTATTGTATATAAAGTGTTAAACTTATTTCAGGTGAGAGAAAGTAACAATTTATATAGATAAAATTGATTATAAGGGCTCACTATGAAGTCCTTTTTCATAAAGGGCTCTCTTGTGTTATCAATTACCTCCGTCCAGGTCAAAGCTTCCCGTTTCGTTTTGTTGACTTTTTTTCGATCGCAAATTACTTAAAATCATATAGGAGAAAAAAATGAAAATATTTATATTAAAATAGTACAAATATCAAACTAGTTTATGATAATTTTTTTAAATTTTTTATTCGATGTGATTTAGAAGTAATTTACGACCTAAAAATGGTCAACAAAACGAAATGGGAAACGTTTGACTGGATGGAGGGAGTACATTTTAGTCCAAACTCAATTACATTTTAGTCCATTTGAGTTGACCAACACTTTAAACACCTTCCAACCAAACATGACTTAAGAAAAATAAATATTTTCAATCAAAAACTTAATTTAAATATTTAAAAAATCTAAATAGAATTATAAAATAAAATAAAAATTAAATCTTTAACAAGATCCATCCATCTTCTTCTTCGCTAAAGCTTCGGTACTGGATAATTTCGGTATCGGCGCTTTGGTGCCGGTAACGGTGGAGCAATGGTGGAGCTGCTGCTCCACCGATCTGGTGGTGGAGCTGCTGCTCCACCGTTTTCGGCGCTGGAGCTCCGGTACCCGAAAAAATTACGGTACCGAAGCTTTGGGGATGATGAAGATAATTTTTTATTTTTATTTTAGTTAAGTATTTTTCTTTAAAATTTATTTTATTATTTTATTATTTTACTTAGTCTTTCTTTTAATTCTTATCTTCTTTTATTTGAAAACACTAAGGTCTGTTTGGTTTCATCAAAATTCAATTTTGGAATAGTGAATTTTTGTTGACTTTGGACTAAAATGTAATTGATAAACTAAGGTGGTTCATTTCGTTATTAGGGACGCTAGGAGGGTATAAAATATCTATGGACCCATTTATATAAATATAATGCATTAATTCTTAATTTCTTATAGCTTTTTCTACGGAAAGCATAATAAATATGTGGCCAAGTAAGTAAGTATATAGATATATATATATATATATATATATATATATATATATATATATATATATATATATATATATATATATATATATATATATATATATATATATATATATATATATATATATATTTTTTTTTATTATCATTTTTTTTTTCATTTGCTCATTTAGTTACTTTTAAAATTGTAATTAACTTCTGCTTCATTTTTAAACTTATTATTAATTTTTATGATGTTATCAAAGGGGTCTTAAGGTTAGTGAGTGTTTTCAAATGTTTTTTAAACCTGATTTTAACTTACTTCTGCTGGAAGTTAAATAAAAGTGATTTTTAGCAAAAGTCATAGGTGTTTGCAATTTTGATAAAAAAAAGAGTCACTTGGTGCTTTTATAAGCCAAAATAATCATTTGAGATGCTTCTCAGATTTTGACGATTACATATTTTTTTTAGGAAAAGGTACATCAGAAGCTGACAAATCAAACACTTAAATTTCAACTTCTCTACTCCAAAAGCACAAAAATACTTTTTTTTTTAACATTTACAAACACTCATTTAATACAGTATAGTATAAAGTAACGATCAGACCTGTTTGACTAGACTTTATCAACGATGGAAGGTCATAATGTAAGAAACTAACTGAGCAATATTTTTGTGTAATAAGTAATGCAATAATACTTAGATAAAGTATTAAAGTTTGTGTAAAATATTCTAAAAAACAACCAAACCAAGATGAAAAATTAATTAATGAGAAGAATAGATCATGAGGGTCTGAATAGGTAATGAAAAATAGGGAGTGATGATACAAGTGTACAAGACATGAATTAAGCAAAAGTTGAAAGAAAATGAGTCTGTCATTTGCTATGCATGGTATGTTTTGTTCGAGATAATCTGGAGCAAATTTAGTGTCAGGTGCATGTGTGATTTGTGCGTGTTAGTTATATATACTTATATCTTATTGTTTCTATATTATAGAATGATTTATAAGGCCTTGACAATTGCAGCTAGATGCAAATAATCATCTACTAATGTTCATTTTAGTAGCAAATCTTGCACGTCTCTTATGGTTTGGCTAAAAGGCAAATTGAACAGGACGTGGATTAGAGCGAGAGAACTTTTCGTCTCAAATTAACTGGAAGAGTTTAATTTGCAGAAAATAAAGAAGAACGGATGGAGTTCTAATTACCACATATTTTTGACTTTTTATCATTTTTAATGAAAAATGGTTAGTATACGTCTATTCCACCTTTTTTTGATGAAAAATGGTTAAGGTGGGGTAATTTGTGCATCTTTTTATATTTTTCAGAATTTTAACATTTAATAAACAATATCGGCTATTCACTTTTTTTTGCATCGAAGGTTCTCCTCTCATGTGAGAAATTTTTGTATAAATTTTGTTAGAATATGTAATATTATTACTCTCGTGAGCTACATAATTAAATCATATATCACCTTAATAAGGTTTTTAAAGTGTTATTAATTCAACTTTAATAGAATTTTCATTTCAATGTATATTCTCTCACATATTGAGAGATAAAAATAGATCAACAAACATAAAAAGATTAAAGATTATTAGCATAAGTTTGGTAAGTGTGTTGGAGATATAAAGTGGTAAAGTAGTAGTGTAGCAGTGGGATAGTAGATTAGACTTTAAAAAAAAGAAGGCATCTAATTAGCAGCAGTCTTTGTAATGAACAAAAAGTACATTTTATTAATAATATAAATTTGTTTTTTTAAACATCAAATATCACAATTATCCCAAACACTACTATTATATAACATCCTATACCACATTATATCTCTGCTAGGGATTGAACCATGCACTTAATTATCCTTCACCATCTCACCTCATTTCCTTCTGCTAGACCACTTTATAACTATTAATAATATTTTAATAATATTTAAATTTATTGTAATAACATTTGATGGTTTACTTGTAAGATAAATATAGACAATCTCTCCACGATATTGAAATATTGTGTTATTATTTCATTTTCTTGTAGATTCTACGTAGAATGATCCAAAGGAAATAATGTCGCCAAAACACAAAATGTAGATAGCATTTTTCTACAAACGGCAAACTCAGAAAGAGCGTTATGCCAATATTCCAGCTATGTCCGAAAAAGACCACAAGTAATTAAACAAGATTACTAATTGCAAGTTCGTTATATATATGCTGAAAATGTGATCCAGCCAGCCAGCCAGCAAATCGAATGTTGCTTTTACGGCAGAGTACTTACTTTGATAAGAAAAGTGGCCGCGCTAGTTTTCAATATATACACGTTCGGTAAAATTAATAGAAAGAAAAGAACACCGATCTTTTTTGGAGTTGTATGTAGTACATGCAGTTATAATATGCTTGCCCTGTGAAAAGATATATACAACTACTACTACAAAGCCACAAGGTATTCTATACTTTGCTTGCACCTTAAACAACTCTTTTCTAACACACTTCTCAAAATCCAACTCTCTTTTTTCGGAAAAGGAAACAGGTATAGATTCATTACATGAACAAGAATTAGGTTCGATATATTGCTACTTTGTTTTTGTACAAAGTTGACTTCATCTGTTGTACCCAAATCAAGGTGCTTAACTGAAAAATCTCAAAACTGTCATAGAATTGTAGTATTATTAAAAGATTAACATAAAAAAATTAAGTTAAAGAGGCATATCGCAATAATGAGGGGTAAAATGGTACTATCGGTGACAGAGGGGAAACTCTGGTCCCGAGAGGGAACTTGGTCAATTCGTACAGAGTCAGGGGAGGATCAAGAGTAATCTCAATCACAAAGGACAATCGAGCCCTTGGCATATTAGTACAGTGCGCCCTTGATACCTTAGTTTTTGGTATCAAATATTGAAGCGTTAAAAAGCATCTTGAGATGCTTCAAGTGTGTTTCGGGCCTTACGATCATGTTTAGGAAAAGTTGTCTTATGGGCATCAGTGTTGACAACAACCCAACCATTTCTTCATGGGCTTCTAAATTGAATTGAAGTTGGGCTTTATATTAGTATGTATTAAATATTACTCAATTGAAGGAATATACAAACGGCGTCTTTTCATGACTAGGAACAAGTTGTAAAGTGTATACTCCGTATGTTCTAATTTTTTCATTTTAGCTAATCAAATCAAATCAAATGTGGTTTGTCCATGATTTTATATCTCAACTAAAGGGTCTCATATGTTGGAAACAGAGGTTTCTCGAACGTGAATCTACTATAGTAGTAGAAGACATCCGAGAAAGAATTACTAAAATTCTTTTTGTAGTGAAAGAGTAATTGAAGCTCAAATTGTGTTTGTTGATGCATGGTATGGAATACCAACGATTGGTGTTGGAATAAGGAGTAAGCTAAATAAGAAGGCATGGAATGGCTTAGGGGTTGGACTCCTCGAGGTACCCATGCTTTTGAAAGGGGGAGGAGCTAGATGGCTCCCCGGTTCACCCGATCCGCCAGGAATCGGTCGTGGGCCTTGGCTTGGGCTAAGGCTAGCGAGTGGTGGATATTATCTTTTTGGGCCAAATACTAACTTTACATTTTGGTCCAATTAGAAGAAGCCCAAGAGGGCGGTCCAGTCCAGCAGATGTTTGCACTTCTTGAACGAAGTTTTCTGAGCGAACAGACATGAAACTTGAACGAAAAATTGTATTTTTTTTCATTCCAAGCCTTATGAGCGAATCCTTGTGTTCCTTCGTTGATTTGTTAGTGTTCGTCACACCACTTGGCCTATTATAAATAAACCCTTCCTCTGTTGCAGAATCATTCATTTGATATTCTCTCTCCTTTTTCTCTACTTCTCCAGAAAAGCAAAGCTACTCATATTATAGTAGTCCACCCAGAGTTCGTATATTCCAGTACTTGTTATACGAATTCAACTGCAATTCTATTTTGGGAGACTGTTCGTCGGATAATGTAAGTACCAAGCGCAAGACGAGTAAAGTCTTAAGTACAAAGTGCTGACGCTCGGTTATGCAGTTCTTAATTCTATCTACTTTCCATATTCTCATTCGATACTATTCTGCCCATATTATCCAACAGTATACGATAATTACTTACAATATAGGTCAACCAATTCGGGCACTTGTCACAAATGTAGAAGCAACTCACATGATTCTTAACAAAAGATCTACACTTATATAGTCAAAGATTGTAACATACGAAGAACTTTTCCAGCCAACACTTCACTCCCATATTTTGCAAGTGTGTCCAAAGCTTGATTGGCTTCCCGATAGACAAAATACCACCTAATTTTCTCCAATTGCTGTTTGATATCTTCAAGCAGCGGAAGATAAGACCGTTGCTGCGTTGTCTATCTGTGACAAGAAAACAAGACATACTATGAGTCAAGTTGTATGCATAGTCGTTTTATGTTAATTTGCACAGCCAATATAAGTCCCTGCTTCAAAGCCTAAAATTATGTTATATTATTAGAGCAGCTCCCTACATAACCTGAAGCTGCTCTTACAAATTAAAGCAACCATTCCTATATCTAAAAATTATTCCTATTCCTGCAGGCCGTGGGTTAGTTTTAGTTGAACTATCTATGTTTAAGGTTAAGAAATTCTTTGGAGGTGGCTGCCATTTACACATCATGAATTTTTTTTATTGAAGTTTAATTTCAGACAGAAGAGATATGTCTTCCATACTTCTCATCAAATGTGTGTACAGTATATATAATTCATAATTAGTTTTACTTGAATTGGTTTCGTTTGATTAAAACTACCAAAGCTACTTCTTAATATTTGCTTAATTACATATTGATATTGATGGAAAATGTTTTGAATGTTCATATGAATGATAGCAAAATGTTTGAATTGATGTATCGTGCATAGAAGGAAATTACTTTTTTTTTCATAGAAAAATTAGTAAATAAAATGGAACGCCGACTTCCCGCCCGAATCAAGAAGTCCCCCAATCGAGAAAAATCCCGACATTATTTAAGATGGGATTGGCATGTTAAAAAACGCCCCATTCGTGAAATTCCCGAACCTGTCCAAAATTCCGTATTTCCCGCCTGACCCCAGTTGTTCCTCTTCCTTTATTAGCTTCATTTCAAAAATTCTCATTAAATCTGCTTTAGCGAGATTTTGAGGTCCGGAAGCTTAGTAAGTAGCGACACTTTTGTATATGTTGTTTCAAGTTGGCTTTTTATGCAATTAATTGTTGTTTTTTGTCCTTATATGTATTTAGCCCTTAATGTATACAAATAGATTTGTAAATTAAAGGGTATATAAATTATATAACCAGCAGATCACAGGATTCAATTCGTTCCGAAACACAGGTTCATTTGTGCATTAATTGAATTATATATCGAATCATGTGCATGTTTGCTAAATCTGGCGAATGGGGGAGGCCAGCACAAATGGACCTCAAAATCTCGCTCAACTGGATTTAATAGCAAATTTGACATCCGGAAGCGAAACTAGCTAAAAATGACTGAAACAAGTTGAAATTAACTGTTAATTTTATTTTTCCTGAAATTATCCTTTAAAACTAGTTGTTAATTTTATAAAATGATTAAATTAACTCTAGAAATTATTTATACTAAACTAAATAAATTAAAAAAATATGGAAACTATAATTACAAAATATAATCATTATTTTAACTGAAAAAATATACTAGTTTAAGATTAGTTTCAACACATAAAATCTAGTTTCAGAAGCTAGTTTCAGACAAAAGTCTAGTTTCAGAAACTAGTTTCAAACAAAAACTAGTTTCATAAACTAGCTGAAACTAGTTGAAACTAACTATTAATGCTAGTTTCAACATCATAAAATGTTAATTTCATTAGTTTCAACAACAAAAATGCTATTTCGTTAGTTTCAGCATCATAATTGTTTGTTTCAACAACAAAAAAAAATCTAGTTTGAGCAACACAAATGCTAGTTTCATTAGTTTCAGCAACACAAATGCTAGTTTCAACAACTAAATGCTAGTATCATTAGGTTAAACATCATAAGTGCTAGTTTGAGGCATAAAAATGCTAGTTTCAGCACCACGAATGCTAATTTCATTTGTTTCAGCATCACAAATGAACACAAAAAATGTTAGTTTCATTAGGTTCAACAACAGAGATGGTAGTTTCATTAGTTTCAGCAATAAAAATGTTAGTTTCATTAGTTTATGTGTATTAATTAGTTAGAAAAAAATAGTTAAATATAATTAGCTAGTAATTAATTAACACTAATGGATGTCAAAAATACCATCAGAATCCATTTTAGCGAGAAAAATGGAGTCCAGCAAGGCAATTGAGATCCAAATTGATTGGATTTTAGGACACCAAAAAATAGAATAACCTTTTCTGTAAGAGCCTTTTAAATTTTAGGGCACCAAAAAATAGAATGATCTTTTTTGTAAAAGGTTTTTTAAGGTGGTTATTTTATGATACATTAAATCATAATTAAGTACCTCTAAATATTTCACAAGTTCCACATTCATAGTATATTGTAAACTTAGTACGGTCCCAACTTAGTAATTAACATGTGAGAATCTTGAGCAATTTATTGGTTTCGATTTCTAATAGTACAAGTAATGAATTTGATCAATTTGATACAATTTGGTTGAGAACTTGGACCTCTCGTGATTAGATAAAAGTTACAACTACACGTACAAACTATAACTAGATATTTTGGCTAGTAGCATCACCATCATCATCAGCATCTTTACTGGACACTGAAGACACCTCAGTTAGATCACTGGAACCAGAATCCACTGAAGAAGAAGAAGATGAAGATTCTTCTTGATCACTTCCATCTTCCACAATGTCATCATCTCCTCTAAACCTATCACCTTCATATCCTCTAGCATTTCTTTTCTTCTTGAATACATGGCACAATACCCAATTCCCTATTTGCACTAAACAACCCTGCAATACAAACTGAATATCATTAATTACTTACGACCCTGTTAAAAGAGAATGTGCAGTGGCAAACCCAGAAGATGTTCCGTGTGAAGAAGGAACAAGTATCTAACCAGCTCGTCCTTCCTGGATCCGCCACTGAGTACAATGTGACATATGACTTATGTTGTAGATATTAATAGTATTAGCAAAACTAAGAACAAGTTAATTACCTGAGGATTCTTGATTTGCTGAACATTGTTACAAGCTCTATTGCATATAAGGCCAATGCAGTAAACATGCATGACCCAATCAGTTCTTGTAGCATGGGAATGCTTCCCTTTGTAGAAGACCATAGTTTTCTTTATCCCAAATATTGGAACCCTCTTCGAATACACAATGTGTTTTTCCGAACCAGTGGCCTTCCAGTAACCAGCATGAGTAGCTTTGCTTATGCGGCTAATATTCCTATAATTCGCTTGCTTGTTGGTGAAAAAGTATCTATCATGCTCAACATCACCTGTGTGCAACAAATTATAATTGAGTCAATGACTTTCCAAATCCGTAAAGGAAGTTGGTGTGCAGAGTTTAATAAGGGAAATGATATAGACAAACAGTTCTTGTGAGCGGCAGAGAAAAACTGTATCGACACTTATGTTATGATTATACTTTTGCTCAATTGTTAACATTGAAAAACTGCTCGGTCTATATCATTTCCCTTGTTCGAAACAGAAGAACAAACACTAGTACGAAGTATATACCAACCTGGCAATTCCCAAGGGTTGAGGCTGAATGTGTTGATTTCAGGGATGACTGAAGCTGGCAAGGGGTGTGAAAACTCTTTACGAGCCAAGTACTGAAACACGATCTCTTCATCTGTCGGTTGGAATCGGAACCCTGGTGGCAATTTGCTCTCACCGTCTCTAACAAAGTTCAGCTTGTCCATCTTACTTAAAAAGAAATGAAAAATAAATTGACCCCTCAAATATATGTGCAGATGATCAGTAGAATATGGAACAGAGAGGATATAATGTTTGACCTTTGCATGGAGTGTTTAGACTTTAGGGTCTTTATATATAGAGGGGAACTGCTGACTTTTTTTGGGCTCACTTTATCTTTGCTGGAAATTCACTAGCAGTAAGATTTGAAGTCATTGCAAGTGTTTTCTCCTTTTTATGGTTTTTCCTTTTCTCTCCTTTAGTTCTTGAAGCACAACTTTTGAAAGAGGACCTTTGAATCTTTCTTTTAATTAATTTAATGGCATTAGCATGTGGGGTTATGCTAATTGCTAATCTTGCCTTAGGGTTGGTGGAGCTTCTCTCTTAAGTTTCATTCTAAGTTTTGATACTTTGAGGTCGTTTCATGTGTGTAACAAAAAATTCATACTTACTAAACTAGTTAGGTGATACTGTGTTACCGTTTGAGGATCTGATGTAACTCATATTTGATCTTTAATATATGATCTTCTTTCTAAAAAAACTAGTTAGGCCAAGAAATATAAACTAGAATACTTCAATTAGACTTTGTTACATCTATATATTGGGCTAATAGCTTTTTTTGTTCCACTTGCCCTCAATTCCATAAGAGAATACTATATCACCTGAATGTTCGAAAGTTGATTTTAAGAACTTGTAATGGTGAAACTAAAGTAAAAATTTTAGCTTCGAGAAATTTTATCGAAGGACAAAAATTCCAATCACCCACGAGACATTTTCTTACTTTGTGCCAATCGGTATACATGGCCATAAGCTTTAATTTTTAAAAGGAAACGGCCGAATAAATTCCCAAAATTCATTCCGTAGACTTGTGTTATTTACGTCCCACTTACACAACAACGATACCCAAAATCAGTTGTACATACTTTGTGATCATTGATCGCTTTAAAGTTGATTTTAAAGATCCATAATTACAAAATCTGGTGAAATTTATTTTATTTCACGTATGACTTTGTAATTAAGGAAGAGGCTGATATGATAAGTCCACATATCATATCTTTAAACTGTTCTCTAGTATTAGAGAGTACTACATGCATTGGATTAGCACATGCGAGCAATAGCCATTAGCAGCTCCTCTTTTATCTCAATCATCACTTTCAAGATTTTCATGGAATTCCGACATTGAAATTCCACTTCTCCACCTCTTTATTTCATTACGTACGTCGACGTAGACCAAAGTCCGAAGGAAACTATAGTATATATTTATTTTCCTCTTTAATTCATTGGCTGATGTTCCATATTTTATTTTATTTTTGGGTGAATATCGAAAGCAATATATAAATAAAGAAACAAAAAGACTCATGCTTTCCGGGAAAAGCAAAATCCCATAAATATGCTATTCTATATAGTTGAAGGAGCTAGGATATATGAATTGACTTCACTGTGTTCCTGTTTGGTGCTTTGCTTCATCAACAAGATGATGCTTTAGTGTCTACCTTAGTTTTCTTCGTTACGTTAGATATGTGGTAATAAAGTCATAAAGCTCTGCCAGCCAGTGACAAATGCAAAAGTCTCATTTTTAAGACTATATCTTTTGCTATCGAATTTATCTCATAATGTTCGGTAACTAAAATGTGTTGCGTGACAAATTATCCTCACTCGTGTGTACCTTTCTTTTGATTAATACAGTGAACATTACAAGCAACATTATTTTCACATTTGACCGATGTTGAGTTCGATTCAACAATAGTCGATTATACCTAATTACAAAAGCTCACAACACAACTAAACCACCAAGAACCAGCTGCACCAATCAAACACACACCAAAGCAACCAAAACAGAAAACAGAGCAAGAACGATAAGCAAGAAAGACACAAGAGTTTAACGTGGTTCGGTTGTAAATAACCTACGTCCACGGAGATCACCAACTTCCACTATATTATATCAATCCCAATTACAAGTCCCTAACAGTATGTACGAAACAAGAACAAATCTGTCTCTCAAAGCTAGAACCTATAATCTATATAATATCACCCTTCGAAGTAGTCGAACCGGGTCTTCAAGCTGGGTTGTTATGTCTCCAGATCTGGTTATGAGCATGCAATAATCACCCCTTTATATAGCCTTCAATTTGCAGCTATACCTAAAGGAATTCGAATAGGAATTGAAATCAAATAGGAATTGATTTCCTAATGGAGACAATTACCTTTTCCTGATTGCATTCGGAAACAGTTGTTGAGATAACACCTCACAAATCTCCACCTTTAGCTCAACACCAATGACCTCTGTATCCCTGAAGTTAGGACACACCCCTTCTGCATCTCTAAGGTTAAGACACGTCCCCATGTACCTCTAAGGTTAAGATACGCCCCCATATGCACCTCTAAGGTTAAGATGCCTCCCCGTTCCATTCCTGCGGTTAGGATGACCCCCTCAAAGTCTTGACACCCACAAGTTCCAGGCAAAACCTGAAGTTTGGTCCTGGAAGCGCCTTAGTCATAGCATCTGAAGCATTCAACGACGTATGAATCTTCTTTATCTTCACAACTCCCTTGGCAATGATATCTCTCATGAAGAAAAACCTTACATCAATGTGTTTTGTCCTTTCATGATACACATGATGCTTAGTCAACATAATAGCACTTTGATTGTCACAGTGAATATTCACATGATCCTGTTGGATACCCAACTCATTCAATAATCCACCCAACCAGATAGCTTCCTTAACTCCTTCAGTGATAGCCATGAACTCCGCCTCTGTTGTAGATAATGCAACCACAGACTGCTGACTTGCTTTCCAACTAACTGCCGTGCCAAACAAAGTAAACACATACCCTGTGATAGACTTTCTTCCATTCAAGTTCCCTGCAAAATCTACATCCACATATCCAACCAATGGATTCTGCAAGTCATTGCTTTTCTTGAACCTCAGTCCCATCATCCTTGTGCCACTTAAGTATCTGAGAACATCCTTCACAACATCCCAATGCCTTCTCCCAGGATTCCCCATGTATCTGCTGATAACACTCATAGCATATGCAAGATCTGGCCTGCAGCAAATCATAGTATACATAATACTTCCAACTGCACTTGCATAAGGTACTATAGACATAATCCTTGCTTTAGCATCATCCTTAGGACATTGTTCCTCAGATAACTTCACCCCAGGTGCAATAGGGGTATCCACACTACTGCAATCTGACATATTGAACTTGGCTAGAACCTTCATGAGATAACTAGGCTGAGATAGAAACAAATTCTTCTCCTTCTTGTCCCTAGTGATATCCATCCCAAGAATTCTACTTGCATCCCCAAGATCCTTCATCTCAAATTCTTCTTGCACCTTCCCTTTAAGTGTTTCAATCTCCTCCATTGACCTGCTAGTAATCAACATATCATCCACATACAAGATCCTTCCATCTGCACTCTCCTGAAACTCATCATCTAGAGCTTCACATTCAGTACCTGAGTATTCTGGGACCTGATTATAAACTTGTTGTTCTGGAGTTCCGGCCAGGGTTGCCTCAACCCCATGTCCAACACCTAGTGTATCAACCTGCTCCATAGCCCAAACAACTTCTCCTGGTGTTATATCAGTTTCATCCTCAAACTCCACCTCAACTGAAATTCCCTGTGCATATTCTTGATCTCTTGTATGCTGATAGTTTGAAGTTTCACCAACTTCCTCATCAAGTCGATCATCACCATCTGACTCTGAGCTACTACTAGACTCCTCATTCACTGGTAAGATAGGCTCAGCATCCGCAACATCATCCTCCACTGTGGGCTCCACCTGAGAGTGAACTCTCTCATCTTCTAACTCAATTCTAGTATTTTCTGCAGAGTCGAGGTTGAGTTCGGGGTTGAGTGAACCCCCTCTGTCAACACCTGTCTGCTTGTCCTTCAGAGGTAACACATCTTCATTAAACTGCTTATAATACACTTTCCCTTTCCAGTATCTATGCACCAAAGCTTATATCCTTTAACCCCCTTTGGGTAACCAATAAAAATACACCTCAATGCTCTAGCTTCCAACTTATCTTGCTTGATATGTGCTAAAGCCAAGCAACCAAACACCTTGAGTTTTGAATAGTCCCCAGTTGTTCCAGTCCATACTTGATCCGGCGTCTTAAACTCCAAAGACACAGCTGGACTCTTATTGATAAGTATTGCTGTTGTAACCATAGCTTCTCCCCAGAAACCTTTGCTTACCCCAGAACTCAGTAACATACACCTAGCTCTCTCCAATAGAGTTCTATTCATTCTTTCCGCAACTCCATTCTGCTGTGGTGTACCTGCAACTGTTCTGTGTCTGGTAATACCCTTCTCTTTACAGAAATTAGTAAACTCAGTAGATAAGAACTCCAATCCATTATCAGTACTGAGATACTTCAATGATCTTCCTGATTGATTCTCTACCTCAGCTAACCATTCCTTGAACTGATTAAATGCTTGATCCTTAGACTTCAGAATATAAACCCAGACCTTCCTTGAATAATCATCTATGAATGAGATGAAATATTTACCTCCACCTTGAGTGAGTGTCCTGGATGGTCCCCATAAATCTGAATGCACATAATACAAGTTAGCTTTAGTAGTATGCTTCCCTGTGTTGAAACTGGTCTTGTGCGCCTTCCCCATCACACATGTCTCACAGAATGGTAACTTAGTGAACTTGTCTCCTCTAAGTAATCCCTGCTTGGTAAGTTCCTTCAATCATTTCTCTCCAAGATGGCCAAGCCTCTTGTGCCATAGATATGTGTTGTCATTCCCATGAACTGCTGCACTTTCTCCAGCTACTGTGTTACCAAATAAATAGAATAGACCATTCTTCTTAACACCTTCCAGCAAGGTTGTCTGAGGTGTTGACCCAACACCCCCCTGAACCCCGTGCATAACTCGCAGAACACCATGACTACAACTCCATGAATATCCCATTGCATCAAATTGACCAAGTGAGATCAGATTCCTCCTCAAATCAGGTATGTACCTTACACCAGTTAACAATCTAACAGTTCCATCATGCAACTTCAATTTAACATCACCAATGCCTTTGACCATGCATGACTGATTGTTCCCCAAAAGTACAGTTCCACCTTTCCCATATTTGAAGTTTGTAAACCATTCTTTAACTGGACTCATATGAAAAGAGCACCCAGAATCAAGTATCCAGGATAAGTCTATATTAGAAGTAGAGACCGTAAGTACTTCTGAGATGTCAAAAGATTGTGTAGCTTGTGCTATGTCAACTGTTCCTGCCTCTCCCCCAGATTGCTTTGGCTTCCTGTTGTTCCACACAGGGCAATCCTTCTTGAGATGTCCCTTATTGTGACAGTGGTAGCACCTCCTATTCTCCACAGAATCTGATGACCTCTTACTCTCTTGCTTCTTATATTTCTCCTTTGGTAATCTTTCCCTTGAAGAACCCTTCTTGGAACCATGGTACTTCATAGCAAGACTCTCAGCCGAATGTCCACCTTCCTGCAGATTCTTCTGCTTATGGAACTCCCTAGTCTTCAATGATTCTCTTACCAAATCCAAAGTTACTTCAACATTACCAAACATCAACGAATCTCTAAAGTTCTCATAGGAGTTGGGAAGGGAGTTGAGCAACACCATAGCTTTGTCTGCGTCTGTAGTTTTATCACCAACATTCTCCAAGTGTGTTGTGATCTTGTCAAACTCTGCTAACTGCTCCAGAATCGGCCTACCTTCATCCATCCTAAAACCAAGAAACTTCTGCTTGAGATACATCATCTGGGCTGATGATTTCCCCATATAAACTTTTTCAAGTTTATCCCATATTTCTTTTGCATCAGTACACTTAACAACCTCCATCAATGCTTCGTCGCTCAATGAGTGAATCAGTGTATTGAATGCCTTCTTCTTGATTTCCTTCTTCTTTGCATCGTCTTTAATCTCCTTAAGACCGTCATCCCCCAACAGAGCATCGTCAGCTCCATAATCCGATAACAAGGCCTTAACCCTCAGTTTCCACAGGCTGAAATCTGTGTGCTTCGTCAGCTTCTCAATCTCGATTTTAGTTGATGACATTGCTTATATCAAGCTTTGGATTCTCCCGGTAAATTCCTTCGACCTTTCTTCCCACAGACGGCGCCAATTGTTGAGTTCGATTCAACAATAGTCGATTATACCTAATCACAAAAGCTCACAACACAACTAAACCACCAAGAACCAGCCGCACCAATCAAACACACACCCAAGCAACCAAAACAGAAAATAGAGCAAGAACGATAAGGAAGAAAGACACAAGAGTTTAACGTGGTTCGGTTGTAAATAACCTACGTACACGGAGATCACCAACTTCCACTATATTATATCAATCCCAATTACAAGTCCCTAACAATATGCACGAAACAAGAACAAATCTGTCTCTCAAAGCTAGAACCTATAATCTATATAATATCACCCTTTGAAGTAGTCGAACCGGGTCTTCAAGCTGTGTCGTTATGTCTCCAGATCTGGTTATGAGCATGCAATAATCACCCCTTTATATAACCTTCAATTTGCAGCTATACCTAAAGGAATTCGAATAGGAATTGAAATCAAATAGGAATTGATTTCCTAATGGAGACAATTACCTTTTCCTGATTGCATTCGGAAACAGTTGTTGAGATAACACCTCACAACCGAAATATATGCAATATAGTTCATCACCTAATAGATAAAATGTAGTTGCATCTCCTTGAACTGCTTGATAAGATCATGAACATCAGTGACTAGGCACTGGTGGCGGCATGTTGGAACCTGAAGCCTGCATAATAAACAATTAAAAGCATAGAGTGAGTGCGATCGTATCATAAGTTTTTCAATATTACGTTGTAACGCTAATTCGAGTCCCCCTCTAATTGCCCAAATTTCAGTTTATGATGTTGACGAAACCCTCCGCGGCCTGTCTAAAGAAGCCATTAGAATCTCGAAAAATGAGGCCAAGTGTTAGTAATGACAGAACTATCAGTATTTATTGGGTTGTGAAGCTCCGGATCTCATTAAAGAGGGCCTCTCTACTCGTGAAGGGTTTTTTTTTTGGCTCTCACTGCCATTCCTGGTTGGACAAGTTCTTTAAGCGATGCTAAGCCTATTTCTCACAGCACATTAAACTTAGGGGTCACTCCACGGAAATCGAGCTTTTTCGATCCCTCCCGACACTTACACGCGTAGCTTATGTTTCCATAGTCCGCACTTAGATTCCATTTTATTGAATCTCCCAAACAGAAAGCTAGCCAACTTCTCGAAGGTTTGGCAGGATCATTGACATGTCCGATCTGGAGCTTCACAGCCAAAAAAAAGTTTCTTATGCTTGTAAATGGAAGGGTCGCCGCCGCTCAACGAATAAAAGCTACTCTAGGGATAACATGTTGATCTTCCACAAGTGCTCACATTGATTGAAGGTTTTGCACCTCGATGTCGGCTCTTTGCCACCTAGTATGTTCAAAGGGTTGGGGTGTTCGCCTATTAAAGCGGTACGTGGTACATGATGTTTGTATTAGAGTAGTGTAAGTAGTTGTAATATTTGACATTAAAAACCAATGCTAAATTGCACTTTTGGTCCTTAAATCATACTCCACTTAGATTTTCATCAAAACCAACTATGTGAATATATAATCCTTAATACGTATATTAATTCACCGTATTCTTTTTAAGTATTTGTTACTCTTAGTGCCTTTTTAAACCGTATATGCCAAATCACACCAAATCACTATGAAATCACCTGATTACAGATAAGAATTGAAGCAAAAGGGGGTGGTGGAAATATAAGTTCGAAAATTCATTACTTCAAGCTCTGAAACAAAGGGCAGAAATGATGACGTTTCAATAAGTTCCGTTTCCAGAGCTCATTAAGGGGTGTTTGCAATAAATTCAACTTAAAATAAGTGGCTTAATTTAAGGAGAAGTTGGTAAAGTTGGCTTACTAGAGAATTTGATGGGTGTTTGCAATAAACTACTTAACATTTAAACATGTTATAGGAGTAGTGTTTGCAAACCTAACTTTTTGGACAAAAACAACTAAAATACAACTTAATTTAAGGAGAAGCTGCTGAAGGAGGTACAACCCAGCTTCTCCAACTTCAACTTATGCAGCTTAATTTAAGAGAATTAAACAACTTATAAGCTGTTGCAAACACTCGAAAAGCTGCTTCCGCTTAAAATAAGTGATAAGCTGGATAAGTTAAATTGTTACAAACACCCAAAGTGTCTAAGTGCATACTTGTAATTAATTAATCTTTGAACACTGCAATTAGCTAATTGGCTAATCAGACAATCACAGTATCTGTGTTCAAGAAACTATACATGAACATATCCCTAATCTCACCTTTGTTAAACCCATACTTCCTCAACAACCCTTCCTTCTTAAACCCAACCTTCTCCAACACCCTCTGAGATCCAACATTCTCCTCTTCAACCAAAGCCTCCAACCTTACTAAAAAAGGAAACTTTTCGAAAACTCAGTGGGATAACAATTCTCAGAGCTGCAGCAACAATCCCTTTGCCCCAATGACAGCTCCCAATCGCGTAAGCCACGTATGCCCGGTGTCTATCAATGTCAGTTGGCTGTGGCTTCACGGAGATGTAACCGATGGAGCGATCATCGAGGCAGATAGAGTGGCGCCATGGGTGCGGAATGGCAACGTCTTGGATGTAACTCAAAGCTTGTTGCTTGGAGGTGATAGTGTTCCATCTCAAGTAACGTGTTACATTATCGTCACTAGCCCATTTTAGGAAGTCATCGGCATCGGAGAGTTTGAAGGGCCGGACTGAGATTGTTGATGGAGAGGCCATGTTTCTTAGACTTGTATTGAATGCAACAAATGCGATATTCAAATACTATAGTAGGATAACTTTGTACAAAAAAATACAGCATAAGGCCTATATTAAGTTGCTAGTTGCGTGTCAAATACTACTACTATCTCCATTACTAATCTTGAATTCATTTATAGCCACCCAATTAAAGTAGTCTTGGTCATAAAAAATAATACTCCACTATAATTTAATGATGCTTGTTTTGTCACCTTATGCTATTGGTCAACACTTTCCATTCCACTTCACCGGAAATGAGTTTGGGTGTTTGTGAATCGTGATCAATTGTGACACATTCTACAAAATATGCATGTTAGATTTTGAAAGGTGTACAAACAAGTAAGTTTAACTCGGATAAAACCGTTACATAACATCTGCGGTCCCTTAGATGTTTACTTAGTTTTGTTATGTTGTACATATCTTTAGTAGTATGCTATATAAATCACAAACGTACTATTTCATCTTTTTAATAGACTATCACCCAAGATACTTCGTTAACATCTTCAATAGATCTCATATCTCATACATTGATTCTAATTGCTTTTGAAGAAAGCAACAAAAGGAAAGGTTACAACTTGAAACGTTCACTTAAAGAAAGTCTCGTGTTTGAGTCTTGTGGATGTAAAAATACTGACGAGAGAGTCACCCCTCAAAAAGGGTCCCAGTGCTCAACTGGATTAGTCGCCAAAGAGGATACCAGTATAAATCGGAAAAAAAAAATTGAAATTTTATATTGAATTTTTAAAAAATGGAAATTCTAATATGCCATCCTCTGATTAACGTTTTGTTGGACATAATGGATCGAAAATACATATAAGTAGCTTGTACAAAATAAAAAATGCAAAGAAATAACGAAAGATGAAACTGTCTTCTGACTGAATAGCTCCGAAGCGGGCCGCTTGAGCGGGATGAAACGGGCCGCTTCTGGCCTGTGCGGATTCTGGCTTGCTTTTTCGTCTTCTATGAACTTGTAGATACAAAAGTTGAATCGAGGATGTTTCCCTTAAAGCAAAATACGCCCTCTCACTAAGGTGTTTGAGACGTTGGGCGTCTGCTTCTAGGATACAACGATTCCCAAGATTACTAGCCGCACAAGCTAGCAATCCACTTCGAACTAGAACGAATGCCTTGTTATGCTTAAGGTAGGATATGGAGGAAGATATGTTTCAGCTATCTCTCTTCTCTAGAATGAAGACTCTTATTTATAAGTGAGAAAAGAGCCTCTACATATCAAAATATGTAACTCCCAAGCCACAAATGCACACCATTACTCCTAGCAACAAATACTATTTGGTGACACAATCAAATAGGTATTATTGCTCTAGATTTGTAACTTCCTAGCTGTTACAACCCATGGAGCTGAAGCAAAAAACTCCTGGAGGTTTATGGAACCGGTGCAAAATGTCGTTCCTCACATTGTGCACACACACAAGCTTACTTAACCAAGTACAAATCTGGCCAGGATTTTCACTAGTTTATTAACTGTTAGACTTAGCCATAATTAGTGTGAATTAGTTAGTCATATATTCTGTATAGCTTAGCCAATATTCTTGTTGATAGTGCGAATTTTGCGTTCAGCTTTTCCATTTTGGGATGAGGTGTAAGGGCATGAAAACCTAAAGGTGATACCGTTCGTGGAACAGAATTGATGAAACATAGTATTATTAAATTCTCCCCCATTATCACACTGAAAGGTTTTAATGTTCCGTTCGAACTGTGTTTTGACATATGAATGAAATTTTGAAAAGGTAGAGAACACTTGGGATTTATGAGCTATTGGAAATACCCAAAGAAAATTTGAAAAATCATCCAAAAATAAAACATAGAAACGATGGCCAGAAGAACTTAACGTAGGAGAAGTCCAAACATCACATGAATAATATCAAATGGCAAAAATGTTTGAGAAGATGAGGAAACAAAAGGTAACTTGATATGTTACCAAGAACACATGACTGACAAAGTGTAGAACTAGAAGTAGTAGTACAATCAATCAATTTATTCTGCCTAAGAGTAGCTAAAATAGAATCCCCGGGATGACCCAAACGATCATGCCAAATGGACGACGCAAGACACGCAACTGGGGGCTGTGCCGGGAACGAACTGGAAGGAGCTAATGGGTACAATGGGCTGGTACTGTTACATCGCACGATACGTTTCCCCGTCTGTAAGTCATTCACAGAAAAACCATATGGATCAAAATTGACGGACACATGATTATCAGTGGTAAACTTTCGCACAGAAACAAGATTTTTAATAATGTTAGGGGTGTGCAATATGTGATTAAGGGACAATGGCTTGGTGGGGGTGGGGATAGACGCATTACCATAACCACGAATTGGAATAGATTGACCACTACCAACAGTAACACCAGATAAATTGCTCGTATTAAAATAAGAAGTAAGAGTACCTCGAGAGTTCGTCATATGAGACGTTGCCCCGGTGTCCATATACCAGTTGGGATCAGGCTGGGATAAGGACATGGTATGCATGGCCGATTCAATGTCACATTGGAGGAAGGTGCAATGCAGACCGCCGTTCCGGATGATGCTTTACTTGTTTCTCGTGAGCCTGAAGACTCCCATGATTCTCGTTCGCTCCCTCCTGGTCGTGGTAAGTCCAAGGGCCGCCAGAATAATAACAAACGCAACAACAAAAAGGCTGGTGGTGCGTTTTCTGGCCGCTCTGGCCCTCGTTCTGGACCTCCCGGCTCCGCATCTTGGGGACAGCAGCAGGTTTTTACTCATAAAATCAGGTCTGATGGTTCTTTTGAGAGGCATAAAGCCCGTCTTGTAGGTGATGGCAAAACTCAGCGGGTTGGTATCGATTGTGGCGAAACGTTTAGCCCTGTGGTGAAACCTGCCACTATTCGCTTGGTGCTAAGCATAGCTCTGTCTCGCCAATGGTCTCTTCATCAACTTGATGTGAGCAATGCATTTTTGCATGGTACGTTACAAGAAACTGTTTACATGCATCAACCCTTGGGATTTCGTGACTCCACACATCCTGATTACGTATGTCTTCTTCGCAAATCTTTATATGGTTTGAAGCAGGCCCCCCGGGCTTGGTACCAACGGTTTGCAGATTATGTGTCCACTCTTGGCTTTTCTAATAGCAAGTCTGACACGTCTTTGTTCATTTACAAGAATGGGGATGCTCTTGCCTATCTTCTCTTATATGTTGATGATATAATCCTCACAGCTTCTACCCCTGCACTTCGCCAATCCATCATGGCTCAGCTAGGTACCGAGTTTGCAATGAAAGACCTGGGCCTGTTAAATGATTTTTTGGGCGTCCGGGTGACACATCAGTCTGGTGGGATTTTTCTATCACAACAAAAGTATGCTGAAGATATTTTGGAACGTGCTGGCATGAGTTCTTGTAATTCCAGTCCTACTCCCATTGATACTAAAGCCAAAGTTAGTGTGAATGATGGCACGCCATATGCTGATCCAACTTTTTACCGTAGCCTTGCGGGTGCGCTTCAGTACCTCACGTTTACGCGTCCTGATCTCTCCTATGCGGTTCAACAGGTATGTTTACACATGCATGCCCCGACGGATACGCACATGAATGCTCTGAAAAGAGTACTTCGTTATGTGCAGGGCACTTTGGCGTTGGGTCTCCAGCTCTCATCTTCCTCCATCAGCAGCCTGGTTGCTTATACCGACGCAGATTGGGGGGGCTGCCCCGATACTCGCCGTTCGACGTCTGGTTACTGTGTGTATCTTGGCGATAATCTTATATCGTGGTCTGCTAAGCGCCAGCCTACGCTGTCCCGTTCAAGCGCAGAAGCCGAGTACCGTGGGGTCGCCAATGTCGTCTCTGAGTCGTGTTGGATCCGAAATCTGCTACTGGAACTTCATTGTCCCATCAGCAAAGCCACCTTGGTTTATTGCGACAATGTAAGTGCAATATATTTGTCTGAAAATCCGGTTCAACACCAACGCACAAAACACATTGAGATGGATATTCACTTTGTTCGCGAAAAGGTTGCTCGTGGTGAAGTTCGGGTGCGCCATGTTCCTTCCCGTTACCAAATCGCTGACATCTTCACCAAAGGTCTGCCACTGGTTTTGTTTGACGATTTTAGATCCAGTCTCAACATCCGTTCTCCTCCCGTTTCGACTGCGGGGGAGTGTTAGACTTAGCCATAATTAGTGTGAATTAGTTAGTCATATATTCTGTATAGCTTAGCCAATATTCTTGTTATTATTAGTTCCTAGAATCAAGGCTACGTTAGTGCTAATGTAATTGTATATATACACACGTTATGGTAATACGAAAGATATGGGATTATATTCTTTCATTAACTTGAACTCCAAGTCTAAGATCTAGTATTATAAACTAGACACAACTTGTGTACACTCACAATGTGGGACATAACACTACAACCTTCCAACTTTGGGCATCTGTTCCTCACTAATTCAAACTCCGTTTGGGGCGTATAATATATCAAATCGAAGCTCTCACTTAGTAGCCTACGACTATATATTCAGTTTCCTCAATTACCGAATAATCAAAAAATAATATCCACGTAAATATGACATCATAATGCAATATTTAGATCATTATTTTCTTCGTATTTTCAACACGTTAACCAAAGAACAAAGTCATGGCTCTACTTTCAACATAAAAAACTTAAAAAGAAGTTTATAAAAATATTTATCATTTTGGCGGCATAAATCTTTTTGCGGGGTACTGGGACACAAAAGGCGGGAATTTGGTATCCACTAGTCCACAGTCCACACACTACTCAACAGTCATTCAGATGGGGATTTTCCCTCTTTGCTCAAACCCTAGAATTCATAATTACTCTCTCTGATTGACATCGATTAATTCTTCTGGCGATTGTATGAAAATGGAGTCTCACTAACTCTACATCGGAAAAAATCGTACACAGTTTTTTTTTTTTTTTAATCATTCTTCAAATCATCGTACACTATTTTATTTGGTTAGTTAGTTTCATTTTTGATTTAATCTTTTCGTTTCGCTTTGTTTTGTTAATAGCTCTACTATCTGCTTGTACCATAAAGTGGACTTGAATCCTGTAGAAGAAAAGTTAGAAAGTTCAGAAATTGATGGTTGTACGAAACCCATGGATTTGATTTCTGTAGAGGAAAGTTTAGATATTATGTGTCGCTTGCCTGCTAAAGATGCCCGAGCCACCTCCGTCTTGTCCTCTGATTTCGCCTGTTGCGACTATTTATTTCGAAGGGCTGCTTACCTTAATTCTGAGTATAGGCGAATGAAGAAAGAATTGAAAACTGACTGCACTATTGATAGAATAAGTGATTCACCCGACTCCGTTCTCGAAAAAATTCAATCCTATTTGCCCACAAAAGATGCTGTTGGTACTACCATTCTCTCCACCAGGTGGAAAAACCTCTCCCCCTTTTGGTACCCTCGGGGTTGAACTTGAACTCGATGACACCTACCTTTTACACCCCAGAGAAAATGATGAATCCGAGACCTTAATGAACAGTTTTAGGGCTTTTGTAGATAAGTTGTTCTTTGTAACTTTGCCGGATGTGCCTCGTGTGGAAAGTGTGTATCTTGAATGTGAGAAGGATTACGGCGATGCTGACATTATATCTTGGGTTTCTGCCGCTTTAGGGCTTCATGTTCCAAGCCTTCAACTCATTTTCAGCGTCTTTGTTCAACAGCCTTAATGGGTGCAAGACACTAGTTAGTTTGAGAGTTAAGATGCAGTAACTTTAGCTTACCTTGTCTTAAGAGATTATATCTTTCCGGCTTAGAGTTTGATGATGAAGGCGGAGGCTCCATTAATGAAATGATTGAAGGCTGTCCTATGCTTGAGGGGTTAGCACTAATCTGTTGCGAAATTAGGCTTTCAGGATGTTCATCCATCCAATCTCCTTTGCTCTTGGGTCTGTTCATTGGGAAGACCTGGTTTGAATCTGTCTATCCGTACGTTGCACTTGAGGTTCATGCTCCAAGCCTCAACACCTTGATGTATAGAGATAATGTAGCCCATGGATATATTCTTTCTACTTTTAAATCTCCTACTGCAGTTCACATTGATGTTGGACCTAGTAATGAACAACTTGATGATGAAGAGTATGATTTCGACTTTTTCTACACCAATGTAGCCAGGATCATAGATGCTGGCTGCAACACAGAGTGGCTATACTTATCGGAGTGTTCAATTCTTGTGAGCTTTCTTATATTATCCATCTTTATTTACTTCAGTTTTAAAAAAAAATTGTGAAGGGTATAATTTCCATTCTTGCTTGTACTGTACTTTCCATGTCTTTACTAGAGTAACTAGCATGCTTAATTCTTATTTATCCAGCATTTTAGTGCCAGTTTTTTGTCGTGAAACTTAGATATCTCATATTTTAACGATTAAAATGCGATGGACTGAATTCGTGTTTCATTTATTCATTCAGACTAATAACAGTGCATGTTAACCATTAATATGATGATTATTATATACTGAAGTATATGTTTTGTCAGTAGCAAGATCGTACATTTAACTATAGATAGATAACTATGCCATCTAATACTGACCAAACCTCTTCAAACACTGTCATCTTTTGGAAAACTTGCCCTGCCAATGGGCCTCTGTAACATATAAGATCAGGTATCTCAGCTAAAATAAGAGTAGTTAGAATGGTCCAGTGGAGAATGTTTATTTGGCGCATGACATGTTCAACAAATGTACTTAGAATGTAACTTTGTGGATGTTTTCTGGAATAGTTCAGGTTTCATCACTAACAGTAATTGGCTTGATGGTGATCTTATCAGGTTGAAAAGTTTAATGTTTAGGTTGTTCCATTGGACAGAGGTCAAAATATGATTTGGATTCATAAAGTATGAATAAACTGCAAGTTTTTGTTATGCTAATTGCTACATTGACAAGATATTTAGCTTAACAAATAGCTTTAATTTCATGAATAATTGATTATCACATCTAGATAATAGATAGCTTTTGTGGAACTGGTAATAAAATTATTATGCGTCTATGTAAGAACATATTTTTCTATATTGCGCTCTCCATTATACAATTGTCTTATTATTGATTATGGTTACAGGCTTTTGATTACTCGTCTCTAGAACTGCCAATATTTCAGAACTTGACTTGGTTATCACTTGGTTCCGTGAGATCAGAAGGATGGATGATATTGGCAAATTTACTGTGTAATGCTCCTAAGCTTGAACATCTCGCGTTCGAACAGGTATGAGAGTTTTAATGGTTAAGCTATACCATAGTCATTCCAGTCCGTTTGTTGTACTTAGAAAGTTGTGTATGTCTTTGTATCGAAGGAATTTAAACCCTGTAAAAAGGGGTATGCCAAATTCGAGCTTTTAGTGCCAAATCCTCCCAGTTGTTTGAAGCTGCATCTCAAGAAAATTGAATGTTGGGATTTCTCTGGGAGAGAAGATGAAATGAAGCTGATAGAGTACTTTTTGCAGAACGGAGTTGCACTTGAAAATGTAAGGCTTGACTGTCTTCCTTCGGTGAAGAGTAGTATTTCGCAGAGAATACATAGCTTTCCAAAATCTGAGATTGTTGAGTTTGTTGTTTTAAAGCCAGTGGGTGGATGATTTCTTATAGCAGCTATATGCATAGAGATAAACTCTTGTTGGACCATGTTAAGTTGCTTTTCCTGTTATTACCGTCGTAAGTTGTAAGGTGATAAGACAATTGAGATGCTTCCTCTACTTTTCTGACTAGTTCCATAATGCCGAATCTGCATAAAATATTTTCTATCATGGTAGGTTCTGATTCTCTATCTAGTTGTGAATTTCTTGTATGGCATCTTATCTGATATTTAGAGTAAGGGGATCTTGTAGAGATGTGTGAATGAATTGTCTAAGTCCTGCTTGTGTCCAGAGGGCCTGTACTTGAAGCAGGGAAGTAATAGAACATTAACGAATTCTTCTGTGCTAACGCAGTCTCCAAGTTAAACAACCCCAAGAAAATCGAGTCCCATACCGTTGTAACTCATTCGGATTACTAGCTTTTATTCCAAATCGAGCTTTTATCTGATTATCAGAATCCAAACCCAGTCACATCCCCAGGCTACTTGTTTAGGTCTGCCAAACTAGTTCTTTAGGCCTGACTTGTTCCAAGTATTTGATACACGGGCTTTAGGCTATTACAAGTAAGAAACCTCTGCAGTTGAACTAGTAAGTAATTCTGAAGAATAGCATTTGCATTCGAACGATGAAATCGCCTCATCAAGTAGCATTATTCATTTTGAAATTAATCAGACGTTTGTATATATCAAGAACTCTGTAGTTCATTGTAGCTTTTAATGCAAATGGCCCCTTCTTGTTGTATGAAATTTTGATTTTAACTTACACTCATAAATGTGATGAAATAGATACTGCAAGTAATAACAGCTTTTTTCATTCTGCTATTGTCTGATCTGATTCTAGCTTTGTCAAAGCCCAGACTGGGATGGCTCTGTTTTTCTATAACTTGGACGTGAGGCTTGCTCGCGAAAACTCAACCTGCTCCAGGTTTGTTTGTATTTCACCTTGAAAACTCAACAACATGCAGCAAGCCCACAACAGAACATGAAATCGTACAGAAAGCAGAATAAAAGATACAGAAAAACGTAATAACAACAATTCAAGAACAATACATGAAGTTCCAAGAAAAGATGAATAAATAGTATTGGTCAGTAGCATTAACCAGAAAGCAGCATCTCTGACCTCACAAGCAAGCATTGAAACACACAAAACCACCAACCAAACAACCATACATAAGAACTGAGAAAGGACACCATAAAGGAAAAACACCTTGATCGAAACCTGAAGTTTACTTACAGATTGATATGTACTCAGGAAGATGACTGAGTATCCAGTTGGGGAACTGGCGGGTAGATATGGACGTTCAGTGTAGAGTTCCCAGCAACCTTTTGTTCTTCTTCCATCTCCTTTGCAGATTTTGCAGCTGAGTGGCTGCACCAGATAACCTCCACCTTCTGTAAACAATTGATGTCTCCCAGACAGGAAGGGATCTCCACAATCTGCTTGCACCTCTCCAAAACCAATTTCTCAAGGCGCGGGAAATTTTCTTCATAAGCATCCCACCTCTTTATATTCAGGTTTTCTAACTTCAAAATTTTGAGCTCAGGGAACTCGTCATCTTGAGTGTCCCAAAAGTCATCCTCAACAGCAGCTGAGCGTAATTTCAGAACCTCTAACTTTGGTAGTTTCTGAAACATTGAAACTTGACTCCATCGGAGACCGAACTTGGAGAGGCTAAGCTTTCTTAAGCTCAGGGGAAGTTTTAATCGGCCTGCAGATTTCACACTACCGAAGTAGGACATCTTAAGTGCTTCAAGTTTATCTAGAGACTCCAAGTCATGACATTCATTAATGTCTTTACGCTCATTCCTCAAGATACATCGTAACTTCTGAACATTCGGTACTTTCCTGACAAAATTCTTCAATTCTCCAGAATCAATCACAGGAGTAGAAAGTGTTAACAAATTCTCTAGCTTGGAGGACCTCTCAGGTGCAACCAGGAAAGAAGCACGGTCATTTACATGCAAGTGCCTTAATTTCACCATTTCCCATATAGTACGTGGCAAAACAATTTCACCTCTCATTCCTTTGATGATCAACGTCTCTAAATGATGGAGGTTTGAAAGTGATTCAGGGATATTGTTGCTATCTGTGCGGATTGAAATGTACCGCAAATAGAGAAGCTTCATAATGTCGTCAACATTACTTTTGGTGTTCTCAGTATGAATGACCCTAGATAACTTCAAGCTGGAAACGTTCAGATTAGGATCCGAGCCCTGTATTTTGGTTTCATTCATGTTAAAGAACAGCAAAGTGCGTAGAGGAGGACTCGCTGAAATCTCTGGAAAATATTTATATGGAATTACAGGTTTTGAAGAGATTGGAGTATCACTTTTCAGAAATACGCTCAGTCGCCGTTGATACACTACTGGATCTGGCAACTTCTGGTATGCATTTATCTGCTCCATAAACTTTTCTTCTTTAGCTTTTGCCAAACAAAGACCACGCAAAAGATCGTGGACATTGCAAGCCTTCACCCTTCCATCTGAACTTCTTTTTGCAACCATGACAAGGTTTCTATCAATAAGATCATTCAGGCCTTTCTTTGCTTGCATCTCTAAGCTCTCAGACCCCTTCTCCTGCAGAAACCCTTCAGAAATCCATAGCCATATTAACTTGTCCGCTGGGATTTCCTTATCTTCTGGAAATGCTCCAAGATAAAGAAATAGTGGCTTTACAACATCCGGTAAAAACTTGTAACTTAGCTCCATTGGTCTCATCCATTGTGTTTGAGAATCACGATCAAGATACGGCGAGCTCAAGTCTCCAGCCACTTGCTCCTAAATATCATGCTTCCGGACTGACTTTGCAAGAAATCCAGCTACCACGACAACTGCAAGTGGTAACCCTCTACACTTTTGTGCAATCTGCTTCCCAAGTTGGCACAGTTCTGAAGGACATTTTCCTTTAGGATAGACTTTCCTTTCCAATAGTTCCCAACTCTGATCATGAGTTAATAGATCAAGTTCAATGGGATCGCTTTGATATTTTGCTTGCGATGCAATTACTTTGCTTCGGCTAGTTAGCATGATCCAACTACCAATTTTGTCATCAGGAAAGAAATTCTTGAGTCCCATAAATGCTTCTATTTCCCATACGTCATCCAGGACAATAAAGTACCTCCTTCCCTTTAACTCTTTGTGAACCATCACGGATAACTCTGTTTCTTTCATTTTCCTGATTACATCAGTGACCTCGACTTTGGAACCTAGAATGGTAAGAAATAATTCTTTCTTGTTGTACTCCTGGGAGACAGTGCACCATGCACGAACATCAAAGTGCTTCTCTGTAGAACGATCCATGTAAACTTTCCTTGCCAGTGTGGTCTTACCTAAGCCGGGCATGCCAACAATGGAGACAACATCTAGCTGCCTCTGACCACGGAGTCTTTCTTTTATTAAATTTATCTCATCCGTGAAACCCACAAACACGTCAGTCAGTGCTGGGATTCCATCAGTTTTTGGGACCAGGGATGCTTGAGATGAGACCTGACTTGGAATGTTCCCGGCACTGCTGATTTCCCTATCACTAGCTTTTTTCCTGTTGTCCTCCATTAGAACTTTAATTCGCTTGATGTGTTCCGTAAACTCAGAAACCCAACGAGAGGTGCAAGAGACAGGACAGGCTTCAACAGAAAATGAGTCAAGTAGATATTCTGCAACATATCCTGCCTCAGCGATAAGGCTACAAAGCATTTGTGATTCTTCATCTCCAGTGGAGTCTCTTGCGAAATTCTGGATAAATGATCTGAAAAGATCGAGGGTCTCATGAATCGCTTGGCACTGGTCTTTCTTATTCATGATTGTATCAGATTTTGAATCCATGAAGTCCTTCCAGTTGTCAACCAGCAGATCAAAGAAGTCCGGCAGATGAACCTTCTGAGATTCTTCTCTTACTCTGTGAAGAATTACCGTATACTGGAAACCCCGAGTTTCCTCTTGGAGAAAATCTAGCGTTTCACGGATATCAGCTACCCCGATACTCTGTTCTGGAACGAATTTGCTTAACTGATTGTTGAAACATGAGCACACGAATGAACCTATGTTCCTCAACAAATCTTGGAAGCGTAACTTGAGATTGGACAGTTTTTCCTGTTCGACACCGTGCTTAAATAATAGCACTAGGAAAGAAAGTTCCTGATGAAGTCTCTCAAGCAGACCCTTCACTTGATCCCTAGCCTCATCTTTTACTAGCTCATTCATATTGTCTTGGATACAATCCACGTACCCCATCAGAAGTTCAACACGCAATGGAAGAGTACTGGAGCCCTTAAGTGACAGTGTTGCAGCTCTAAGGATACCCACACGCATATGTGAGTCTACACAGTCTTTTGTTCGGACATACACTTTCCACCAATGGACTTCCCCATATCTCCTCAATGAGTAATAACACGCCATCTCGAAGGCAGTGACCTGGGCAGAAATCAATAACTCGGTCATCTCCTCACCACCGATCTGTTCAGTGTCTACTTGAAGGTAGCTTCTTAATAACCTCATCTTCTCCGCCAGTGCCCTTATTTGTTTGTCTTTTTCACTGAAATCCAGCTCTTCAATATTTTCAGATCCATCATGAGTAGTGCAATTACCTGTCAGTACATGTCAATGTAAGAATAAGTACTGTTTCTAAGCAGCAAACTGTTCATACATAGCATTTGTAGTACTGAAACAGATGTCTCATTGACTAATACCCTCTGTATCACTATTAAAGACTAGATTTTTTCATTAATAATAATCAATTTCATAAGGATGCATTTTATTAATAACATAAATGTTCTCGTTAAGAACATCATAATTGTTTAAAACATTAATATACCATCTCCCACGAGACCTTGTATAGAAAGATTGATATAAGCAATTTTCCTTTTAAATGTATTTAAGAGTTAACATGGACATTACCTCTCATATTCTGGATAAAAGATCTGAAAAGAACTAAATTCATATGAATGGCATCTGATTGATCCTTCCATCTCATGATCAAGTTGGATTTACTGTTGATAAGACCCTTGAGGTTTTCTAGGAGGAATATCAACAATTGCAGCCGATGTGCTCTGAGAGATTCTTGTCCCGGTGTTCCCAAAACTGTGCAATACATGTCCTCGACGATTTCTTCTTTCATAAGATCCACCTTGTTGATGAAATCAGATGGCGTGGAAGTTATCCTTCGAAGACCTTGGAACCACACCCTGATATTTGATAAATTCTCATGATCAACAGTTTTGGGCAGCCCAGAATCAGCAAGCAGAATGATTGACAGCCCCCTTGCAAGGATCCTGAACTGATCTGTCACTGGGTTTGTTAGATCAATGAAAGCTTTATCTTCTAGAAGGTCTGACAGATAAGCTTGGTTGCAGTTCATGTAAATATTCAGAAGTTGATTATCCATAGCCAGAATACTACTAGCAACATGTTGTGGCAATACCAAAGTTGCTGTCAGGCATCTAAGACGTATATCTGATTCTATGCGGTGCCTGATGCTTGCAAACTTTTCCTTCCAGGTGGCCAAGTGCGCAAAATAAGTGAAGAAGGAATAATATGCCATCTTGGAAACCACAAGTTGAGAAGAAATGAGGAAGTCATTCATTTCTTCAACATTGATTCTGTCGGCAGTAGTACTCATGTACTCTAAGTAGTATCTCAAGACAACCAAATATCCTCTCATGGTTTTTCTTTCTTCGGCTGAAGCTTTTTGCTGCTTATGGTCCAAATCCTGATGAACTTGGTTGAGAAACTGCAGGATGGATCCACTCCCGATCAGCAAGTTCCTGGGCATCAAAGATGCTTCCTGTCTCCTGATAATAGCCTCATAGACGGGTTCAATATCATCCTTCAGAGTTGTGAGATGATCACTCCTAACATCATCTATTATGGAGAGATCAAGTTCTTCCCTTGATAAGAAATCAGTCAAACCTTTGACAACGACCAAAAGATTACGCTCAATCTTTTCCAACAACAAAGCCGACTTAGTGTTCATGAGCCCATCCTCATTGGCCATCATGTTGAGTTGCCACCTGGACAACGTAATGGACAGCCCGATAGTTTCCCTCAACCAGCGATAGTGGTTGGGAAGATCACTACTACCTTGATGAAACTTTTTCACACAGTTTTCAAGTAGATTAATGGCAGCCTTATGGATTGAAGTGAAGTTCTGGTAGACGTATTTAAGCATCTGGTGTTGATCATCTGAAGTTTCGCCATGGCCACAACATTGATTCAAGAGGTTCATCTTACCATAGACTTCTGTGACACTGCCTTCCATGATGTCGATGCTTTCTTCTTTCATAAGATTCACATTCTCAATAAAATCAGACAACGAGAGAGTTACGCTTCCCTTCATTTCTTTATTGAAACACAAGAGGATTAGAGATCCCACACTTCGGACCAAAACTTGGAAGCGTACCCTGAGATCTGATAGTTTCTGCTGATGAGCAGCATTGGGCGCCCCAACATCGGCAAGAAGAAATTTCAGGAATGACAGTCCACTTTGAAGGATTTTAAACTTATTGAGCATTGGGCTTGTTACATGACTTAAAGCTTCATCTTTCAGAAGGTCGGACAGATTATCTTGGATGCAGTTCACATAAACAATCAGAAATTCACTATTCATAGCCGGAATACTACTAAAGACGTGGCAACACCAAATACGCCCACAGGCAACCAAGACGCACCTTTGACTCCATTCGATGGCTCATACTTGCGAACGTTTCCTTCCAGGTGGCCAAGTGCGCAAAATAAGTGAAGAAGTAATAATATGCCATCTTGGAAGCCACTAGTTGAGAAGAAATGAGGAAGTCATTCATTTCTTCACAATTAATTCTGTCCGTAGTAGTAGTGTACTCTACGTAGTATCTCAAGAGAAGCAAATACCCTCTCATGGTTTTTGTTTCTTCTTTGGCTGAAGCTTTTTCCTTATGCTTATGGTCCAAATCCTGATGAACTTGGTTGAGAAACTCCAGGATGGATCCACTCCCAATCAGCAGGTTACTGGGCATCAAAGATGCTTCCTGTGTACTGATAATAGCCTCATAGACGGGTTCAATCTCATCCACCGGTGTTGCGAAATGATCACGCCTAAGATCATCTATTATGGAGAGATCAAGTTTTTCCCTTGATAAAAAATCAGTCAAACCTTTGATGAGGACTAAAAGATTACGCTCAATCTTTTCCAACCTCAAAGCAGCCGCCTTATTGCTCGTGAGCCCATCCTCCTCATTCACCATCCTGTTGAGTAGCAGCCTGGACAATGTGATGGACAGCCCCATTGTTTCCCTGATCCACCGACATTGTTTGGCAAGATTACCACCTCGAAACTTTGTCCGACACTTTTCAAGTAGATTAATGGCAGCTGTATGGATTGAAGTGAAGTTCTGGTAGACTTCTTTGAACATGTTGAATAGATGATGATCAACAATAATAGTATCGCCACCACGATCACAGCTTTCCCTAACAAGGTGCATCATCGGACGGACTTCTGAAACACTACTACTGCCTTCCATCATCTCTCTCGTACTCAATTTTTTTCAATTATCTTCTTCTGTTTTTTTTGTTTTTTTTTTTTTTTTTCTATAAAAAAGCAGAAGTTTTATGAACTCTATGCTATGCTTGATCAACTCAGATCTAATCTAACCTTTGGGGGCATTAAATTAAACAATCATCGAACGTAGAGTCACTATAGTACATAATTAAATCTGCACTATTATTTGAGAGGCTTAATTATGAACATGTGCCCTCAAGCGAGATAGGTGGAATTTGAACACGATTTGGATAATTAATTAATTAAATAATATAACTCATTTATTATTTGAGATTAATTAATTAATTAATTACAACGGATTCTATTATTTGAGATGGGAGGAGTACTATAGTAGTATAATACTACTTCCGTCTCTCAAAAGCTTGCTGTTTGGTTTACTACTTACAGCTGACATTGAACAATAGCCATTAAACTTAGAATCAATATAATCAGGACTTTTCTACGGGCAGGCAGGCTTTCGCCTTGCCTGACAACAGGCACCCAATCAAAAGTCGCCACGTCTTTCGCCTTCGTCAACCCTTCGCCAAAAAGTTAAAATAATTATTTTTATTTATTTTTCAATTAAATATAAATTTACTTAAATAACCTTGAATTAGAATAATAAATACAATTATTAAAAAATATAGTAAAATAAAAATATTTACATTTATTATTATCATATTTTATTATTCGGGCCAGGTGGGCTGATGACGATTCGGGCCGGGCCCGAGAACCGGGAAGGTCAGGTCCGGGCCCGAGAACATGCCGCCGGTCAGAAACGGACCGGGAAGGTCCGGTCCGGATTTATATCCCATCTTTGCATCTAATTAAAAAAATAGTAATTTTAATGTTGGATGTGGGATTTGAACCCAAGCCACCAAGTGGAAGTCAGCTTACTTAACCAATAGGAGAATGTTTCAATTTGGTTGAATTGATGATGTTATAAATTTAAGTAATGTATTTTGTATAATGTAAACATTTAACATTTTAATTGTGAATTTGCATTTCATTTTATATTTTTAATCTTAAACTATAATAAATTATTTCTCATTGTTTTTTTACTCTGGTTGATTGACCAACGGAATTACTCATTATTCTAACCTCAACAATGTCCATCCTTACCATATGACTCACATGATGACTAGTTTGTAAACGTGTTGTCTAGTTGATTTATTATTTATGAATTTTTCTATATTTATATTAAATAATAAACTAATTGACACTAAGAACGGATAAAACAACATATATCATGACTTGTTACGTATATGAGACTACTAAGTTGCTTCTATAATTTTATTCTTGTTTTGTAGGATTGGCTCTTGGATTAGTAACTTATATATTTATGATGAGTAGTCGGATTAAGGTTACACCTATATATACAATTAAAATTAATAGACATTTCTATTAATATTGTGAATAATATTCTAATCGGGTAATAAAATTAAGAGAGATGTAGCCCATTTAAAATAACCCTAATATAATCTATTAAATCGATTTTAAATTTAGACATATAAAATAAATATGTGAATATTTGTTGGCCATTTTTGTCATCTGTATGCACAATTTTGATTATTTTCGTTTGGGTGAATACAAGTCAAATTTAAATAGGAACGGTTGTATCCCACTCAAATTCAAATTGGATAATTTCGGATTAAATTTGATTCGATTTATTTTTTATCATAACAAATTTCGGGTTAAATTTGATTCGATTTATTCAGTTCAAATATATTTTTAATCAGATGAATTTGTGTCAATATTAATTTGGATAATTTGGAATCGGTTATCTTGTTGACAACTTTATTATTATGTTGTCAGATCAAATCCCGGGTTAAATTTAGATATTTAACCGATATATTTCTGATCCTTTATGGACTAAATTGAATTTTGGCATATCAATTTTAACAGGATACGCCCATTTATATAAAATTAAAGAAATTAAATAATTTCTATTTGTGAATAATCTTGTGTTTGGAAGCTCCATGAACACTTTTTAGCTTCCTTTGTCCACTCTAATTCATGAGTTGGAACAGGCCAATTATATGGGAATGCGAATGGGAAAATAGACGAGAATGAGCGACCTGTCACTATTTTTTCTTATGAGAAGTCGACTGAGAGAGGTAGCAGCAGCAAGAGAGAGACGTGAATGAGTGTTCAATTAATTATAAATTTAGGTTGATTATTAATTTTCTTTTATGATACTGTATAAAGTAATAGCGATTAATAAACAAAGTAATTGGTAGCCTGATGGTTTAGTCTTGTGCTATTTAGCCAAAGGTCTCAGGTTCAAATCCTAGCTTTGAATATTTTTGGTAACTATAATTAAATATTTTCAAATTCATTAATAAATAATTTAATATAATAAAAATAAAAAAAATCGTCCAAAAAATATTAATAAATCGAAATTATAAAAAAAAAATATTAAATTTTTTATTTTTTGGAGGGTAAAAATGACATTTTATAAAATATTAATATTTTTATTATAATTTATTAATTAAAATATTAATAAGGCGATAAGGCGAAGGATAAGGCGAAAGGCGATCGCCAAATATTTTTTGGCGAAGTGTTGTGAACCATTAGATCAAAGATCTAATGGTCTAGATCAGTTTTCCTGATATCAGGCAGGGCGAAGCCTGCCTGACCCTAGAAGACTCCATCATACTATACTACTCCTATTTGGCAAAGTTTATGGTTTTACATGTGCCCTGGAGCGAGAAAGGTGGAATTTGTTTGTACATCAAGTCTTCTTGTATATATAACGAATATGAGATTGATTGTTTCAACGAAATCCAAAGCTTATTATTCATAATCACCATACAATAGTACATATCATGTTCAATTGTAAGATGGTAAAGGAGTAGTGTAGAAGTAGAAGCAGGATAGATTTACCGTGTCAAAAAGAAAAAACAAGTTAACAACACCTGAGTCTCTGAAAAGAGTGGTAAACTAACCCCCTCTGAGAAAAGTTGCTGGTTTTACTACATACGATATGAATAACAATGGTGGCAAAGGCAAATTCAAACTCCACACCATATAAACACAACTAACTACACAGGATCAAACCACTCTGTATTTGGAACACATCAGTACTTTATGTTTTTTGTCTTTCTGATACAATATGGGTTACAAGACCAAGCAAGAGTTAGAAGATGAACCGGGTTCTAGTAGTTCAATCCATTTATGGGCTTATTTGTCTTAGGTTGAGTCTGTTAGCTTATTAGAGTTTTGTTAGTCTAGTTTAAATACGTTCTTTGTCATTTGTTAGGATAGCTTTGGATGATTACTATTATTTGACGTTAAGTCTGTTTATCTAGGGTTTTACCTTGTTTCTTGAGCTTTAGCTCTGTTTGATAGTGGATTTCTATCGTTTTTATCTTCAATTCTACGTGGTAGAATTGTGTTTATCTTTTATGCTTCCGCGTTTTGTATCACTTTCACATTAAAAATGAAAGTAGCATAAGGGAAGAGAATAAGTAGCATTATTCAGAAAGTGCTCCAGCATCTCTAATGTCATAAGCAAAACATATACTTATATAGTTATATGACATTATGTTCCATAAGTACTCAATAAGGATCCATACCTGTTAGAACTGGCAGAACACGAAAATATCATACCAGGAGAGAATTTTCCGTCGTTGATCCAAAGTTCAAACTGATAGTATGAAATTGACAGAAGCAGATGCCAGTACCACAAGTTGATTGAAACACTACCATCTGTGAAACAGAACAGCAACAAACTATAAAGTAGTTTATCAATTTAATTCAGAAAAGGTGATTATCTATTCTCATTGAAACATCTAAATTATTAGTCCAGGTTCAATTATGTGAATCCAATAATGTTATGAAACTAGGACGGAATCGAATTGAACAAACTTCAATTCAACATATAACAACATCAAGTGAGCATTGAAACACAAAAGCCACCGATCAAACACCACACGTAAAGACCTGAGAAAGGATACCAGAAATTACGGGGTTCAGAATAGACCTACATATATACATTCACGGCTGTTAAACACCAAATCAGCTACACCCGCTACATATACAATTATTCAATCAATGATCAATAAAAAAGATCTCACTTGGCTTTGACAGTAACATCTAGCTACGTAACTGCTCTCTCACTCACAGAGATTCCTTACAGAAGAGTGAAAACAATTGGAATTAAAAACGAAGCACAAACCTTTTTATACAGCTGGAAACAGAGAAATGAAAAAGAGCAGTAGCCGTCTGATCATCCAATATAACAGTCCATACTGAAAAACGGAATAGGCAAATTGCACAGCAGACCCTCAGCTCTTAAAATCTTCCAAAATCGCCGACACAACATTCCAACCTTCACGAACAAAAATAATGATAGATACATGCAAGTTAGGTACAAAGGTGATTTGACATGTTTACTGATTGTGGTAGAGTAGAGGAAAATAAAAGTCTGTCAAGTAATTAGTGAATTTGATTGAATGGTGAAGTTTACTTACAAATTGATTGATATATACTCAGGATGATGATTGAGAATCCAGTTGGGGAGAGTAGATATGGACCGTGAGAGAATAGTTCCCCACTTTCTCTTGTTCTTTTCAATCTCCTTTGCCGATTTTGCTGCAGAACGGCTGCACCAGATAACCTCCATTTTCTCTAAACAACTGAATTCTCCCAAGCTGGAAGGGATCTCCACAAGCTGCTTGCACTTCTCCAAAACCAATTTCTCAAGGCACGGGAAATTTTCTTCAGAAGCATTCCATCTCTTTATATTCAAGTTCTCTAACTTTAAAAATTTGAGCTTAGGGAACTCATCATCTCCTGTGTCCCACACGTCATCCTGAACAGCAGCTGAGCGTAATTTGAAACTTGACTCCATTCGAGATGGAACATAGAGAGGCTAAGCTTTCTTAAGCTCAGAGGAAGCTTAAATTGGCCTGTGAATCTCACGCTACCATAGTAAGACCCCTAAGTGATTCAAGTTTATCAAGTGCCGTCTCTGTTAGAATAGCTATGCTCATTATTATGGATGTGCATCGTAACTTCCGAACATTAGGTACTTTTATGATAAACATCTTCTCTTTTGCAGAATCAATGGCTGGCGTAGAAAGTGTAATCAAATTCTCGAGCTTGTTGGAGCTCTCAGGTGCATCTCTCAAAGAAGCACGTTCGTTTAACAAAACAAAATGTAGAAGCTATAGCTCATATTCTGAATAAATATTCACTGGCCTCTTGCCATTGTGTTTGCTAGGAAAAGAGAAGAACTTTCTTCTCCAATAATACAGCAATAAATATCAAACAACAAAGAGAAGAATCTGGGGGAGGTTCTAAGGATGGCAAATTTACTGTAAAATCAGGCTATAACTAACCTCCCAGTAAAAAATGAGCAAAGCATATGACCTGACTGGGCATGGAAAAGACTATGGAAGTTAAAAACACTTGCTAGGTATGACCAAACAAGACCGGATTTTCTAGGCCAAGTCCTATTCTATTCCAGCCTCTAGGCCGGCAATAAGAGCTTGAAACCTAACCTGTCTAATACATTTCCATTTATAGATAATAATAATAATGTGCTCTATCATAATTCACAGTAGATCACCCATGTTTTGGCTCAAACTATTTGTGCAGATAGAGTAGTATTACTTAATTAGTTGGTATTATAATTACTTTGTTGATTCTGCTGTAAATAATTAATGGCTACTAGTAGTACCGGTAACGACCAGATCAAAACAAGCAAATAAAATGAAGGGGTAAATTGAACTAAAAGTAAAAGTAAGAAGCTTAATTTACACTCACATACATTAACAATTATATAAATGCAATAATAATTTGTGCAGCCAAAGTAGAAGAACATTCAATTCAAATTAGAAAACACAATAAATAATTGAGGATGGAAACAAGACTAATATTATCCGAATCTCACCTGAAGCTAAGAGACTCAGAGCAATTGCAGCCACCGAGATTGATTGCCTCTAAACACCAAAGCAACACCGTCGATCACCATTCACCAGAAACAAATTGAACTCGGAAATTTCTTCTTCTTCTCTAACTATTAATCAGTTTATTTATAGTACATTGTGAATAGTATTCTCTGCCAAGAAGAAAGAAGAATTGGCTGAACATTGGTATTCTTCTAGTGCTGGTAGGAATGTGTTAACTCATAACTGGGTGGGGTATGTATGTGCTTCTTTTCTATTCTAGCTACATCCAATCGATTTGAACAAGGTGGGCGGGCGGGTAATTTACGATTTAGAATAGAGATCCACTTTGAAAACAAGAAACTTTTCGTCCCCATTTTTAATCCCATGATTTTAAATTCCAACCAAACAAAAAAGAAAGGTACCCGTCCCACCCAAGCTTTAAGTTAGTTATTTAAGTATCCATTCCCAATTCAAGCATCTGGATCGATAAACCAATCTAATCTTCTGTTGTATAGAAAGTAACCAAATTCAAGCATCACCAATACCACACATCCAAACTAATGTAATTTAACTTTCCACACATCTAATCAATACAAGCATCAAACATAAACCCAACCCAAGCATCTTCAAACTAACGTTAGGAATATGAAACACTTGGTTATTTGATAGTGATGCTTGACATTTTAATTTATATTTGACTGATTAAGAGAAACTTGGTTAGTTGGAGAAAACCTAGGAACATTATTTAACCTAATTCATACTAAAATTAATATCATCATCAATTTGAAAGAAACTTTTTAGGTCACACTCATTTGATATAAACTCTTAAAACTATCACCAATTTGTAATTTTTATTAAAAAGAAAAAGAAAATTGTACTAGTACCAAGGTTTCAATGACACCTAGACAGAGACACGACACGGAGATGGAGATACGACATTTCAAAAATATAGGACATGGCACAGTTGGAATAATGTAAGGGTTAAATAAAATCGGCAAAATAACTAAACCAGTATTAAATAATATGAACAATGATAATATAATTTTTGGACAAATAAACTACGTCAAGTATATCCATAACAATACTCATTAATTATTCATAATGAAAGGGTCACTATATATAATCAAAAAATCAAAGAGTTAAACAATACGTCCAACGTTCTAAATTTTAATTTGAAACAAGTTTGAATGATAGGTCAAATGTAGAAAAGACAAAAATAATCAAAGTTAAAATTTTATGAATTTTGTTTTAAAGTTGGCTCGGTGTGTCGGGCATGCAGATTGGACCCGCCTTCTCTCGTGTTCAACAAGTATCCAAAATTCGTTTTTCTTTTAATTTTCATTTTATGACACGCCATACATGGAATGTTAGACACGTGTCCAAGACGTACTCGTACCTCCTTGAACCTGACACGTGTCCAGTACGGGCACGGAGTTCATTTAGAGTGTTCGTGCATTTTTTAGACTATGGGTGAACATAAAAGCCGCCAAACTGATACGCCCAGATTATCCACCCGCCTTTATACTGCACCCGCCAATTAATTTTTTATTATACTTTCCCTTAGTTAGAACTTTATTTAAGCCATGGCTGGTCGAGTGGGTGGGTGGGGGTGGCGGTTGCAACCCACAATACCACACCCGCCAATTATATATAATTATTACTTCAGCTACGTTTTAGGTTCTTACACTTTGGCGTCACTAGTCACTACGCTTTCCAATCTCCCATTCTCTATGTCTTCAACTCTTCTATGCAATGCAACTCTTCGTATTAATAAATCCACTCTTGTCGATCTCCAACTTATTTTCAATATGAACGTGTATCATTAATGAATATTATGTTGCTATGTTGTATTTCAACTTCATTTTTGTACTTTGTATAACGCCCCAAAACCAAATTCCTAGAGCGTTCGGCTGTATATTGTATAAGATAGACTTACACCAACACTATTCCGTACTTTAATCCTAAAAAATAGTGAAATTCCTCAATGGTACAACAGAGCATCTATAATCATCAAACAATATAAGATATATTCATATGTTCTTTTAGATTGATTACATTTGTTTTTGTTGTTATTTTTTTAACAATCCTATAATCAAATGTCCGTGAAAATACTTACGAAACGATATTTTTAAAGTACATTCACTATGTTATTATAATATCATTTTATTAGTTTTTTACCGTTTGATTTAGAATTTATTAAAGGTCTAATTGGATAATAATCAACAAAAAAAAATCTGAAAAGTCAGATAAGTACAATCTATACAATTCCTTAATACAAACAAATTATCAGGAGCTACTGAATCTAACATTTCAAGAATTACAACTAAGCAATCTTTCTTCAATCCTAGACGATCTTATCTGGCATAACTCCACATGTACCTTTCTTCAACCCCACTAACTTACTAATAAATTGGAAAAAAAAAACAAAACTCAACTAGAAAACAAAAATGGGTAAGGGGTGTGAGCTGCAAACTCAGTAAGAGAATATTCTCACATTTCCACCAAGATCAAGTATGAGTCACAAATAACAAAAGATGCATGGAAATTGTAACGTAACACTTCGCTCAAAACAAACATGATCCTATGGCCACTAGTATAAGTCTGGTGGCGAAAAGGTCAGTTTTACATAACATAACATAAAGTACACCACCAAAGGGTACAATATAAAGGCCTAGCACGACATAAATTCCCTGAAGGTACAAAACGATTCACAGGCACGCACATCTGAAACTCAAACAAAATATTAGTCAGATCCGAAGCTTTTTACAGTAAAAAAAAGACTGAAAATAAATATCTTAAGATCTGAACGGAGATGTAAAGCTCTGATTTCATAACATAGCTTTTACAGCTCCGATCAGCAAGAGCTTTTACGGTACGAGAATGTAAAAAATTAAACTTAGAAAAAAAAGACAAAAGAAAGAAAAAATGAAGAAGATGAATAGTAAATTACTTATAAGGCCATGTTTGTGAAGCAAATAAGAGGATTACATATGCCACCCCTGCTCGATAGGCACTTTGCGTCGTGTCCCTACTGTTTCAACAATTACGTCTAGGTCCAAAAAAAATAGATTTGAGTTGACCAACTTATTGGTCACTATTCATGAAGAGACAAACCAAACAAGACCTTATTTTCTTTCTTTTTCCTTTTTTTTCTTTTCTTTTTTCCTCCTAGCTTCCTCCTCCATGTATGTTCCGGAGCAAGTAAGGTAATGCTTGGGTGCCAAAGGAGGAGGATTTAGGATTGTAATTGCTCATGGAGATCTTAACAAGCTATAAATAAAATAGTATTTATCTGACTGTAGACAAATAAAATTTGTCTAATTAAATTTAATATTTAAAATTATATATTAGAAGGAAAATACAATTTTCTAGCAAATTTTGGGAATTTTACAAAATTAAATTCCAAAATAAAGTTGTTAGATTATTTTCTATAATATGTAAAATTAAATTCAAATATTTCACATGCCAAATGTGGAAGAATAAATCAAAATCTTGAATATCGGTAAATATATGTGATTTAAATCAAATACAAATCATATAACCAATAGGATTGCTCTATTTCCATCTCAAATATGGAAATAACTTCATTCCTCCACTATAAATAAGAGGAACCTTCATTCATTTAAAGACACAACTGGAAGACATAAGAGAAGGAGCAAGAGCAAGAGCAAGAGACTGAAGAATTCTCTCAAGATCAAGTTTAGAGATTCAAGAGAACATTCAAGAATTTCATCAAAGAGATTGAAGAAATCAAGTGTTTGATCCAAGAAGAAGCCGCAACGCACTTGGAGAAACGTTATTGAGAAGATCAAGCTCTACAAAGAAGATCAAATCCCAAGAAATTGAAGAAGTTCTTGGAGTTCTTCACTAAATTCAAGCCTAAAGCAACGATTGATTCAAGACCAAGCTAACAAGCCCTTGAAGAAATGTTATTGGAAGATCAAACTCCGCGAAGGAAGATCAAAATCCAAAGACTTGAAGAAGTTCCAGCAAAGTTCTTGAAGTTCTTCATCAAACTGAAGAAAAGAAGTATCGTTTGATTCAAGAATAAGCACAAAAGCCCTTGAAGAAACGTCCGTGAAAATCGTGATTCCTCTAAAGAAGACCGAGACTCACAAATCCACTAAAACCTAAGACGAAGATCAAAGCGTTCTTCGTGAAATCCATAAATGATTCAAGAAGTTCGTCATCGTTCATCACAAAAGTTATCAAGTTCGAAGATTTGATTCGAGATAAAGCCGTGAAGCCCTCGAATTGACGTTTTTCCTAAGTGAAGACTTTGAAGATCTAAGTTCGTCGCCTTGAAGATTAGAATCAGAGGGATTAGATAGAGATTGTACTCCAAATTCATTCAAGAAATAAATAAAAATCAATTTGTGCAATTTTATTTGCTACACTGACATGTAGGTGTGTACGACTTATCAACTCTGTTTCTGCATATTTACGAATAAGATTTAGCTAGGCATAAATATGATACTACTTCTTAGTCTTAAGAGCTAGAAATTTCCAACATATTGTTCAACTGATTGTCATAACTTGCTGCAGAGATGTGGAGCCACAACCCACATGGATTAATGATCTTGAGCAACCTTACTATTTCGTTTTTACTATAGTATCTTGTTGAATAAAGCAGAATTCCATTTCATTAATTCTGCTCGGAACTTTTACCGGACACTTTTAATTCAACCATCTGTCAATAAGTTTGTGACAATGAAGGTCATATTTGACATCACCTACAATTGCTGGTTCACCTGTGAAACTTCTACCCTATCTTACATATTGTGTCTAGTAATAAAGCCAACAGGTCCCAGGTATATACATGCACAAATGGAATGCCTGTATAAATCTTCTACTTATTAATTAATGGGGGCAATAAAGAAGAAAGAGATCTTTTCACTTCCAGCTAGTAGACAAATGCCACAACTTCCTCTCTTGCTGTTTTGAGAGTATACCGCGCTGCAATTGTTATTAATAAACTTAGAAAGTAAAGCAATAGATCTTCCACTTGTCCTTTTCCTTGCTACCGGATAGAACGTTGTCGCGAATCTACAGTGTGACAAGGGGTAACAAGTGCTCCTCTCGATTTTTGAGATAAAATCACTATTATCCTTTAATAAAATAAATTTCTTGCAGCCCAACTGGTTTGTTAAATCGTCGTTGGGTATAGCCACCCAGTATTGAAACCAGCTTAGTCCCTTTTTTTTTTTTTATTCTTTTCTTCTTTTTTTTTTTTCATTTTTAGGTTTTAGGAGCACATTTTTTATTCATAACTTTTTAATTTATTTTACACATTTTAAAGTATATGTGATCATACATAATCATAAAACTATATCTATTATTTAGCCGAAGCAAATAAAAAAAACTTTTAATATTATGTCTTTTATTGGTAAAATTATTGATATGTTTTAAATTAAATTTACAATAAATTAACTCTAGTTATATTGTAAATTCACTTTAAAAAATGTTTCAAACTAAATTTATAATTAAATTTAACATTATAGCATATTTGTGTCTAAAGTTTAATTCCCTTAAAATAAAATTGTGCTCCCCCGATTATAATTTTTGCATTCGCCCCTGGGTATATATGAAAATGGGTGTTACTTAATAATTTGTACTCCCATCCCATCTTTTCCAGATTTTGAGATTCTATGTCATAACCACTTCTCCAATATGTGAGTATCTTGGACTGGACTCATACCCTATATTTAAGAGGGTGACACAGTAGATAGCTATACTACATATTAGGTAATATCAAATTATAGTACAACGAATTCTAATGCCATACCACTGCCGCTGGGACAAGCAGATGCTGCCATGGCAACGAAAAATCGCACTCTTGATCAGTAGCAAAACCTGCAACAAAGGGAAGAACTATTAGTACGTACGCAACATTCTTTAATAAATAGGAAGAAACGACAAACACAATGCATCTTTTATGGTTCGCACCACGTTTTTTCCATGGAGTTAAAAATCTTCAATTGAGATTGTACTTGGAAGGGAAATTCTAATCTTTCAAGATATTTTCTTTACATGACACTTGATGTAAATCCACACCATGTGATATGTAATGATATTTTCTTTGACATCAAATTATATGATGCTCTCTCTTTGATAAAAAAAAATTTTAACGTCAAAATTTATTGAAATAGTAATGTTTTACAATGAGTATGAGAAATATCTTGAGAATAAAAAAAAAAAAAGAACAAACACCTTACAACCACAAAACGGAAATAAAACCACACTCATTATGATCATGGAATTTCAATGTCATGTTAATCACGTGATCAGTTTCCAGAATGATTAAATGTCAAGCACATTGAAATTGAAATGTAGTAACTTTTGTAGTTAATGAAAAAGTTGTCACATATGTTGCAAAATTAGACGTTTCTTCAACATGATACACTTCCTAGCTATTCATCCAAATTTCGTTACTAAATACCAATTATGACAAACAAGTTGACTAGTGTTTATGGACATTTACTCCAACCAAGTAAAGTCTCATTTACTTGACAAAATCCACATGATGCATTGAGTAAGAAGATTTCATAACTCCAAAATCAAGTGTCATGATGCTAATTCATACACCCAACTTTATGAGTGATCAACTATTCAACTCCAAGTCCCCTATAAATTAGACATGTTTCCTACCAATCTGATAACACTTACCAACACAACACAAGTCACTTTTCTTGAAAACAACAACAGTTCTTCCAACATGGCAAAGAAACCAAGCCTAGGCCGCCAAAAGATCAAGATTGCCAAAATCGAGATAAAAAATCATTTGCAGGTCACCTTCTCCAAACGTCGTTCTGGTCTCTTCAAAAAGGCCAGTGAACTCTGCACCCTCTGTGGAGTCGAGATTGCCATAATTGTGTTCTCACCAGCTGGAAAGGTTTTCTCTTTCGGGCACCCCAATGTGGAGTCCATAGTTGACAGGTTCTTGGCTAGGAGCCCTGCCCCCAATCCTGATCCGTTCCGTTTAGTTGAGGCCCACAGGAACGCTAGTGCCAGGGAACTGAACTTGCAGTTAGCCCAGATTCTGAACGAGGTTGAACTAGAGAAGAAAAGAGGGGAGACATTGGATAGCATGAGGAAAGCGAACCAAAGCCAGTATTGGTGGGAGAGACCGGTTGAGAAATTGGAGCTGCATGAGTTGGAACAGCTGAGGGTGGCCATGGAAGAGCTGAAGAAGAATGTTCAACAACATGGTAGCAAGCTCATGTCCGAGATGATGAATCCACTTTCAGCTTTTCCAGAGACAGCTGGCATTGAGTTTGTTGATCAATACGAGGCAAAACCTGGTCAAGACTTTGTAGGATCTGTGGATCCTGTGAATGGCAGCAATTTTGGAATGTGTCATGGTTTTTTCTGATCTGTTGCTTATTAGTGTGTTCGCGTGTTGTGTAGCTAGTATCTTGCTAGCACTCTTATCACTTCTCAATTGTTTGCGTCTTATCGTTGTGTTGGTGTGCTGTGTAGCTAGTATCTTGCTAGCTCTTCTCGGTAATAAATTGTTCTTCTGTTAACAGTTCTGGCCTGTGTTATGTATTGGCTAGTATTTTCTGGTCACGGTCACATAATTCATGGATCCTCATGAACCGAAACGCTATATAAGGAAGTAAGTATTAATGAACCGACACATTGTCCCAGCCAATACGGTCTGCAAAATGAAGTGCGTCTGGAATGTGCGTTCCAGATTGCGAATCCAAGGTAAATTAAGCGAATTATATCACACTTGTAATGGGTTTTGATCAGTAAACCACGATCCAACAAATTCATGTACTAGTAACTTCATCATATCAGGTTATGTTCATTTCACCTTAAATTCAATTCAGTTCAATTCAAATTTATTAAGTTTAGTTCAAAGTAATTAAGTTCAATTCAGTTCAGGTTTGCGTAGTTAAAATTTATACTTCAAATAAGTTTTGTTCCGTTCAGATTAATTAAGTTCAGTTCAATTCAGTTGAGATTTATTAATTTCAATTCAGTTCAGTTCAGTTTAATTTTCAGACAAATCAAACATAACCTTAGTTTTTTTTTTTTTTTTAATGTATATTTTACGGCAACTTATCATCACCTTATCACTATCACTAGAGAGCTCCACCAGATCTGCTTCGATTGGAGTAGAAAAGCTCCCTATAGGAGCTTAAACAGCTCCGATTGGATCCAATACAGCTCCTTAGGTGCAAATATTTTTCATTTTTTGTATTTGTTAAAAAAATAAAAAAATAAAGCCTATTTTAATTTAAATAAGCTTTAATTTAGTAAAAGTAATAGGGACTATTTTTTCATTAATGACCGTAAGGAACAAAAAAATATGAACCTAAAAAATGTGTGTTTTTGGTATATAAAAATATTTCATGAAATTTCCTTTTCGATTGATATTTAATACTTCCTTATATATAAACATTACCTTAATGATTAATACTTCCTTGTATATGCATTATTACCGTTATGTTAATTAATATAATCCGATTACCTTTCGACGGTAGGACTCTCCGATTTTCCATACGTTCTTGATAAGACTGCGATTTTTTAGCAAGTAAAAACATTCTATATAATTCAAATCCTTTACCAATTTTGCTTCCGAAATTATATTACCTTATAGACTCTCTCTTTCAAGTTTCAATCACGCCTTCTGAAATCTATTTAAAGCTCTTGTTACACTGTTTAATTATTTCACGCACAGCCGCAAGACGAACAGAACTCCATCACAACATTACTAAGTCATAGTTCTTTCACGGAAAAACTAAAAAACATGACAAGGAAACCGAGCAGAGGTCGCCAAAAGATCAAAATTGAGAAAATCGACGACAAGAGTCCTTTACAAGTTACCTTCTCTAAACGACGATCAGGTATGTTTAAAAAGGCCAGCGAGCTCTACATCCAGTTCGGTCTCCAAGTTGCCATTATCGTTCTCTCGCCTGCCGGAAAGGTTTTCTCCTACGGTAACTCCCACTTGGACTCTATAGCCAATAGGTTCTTTGATAGGAAGCCTGTTCCGCGTCCTCATCGGTCAGTCAAGGCAAACAAGGTGGTACTGGAAACTGAAAGAGACAAATTCGAAGATAATACACGGAAAGGGGAAGGTAAAGGAGGTGTAGACAAGACATGGAGTATTACGATTTCGATGAAAACCGAAACCAAAAGAATGGAAGCTCAAGGACAGAATACATTGGATAGTAGGAAGGAGGAGCTCAGTGAGAATTTGTGGGAGAGACCTATTGATGAATTGGAGGTGAATCAGCTTGAGAAGCTGATGGAGGCCATGAAAGAGCTCAAGATGAATGTGTTGGAGGAGTTAAAAAGATGACATTAATTATGCAGCAGCAGGCGATTGGTCGAAATAAACAAGTGCACCATGCATTGATGTATTGGTTTTTGTGATACATGTATCTTATATTAATCTTATAATATATCAATGTAACTTGTGTATTTGTAATTACTTTATACCTTACGTTTATAATTTGAATAAATTGGTTTGATTCACAGATGACAGATGATATCACATTCCATGATGACAATTGAGCAAACGGAATAATCACAAGAACCTGATTATGAAATTTTATTGATAGCCATACAAAGATCTACATTACATCACTTCATAAGGAAATAAAGCATAAAAACCTAGTTACATATAAGACCATATGGTCCATATAGACCTGTAACTATTCATGCCATGCCTCCACTAGTTGCAGTTCGGATGATCTGGAAGAGAGCTGGAAAAAGAAAAACCAGATAGCAATCAATCAGTGATATATACCTAAAACAAATAACAAAACAAGGAACAACGAAACAGAAGAGCTACTCATTGCACAACATTGATAGTTATTAACTAAGAAGTGCTAGCCAGATAATTCAACAAGTTGAACTTCAGCTTTAGCAACGATATAATTTTGGAGTGATGTACCAAGCATCCAGGTGAATGAACGTGCATTGTATACTAAGAATTACATTTGGTTATACATGCAGATGATGAATTTATACATGCATTGCTTCTTACAGTGTTTCTTCCCAAAAGAGCAGCTGAAGTTCAAGCTATGCACTACAACATGGATTAAAGTTTCTACCAAAAATCTCAAAACATTCCAGTATTCCATTCAACTAAAATGAGCCTTGAAATTTAAAAACTATTCATACCATTTTAAACAATTTTACTTGTAACAATTGTTACATTACATGTTCAGAACATCATAAAATGTTTCAGGAAGTTTCAAATGTATCTGTGTTTCAGCTACATGAAACACTTCTCACAGACACCTTGATCAGTACATCTACATCATACTACTATATTACTACCCCAGATCCAGTTTCTTAATGCATATCACGTTCTAAGGTTCTTGGTTAAATCTGTAGGAACATATATAATTGTGATATCTAAATCTGCCAATCATGCACACCTTATTCAAAATTTCATGAATCATGCTATGAAAACCCATGGATAAGAAACTGTGATATTAGTAACTCACAAGATCCAATGACAACAAATATGAAGAAGCCGAGCACCATAGGGCCAACAGGATAGCTGCCTTTCTTTTTAGCTGTTTCACCTAAAGCACCCCTTTTTTGTATGTTCTTTTCAAACTTCATCACCTTTCTGTCTGAGAGACGCCTTGAGGTAGTCTAAGGAATGTAACAGGACAAGCATCCATTAATTACCCAACGAAACACAGCTATGTGCTACTCACTAAAGAAGCCCATTACCAACTATATACATGAGATCCAAATCAAGAAACAAAATTCAATAAGAAAAGTTCATGAAGACCACACCCAAACTCTAGTTCACAGATAAAATTTTGTAAGAGTGCAAGTTAGGACTTCATTTCCCACCAAATAGGCAGCACAATAAGCCATCCAATTCTTTTTTTTATAAATTGACGAATTCTTTTCCGTAATCCAGATCAAGAGAAACCATCAAACAAACTACTGAACAAAAGACAGATATTAATTTTTCCGTAATTTTATGACATAAATACAAGTAGCATTCAGTTTCCAATTAATTTTCCAGCACAAGGAACTGCACTATTTCAAAAAAAAAAAAAAAAAAAAAATCCCATAGAGATTAAATATTCGAATTACTTGTTCATCAAAGCATTACAATTCAACCGAGATCAATAGACATTCCATACACAGCTAGAAGATTTCACCTTCCCCCCCTTTCTTCTATAAGAAACAACCAAAATTCATCAATGAATTCATTCGAGACATTAATTTTGACAGAAATATAAAATTAATTGAACCTAAGCGTCTCACCGTAATTGGAGTCAGAAAAACGGTGTAAACGCATGACACTAAAAGAAAGAGACATGCAGCAATGAATTAATCTAAGGATATGTCAAATTCACATGCGATTCAATAAATTGAATACCAGAATGTAAACTAGACAAGTTCTTGAAGAGTAAAATGGAAGAATTGAGATTGTACCATGCTGGGAGTCGGGAGAGGAGATTTGCAGGTGGAGAGACGGAGTGGGAAATTGAGAAAGAAAGCGGTGGATCGGCAATTTATGTAGTTTTCCGGAAGTTTATATTTATAATTATTTTATTTTTTAATTAATGAACCACGCGAGTGACGCGAGCGAGACCAGACTGATTGACTGTAAACTCACCTCCAATCTCCTGAGAAAATTGTTTTAACTTTTTCCCATGTCTCACTTCTAAATTTCTTCGACTCTAATATCTAAACAGGACATGTGTGCCTGGGATACTGATTTGTTTTAACTGACATGATCAATTGGCCTATTCGTAATTGTGCAGTTGAGACTTTGTTGCATACATTCAATCAATGATTCAAAACATGTCACTTTGCTAGGTGCTTTTGGGCTATTATATTAACATAAATATGCACAGGACATTTGCTCATGGATCGATGTTGTTCGTAATGGACTCTAAAACCAGGAACAGGGAAGCATTTCCTTTATTCATGCTGGGCGTTATGGAGTAATAGAAACAGAAAAGTACATGATGGAGAATTGTATAACCCACGGATTCGACTATTTTTGTCCAAGATTACTGCGCAGATTTGGAAAAGCGCGAGTTTGCTACTCGCAGCCCAGACCACCAGATTTACATCAGAGATGGCGTCCCCCGTTGCCTGGGTACATTAAAAACAACTTTGATGCGTTTGTTCGTGCTTCTGAAACCGGCAACAATCTGGGCTATATTATCCGCAACTTTGATGGTAACATTCTGGCTTGGGAATCACAGTTTCTTCCTATTATTGTTGAGCCACAAATTGCTGAAGCCCAAGTTGCTCTGCTTGGCCTAAGGCGTGCAGTCCAGTTAGGCTTCACAGAGTTACATCTCGAAGGAGACTGCCTCTCGGTCATTTCCCGCTCTCTTTCTTTCTCAAGGATAGACGGAGTCATCAGTGAGATCAAGGCAATCACTAGTTCTTTTTCTTTTGTTAGACGTTCATGTAATAAAGTAGCACATCTAGCTAGTTGCTCATGACTCTACTTGTGATTGCGTTGGAACTTCGAATTTTTCGTTTTGTAAATCCAGATGATCTGGATCCTTGATTCTATCAATATATGATATTCTTCGCAAAAAAATTAGATTTAATTTAATGGAGCAAATTGATTCAGGACCCCTTACAAATTCATCAATTACATTTTTATCCCTCATAGATTTTATTTTCAGTTAACCCCCCTTTAGATAAACTTAATTACATTCATCCTCATGTCTTTGACGCTATGGGGATTAAAGTTGGAAATGATAAATTTATATCCTCATCTAAAATTCAGATTTTTATCTAGAACAAAACACCGTCAATTTCTTTTTATTACACATCTAGAACCAAACACCATCTATAAATTGTAAATAGCTCCGATCAGAGTTGTTTACAGTTCCGATAGGAGTTGTTTTACAACTGAAAACAACTCCCATCGAAGCTATCTGCTGACAACTCGGTACCAAAAATTTTCCAGTATTGGAAGAGAAGAAAAAGAAAGGATAAATGTGGAGATCTTTGCATCTGAGATAGTTCGTCAATCAGTAATTCGACATGGTAAGCTCGAATAATGCATTCTCCAGAGAAATCTGGCACAGAAAGGGGAGATTGGTCGCGTTCGTGCATGAATGGAACAACAACAGAAGAATGGTCTTGCGACAGGGAAAGGAAACTAGAGAGAGAGAAAGAACATCGGGGAATAATCTTTTATTGACATTGTAAGTAAAGACATTTCGTGAGAGTGACAGCTAGGTTGCACTACAAGAAATACCATAAACATCGACCGAAATTAGCGACGGATCGATTCGTCGCTATCTTTAGCGACGGATCGGTCTTTTTACGACGGATGAAATAGAAATAGCGACGGATAAAGACAATTCGTGATAATGCGCGTCCCTAAACCCTTGGGACGTTTGAGAGTTGCGACGGATGCTTATCCGTCGCATTATTAGTGACGGATGACTCCATCCGTTGTTGGTTTCTGCAACGGATGGATTCATCCGTCTCGTAATTACGACGGATTACTCATCCGTCGTATATCTCATTGACCATGGAAAAAAAGAAAAAAATAGGAAAATAAAAACAAGGGACGGATGGATTCATCCGTCGTAATTTTACGACGGATGACTCATCCATCGCAGTTTAGCGACGGATGGCTCATCCGTCGCAGACCGTAAATATAAATACGGGACTTAGTCCCAGATCTTCGATAACAAGAACAGAATCTATTCTGTTCCCCTCGCGTTTCCTCCACCGGCGAAAACCCCTCTTGTCATATCTTCTTCATTTCTTCACCATTTCAAGCAATCTTATAGGCATTTCGAAGCTCTTCCACCAAGGAATAAGGGTAGCTAGTTAATTGCTTGATTCTTTCACTATTTATTCCGCAATCAAAGGTATTAACTTCTAACCCTAACTTGTCTAAATTTGAGTATTCTTCATTCTTTTTCAATTTCATTGAATGAATGCATTTTAGTAGTGTCTATTATGTTATGTAGCTCAAATTAGGGGAGATGCACAAGTTTTGGTTGGTGAATTCATATATTTGGGATGAATTGGGTATTTTAGGAATTGAAATTTTGTTTTAGTAATTGAGAATTTGATTGGGTTGAATTGATATTTGGAGTATTGAGACTTTGTTTGGGGTTGATTGGAGACCTCTAGAATTTAGTTGTAGTATGATTCGATCGTAATCGGCCGTAATTAGTTGTAATTAGTTGTTAATGAAAATGTATAATATAGACATATCGTAACTATAATGCAAAGTAATTAGTTGTAATTTAGAAATATTATAAGTATAATGCAAAGTAAAAATTAATAATAAAAATGAGTAAGAATTTTGGGTATGTTAGCAAAATATAATAAATTATATATATAAAATTTTCCTTAATTACACATATCTTAAATGGCAAGTAAAAACCTCGATAAATAGAATGAAATAATACGTTAGCAATGAACTAAACTTCGATTGGTCAGGTTTAGCATTCAAATATGTCAGAACGTACACCGAGGATTCCCTTACTTGAGGTTTGGAAAGCCAACTGGCTTTTGGGAGTTCCGCCCAAAGAGTGGATGCCGAGTCCCCTTCATGATGTTTGGAGTCCTACTGGCGTGACCACCCGAATGTCTAGTGTCGTTCCTTGCTATATCTCTGATTGTACATGTTTTATATTCAATTCTGTATGTACTAACACATATCTTTCCTTTAATTTGCAGATGCCGAAACCCAGACTGCCTCGTTACACCATACAACCGGATGAGATTCCACGCACTCCTCAGTCACCACGTACTGAGGGAGATGACACCGGGCCTAGCTCACAACACGGCTCCCCGACTGCTCGTGGGACTCCAGGTGAGTCCAGTAGGGGCTCGAGCGATCCCCGTGACCCATGGGCCCACGTGCCAGACGATGACTATCCCTACAGATCACCCATGGACGGTCTTTAGTGGAATGGTAGGCCTATACTCTACCCCAACGGGGACAAGTAAGTATTATGATTTAACTTATATATTTACGTAAAAATGTTGTATTATGGCTTGAGTTCATTACTATATATTACGAAGGTTTGCTTAATGATTGCCTTATTCTTTGCAGGTTATTTGCGGAAAAGGCGGCTCACAACCTAGGCCAGATCATCAGGGCCAAGATGCTCCCACCACAACAGGGTGGCGCCCAGTGGACTACCATCCCTGACCAGTTAAAGGGAGAGTACTTTGAGGAGCTGAGGGTGAGTTAATAATCATACTGCTGGCTGTTTCATAATTGTTTTTTTGTCTTGAGTGGTATGTTACTGTATGTGAGTGGTATGTTAGCCACTATATTTGGGTGATATGTTAGTCACCATTGTTGTAGTAAAATATAGGACAATGTGAGTGGTATGTTAGCCACTGTACTTGGGTGATATGTTAGTCACCGATATAATTGTTGTGCATGTGCTACACTTGTTATAATTGACTGTTTTTAAGTTCTCACAATTAGTATGTTTTTGGATGTTTGTCTGTACTTGGGTAGAAATATTACTTCCTTCCCAAAGCTCTGTTGTGGCCACTCTGGTACTGCTTCAACGCCCATGGTAGTTCCCTTTACAAGGGGATGGTTAATACCATGAAGGCCAGGCACACTGACGGACTGGGGAAGCCGAGTTGGCTAGGAGATGAACTGTGGGTTCAGTGGAAGGCCTACTGGCCTGATCCAAAAGTCCAGCGTGCGGCTGAGCAGAACGCTTCAAACAGGAAGGCGAGGCCTGAGGATGGGACCAGGAGCATGGTCACACATCGATTTGGCTCTCAGTCCATCTCTACAGCCAACATGAATAGGCTGGTAAGTGTATAATTAATTAACTTTGTGGTTTTAATATTATTCTTGTACTTGTAATATCAGTTCGAACTTTGTGATTTTATACATCATGCCTCTTATACTTTGTGATCTTTTTTATCATGCCTTTTATACTTGTAATTCATGTGTCATTCAGATTGAGGATAACGAGAGTCTTCTCTTCACGTTCTTCACGAAGTCTCAGATGGGCCCTGATGGCGAATGGTTGTCTACTAAGGCCGAGAAGATTGCGGTAAGTTCTGCAATACTTGTGTTCATTAAATACGGTTGATTTCAATAATACTTGAATTCACTAACGCCTTGCACTATTGATTTATCCTTTCAGAAGGCCTATACAAACAGGATTAGTGACAAGGACCTCACTGTCGAGGAGATGAACAACATTTTCTTGGAACTGGATCGGGAGGACGAGAAGGGTCGTCGCTTGGGACTAGGGAGTTTGGCTGCTACCACCAGTAGCGCGAGGCATGCGCGTTCCCGTCATCTCGGGAACTCTGCCTCATCACGGACCACGTCTTCTAGTACTTCTTCTGAGGCCGCCCTCAGAGCGGAGTTGGCAGAGAAGGATGCAGAGATTAGGAGGCTGGCCGAGAGACAGGCTGAGCAGGAGGCCCACATCGCTGCCATTTATGCGAAGTTGGAGATGCCACCTCCTTCCTCCAGCGCACCACCACCGCCACCCCCTTCTCCATGATCCAGTTTAGTTTTTTTATGTTGTTTTTCGACTCATGAACGAATATTATACTTCCTATCGGATATTACATTAGATATTTATTGTATGAATGATTTTTATTATGATTATTGGATCGTTTCGTTATTGAAAATGCTTTTCGCATTTATTTTTGGGGAATTTATTTATTACGAATATTAATGATGTGTGTAACAGGTTCAATGGGTTTTTTGGTTTGGATTTTATTTAATATAAAGAATTTGTTTAAAAAAAAAAAAAAAAAAACCAGCGACGGATAACTCATCCGTCGCTAAAGTCCTGGTCAGACTAGTAAGTTGACCATGACCTTTGCGACGGATGAGTCAACCGTCGCAACACGGTCAACGAATCATCCGTCGCTATTCCGTCGCTAATTCGTGACGGATCGTTGATTCGTCGTTAATTCGTTTACGACCAATGTTTCTCATCCGTCGCTATATTTAGCGATCCGTCACTGAGCCTAATCAGCGACGGATCGCTTATTTTCAGCGACGGATGAGTCCGTCGCTGAACATCAGATCCCTTGTAGTGTTGACTGGTTTATATAACTGACCAGGAACCTTCCAGTATATCGCACGAGCCATAGGCCTGACGGGCTCAGTCCAACAAAATGAACAACCTAGGACACTCTAGATTCTAACAGATAAAGACAACGACTCAACTATGACATACTAGCTATGACTCAACAGATAAACATAAAGATAAATAAAAAAATTATTCTAAATAATTCATGTTAATGGACCCTTAATGGACCCGGTCCACTACTTAGCTACGAATTGGGCGGTCCGTGCGTGATGAAATTCCTACAATAAATGAAAAAGAAGTATAAAAAGAAAAGGAAAAGAAAAGGAAATTGAATATAAAACTAAGGGCATTTTGGATTAAAAGAAATGAATAGTGACTTATAAATAAGTCAATTGTTTTTAATAAAATGGGGCTGGATGTATTGTTAAATTAAAGAGGATGAAGATGGACTGGATCGGGGTGGACAATCTAATTTTCCATGAAATTTATTGGTGCACAATGTAAAGAGTAATAATATGTGAATAAAGATTGCGTGGAGAAAGACACGTTACTCTCGATTTTTCTCTGATTTTTTCAATTTGGGATATTGAATGTTAGATTCCTATATTTTAAAATTTTATTTCATACTTTTATAAGTTTTTTTTATTTTTTTTATTTTTTTATTTTATAGATTAGCTCGAACTTGAGATTGTTTCGAGCTAGACGAGCTAATCTCGAATATTAATAATATTGTTTGAACACGAGACTAAATTTTAACTTATTTTATAACCGGGCCAAATTTAATCACGAATAAGACTAGTACACTACTACTCCTACATTCGGGCAATCTCATCAGGAGATTTCACTTACACAAGGAAGAAGTTGTCGTGATGGTGAATGGGAGGATAACCAATAAACCCACTTCAGTATACTGATCCAACTAGTTCGATCTTCAGGCCCACATCCACTTTAGCAAGTGCAGTAGTGGACGAGCAGGACAAACTCACCTGACTCATCAATTATTCTTTCAATCCACTTAAAAGACAATTTCTCATTTAAAAATAGATTTTACCGTATTTAGTCTTTCGTATTAAAACTCATTAATTTCAATTATGTTCACATTTATTCATTTCAGTTCGAACTTACGTACATGCCTTTTTGATACTGATGACAGTTGGAACTATTATAGAGATCTACTAGTCAAAATCTCTCAATCCATAGTAGTATATGTCTTGAGTATTATCCGGGTATGGTGAATCCTTCGAGCACCTGCACAGAGGGGAAGTGATATGGGGGTTGAGGGGTTATCGATTTGTCTTGGTCAGATCGATTACAAAAGTGAGTAGTAAATTGGACAGAGTAAGTGTATAATGGTGAATAATAATGCGTGTGAAGACATAGTAATGAAGGGTATTTATAGAGGATATGAGTGTAGTACTTCATCTTGTACTTGTTGTCATCATCATCATCCCTGACAGTAGGTTCAACTACTATTAGTACTAGGTTGTACTTACACCAACTCCCTCTATTTATGTGGTTACAATCCTTGGGCCTCATCCGTAGTCTTATAAAATGTGGGAATATAATAGCAATCAAATGAAAAAGCAAATCAACGTTTGTTGGCTAAAGTGGTAAGGTACTTGAGTTCATTTAATAAGATCTTGTGGATGTAGAGCCGCCCTTCAAAAAGGGTCTAACAATACCAATATAAATCCAAAAAATAAAAAATGAAAGAGCAAAAGTTGCCTATAAACATCTCCTGACCATAGAATAAAAGATTGAATACTCCTTCAGTTCCACTGTAACTTATTCGATTTAATTTTTTTCTTCATCTCACTCTTAAACTATTTAAACTATATAGTACGAGTACTTGATAAATTATTTATTTAAAAAAATATATACGATTCTATGAAAATATAATATAGAATTTTATTTATTTTTTTATAACATAGTCATAAAATCCTGTTAGATTTGGGTTTTAGATTAGGACATACTGTTAAAGTAATATAATAAACCTGTTGATTCAATCAATTGATTGACCTACCAATCAATTTTAATCCGTTGATCTTGCTTATTCAATTTTAATCTGGTGCGTACATGTGTCATTAGTTAATTAAAAGATGTAGGGTTCGAATCCTGTTGGCGTGATTTTTCTCCATTATTTTTATTGAAGTTGTTTGTTCGAATCTTGTTGACGTGATTTTTCTCTATTATTTGTATCATTATTTTAGTTGAAGGTGTTGTGTAACGACCCGGCCCCAGCCCAACGGGCCGGCAAGGTTACTCATGGGCGCTCTCCGGGGTGATATGCTGGCCCCACAGACCAACACGGGTTCTAAACCGCGCACTTTGTCCTCACTCGTGTGCGCACCGGGAACTTCCCAGTGGGTCACCCATCCTAGAATTGCTCCAGAGCAAGCACGCTTAACTCTGAAGTTCTTATAGGTGGATTCCCGAAAAGAAAGGTGTACCTTGTTGGTATGAGTAGCGTTCTCAACCCTTTTAAGCTTCTGAAATCTGGGGCTTTACATGTTGGTTCGAATCTTATTGACGTAATTTTTTATTTTTTATTTATTCTCTTCTTAAAAAATTTTATTTTTTAACATAAAGTTGTATGACATATTATACTTAATTTTAAAATATAACCATGATATGTTATTATAAAAAAAGACATACTTCCTCCGTCCAATAATAAATGTAACACTTGATTTTGTTGACTTTTTCGATGATCATTTTGACCTTAAATTATTCTTAAATCATACGATAAAAATAACTAAAAACATCATATTATGAAACTAGAATGTTTATATGAAGCACTTGACAATATATTCAACTTATGAAAAATACCAATTAACATGCGAAAAAGATGCATGGTAGATTTTAAAGTTGAATGTTTTCAAAGTTTAGAGATGTATCTGATGGTTCTTAACTCATCGGAAGAATACTTTTTGTATGTCTAATACAGTTCAATTCAAATTATTAATTGCATAACTACAAAAACTATATACATTTATAGCACACCATTTATATTAAATTTAATTACTTAATTAGTTAATTTTTTATTATGTTTAAAGTTATTATGTGAAGATTATATATTCACTCTATTTATTTCAATATATTATTTAATAAAACAATAATGTTTTACAAGATTACGCTTCACACGCATAGCATAGCATAGCATGAGAGCGTGGTTCTTAGTATATATATATATATATATATATATACAGCCAAAAACATCTCAGTAATTATTTATTTCCTCGTGACGTCAAAGTTCAAACAGTTTTCCTCCTCTCATTCCCTCACACACACAGACACAGATTCCATCTCCTCCAAATAAACCTCAACTAGCCGCCGCCACTCCCACCCCACCGTCTCCAATGGCGGCTCCACCAGCTCCCACCTCCACCTCCTCCTCTCTCTCCAACCGCCCCTCCATCCTCTCCTCCCCTAAATTCCTCCCCCGATCATTCACCATCCCCACTCCCCCCCTCAGATCCATCACTCGTCGACCTCTCCACATCACAAACGTCTTCTCTCCCCAAACCAAAACAATCCACCAAAATCACCCCCCTCAACAAACCCTAGAGCCTTTCACTTCCCGATTTGCCCCTGACGAGCCGCGCAAGGGCTGCGACGTCCTAGTCGAAGCCCTAGAGCGCGAAGGAGTCACCGACGTCTTCGCCTACCCCGGCGGCGCCTCAATGGAGATTCACCAAGCCCTCACGCGCTCTAAAACCATCCGCAACATCCTCCCGCGCCACGAACAGGGCGGCGTCTTCGCCGCCGAAGGCTACGCGCGCGCGTCCGGCGTCCCTGGAGTCTGCATCGCCACTTCCGGCCCAGGCGCGACCAATTTGGTCTCTGGACTTGCTGACGCCATGATGGACAGCATTCCTATCGTCGCCATTACTGGACAGGTGCCTAGAAGAATGATTGGTACTGATGCTTTTCAGGAGACTCCAATTGTTGAGGTAACTAGGTCAATTACCAAGCATAATTACCTAGTGTTGGATATTGAGGATATTCCTAGGGTTGTTAAGGAAGCCTTCTTTTTAGCTAGGTCTGGTAGGCCTGGCCCTGTTTTGATTGATGTGCCTAAGGATATTCAGCAGCAGATGGTGGTTCCTAATTGGGACCAGCCAATGAGGTTGGTTGGGTATGAGTCTAGGTTACCTAAGCCGCCGAGTAAGTTGTTGTTGGAGCAGGTTGTGAGGCTGGTTTCCGAGGCGAAGAGGCCGGTTTTGTATGTTGGTGGTGGGTGTTTGAATTCGGGGGAGGAGTTGAGGAGGTTTGTGGAGTTGACGGGGATTCCGGTGGCTAGCACGTTGATGGGGCTTGGTTCTTATCCGTGTTCGGATAAGGAGATTTCGTTGCAGATGCTTGGTATGCACGGGACTGTTTACGCAAATTACGCGGTTGATAAGAGTGATTTGTTGCTTGCGTTTGGGGTTAGGTTTGATGACCGTGTGACGGGTAAGTTGGAGGCGTTTGCTAGTCGGGCGAAGATTGTGCACATTGATATTGATTCTGCGGAGATTGGGAAGAATAAGCAGCCGCATGTGTCTGTTTGCGCGGATATGAAGTTGGCGTTGGAGGGTTTGAACGAGATATTGGAGGAGAAACAGAGTAGTTTTGATTTTTCATCTTGGAGGGAAGAGCTTAACGAGCAGAAGGCGAGATTTCCGCTGACGTTTAAGACATTTGGAGAGGCGATTCCTCCCCAGTATGCGATTCAGATGCTTGATGAATTGACGGGTGGGAATGCGATCATTAGTACTGGTGTTGGCCAACATCAGATGTGGGCCGCTCAATTTTACAAGTATAATAGGCCACGCCAGTGGTTGACTTCAGGTGGCCTAGGGGCTATGGGATTTGGACTTCCTGCTGCAATTGGAGCTGCTGTTGCGAGACCTGATGCTATTGTGGTGGATATTGATGGTGATGGTAGTTTCCAGATGAATGTGCAAGAGTTGGCTACTATACGGGTGGAGAACCTACCGGTTAAAATTATGTTGTTAAATAATCAGCACTTGGGTATGGTTGTTCAGTGGGAGGATCGATTCTACAAGGCTAACCGAGCTCATACCTATCTCGGTAATCCTGCAAAAGAGACAGAGATTTTTCCGGACATGCTGAAATTTGCAGAAGCCTGTGATATTCCCGCAGCTCGTGTAACAAGGAAAGAGGAACTCAAGGCAGCACTTCAGAAGATGTTGGATACCCCTGGTCCTTATTTACTAGATGTGATTGTCCCACATCAAGAGCATGTGTTGCCTATGATTCCAAGTGGTGGAGCCTTCAAAGATGTGATCACCGAGGGTGACGGAAGAACTAAGTACTGATAAGTTAAAGCAGAAGAGCTGGATACGTTGAAACTTGCATGACTAAAGAGGTCCGGGTTTTCCTGTTTCGGCTTATAAGTTAGTAATATTATTAATGTTTTTCATGTTGAAACGATCTTTTTGCTTTTCAGTTGTAGTCTTATCTATCTGTATTTATAGATGGCATGTTTGCTTTTGTTAACATGTTTGTGTACGTTTTAACGCTGATGATACTTGTCTATGCACAAGTTTCTCTGTATTAGTTGCATTTGCTTCTGTATCAAAATAATTATGTGCATCTGCATTGATGGTCTTTCTTATGGATAAAATTATGCACTTATGGTTCATATATTCATTTTTGGATTCCATGTTTAGAAATGAGATGGATTTGGAGGATGCAGTTATCTTTTGAACTAACAAACATATTGGCCTCTTCATATGTTCTGTAAACCACAGGCGACCTTGTGAATTATGCAGATCAGTTCAAAATGAATCAAACATGACCTTGTTCTTGTACTTTTTAGGTTTAATTAAATCCAGTGGCAAAATCTTGAGACTTATGTTGCCTTTTGGGGTGTACCTATCAACAAACACTAGCAGGCATATTCAAGAAAAGAAAGAAAGCTTGTCAATTATTGTTCACTTTTGATCCTTGTCACTTTCTCAGTAGTGCTTAACGCATTAGGCTATTACTTATTATCAATGTGCTATAGGCTTTGCATTTACATACATGAAGCTGACAGAATACTAGTATATGGTTAACTGCACACTGAGGGAGTGAGGGGATCATATTGGTCTGTAACTTAAATTCACAGAATGATCTATACATTTCAGCAGTCTCTTTTGGAAGTACAAGAATTCAAAGGAGACATACGAAGCAAAAGATTAGGAAACTAGACGAAGGTTATAAGGGAAGATTTAAAAGAGAAAACAGCACTAGATATCCTTCTTAACCATGAAAAAACTCACTCTTGTGCTTGATTAGAGGAGGCAGACATGTCAAAGGATTTTCTTCTCACCAGGAGACAGGTAACCTTGGAAGAATGGCCATGTGCATTATCAAGACTGCACAACACAAAATCTGGCCTGTGAAGAGCAAGATTCAGCTGATCTTCGCCCACATTAATGGCTGTTGCATCGAAGAGAACATGCCATGAATTCCGATGCGCTTCTGAGATCCAATGCATGGAGTATCTCGTCCCATTCACATCAGCTGGGTAAGCAAATAGCCCTTTTGGTGTATGCTTGCATTTCCTTCTGAAATAATGACTCAGTTGTGATCCCTTAATCCTCAAATCCAACCAAGTCTCTGGTGCCAAAATCACTCTCGAGTGCTTATAGCTCGCAAACTCCTTGACACAATCTTCTTCCTCCCCAATTATTGTCATATAATAGTTCCCTTTGAAAAAAGGGTAACTCTCCCCAACTAACATCATTGCATCCTTGTAGCTTTGAGTGAATAAAACCAGATACTCCTCATCAGGTAATCCACAGTGTTTCAGAACTTTGTTTCTTGCTTGTATTTCAGGAATTGAGATGAAGCTTCCATGGAAAGAAGATTTCTCTGTGAGGATATTCAGCAATCTTGATGGCTCCAGTTGCGTGTTCTCAAGATCGGGATGGCTGCTTCCAAAGCAAGGAGCCGATGAAATTCCTCTTGGTGATTTTCTTTTTTCATCAGACTGGGGAAGATCTGTAAGTTTTTCTTTTATGCATAGATCATAGAGGTCAGTCTTTTCGCTTCCTTCAACAAGGGCGTTTGAGAATTCAGGATACTTGGCTAAAACATACTGTTCTACATATTGCCTTTCAGTTGGAGTTATGGGTCCTGACCACCTGAGATCAAGACCATGGAGTGTTGATATTGCTTCTGCTACTATATGAGCAGGAATTACTGTTTTATCCTTCTGTTTCATATCAAACAACAAAATTCATATTAGATATACATGTAATATCCAAAATCCACTGTTTTAAAGTTGAATATCCAAAGAACCAACAACTTTGAAGAGTTTTTAAAGAATCTATAGAGCGTTGGAAAGTATATAATCTCTATGGTATTTCATGAAATCGTAGGAATGAATTGTGGTCTTACCTTAATCACCATGCTGCTCGGTCTGCCATTTTCTCTTGGTAGTTTTGCTACAGGATCAAGTAGAGCTTTTCTCATGTCTTCTTTTGTTCCCTGACTTGTAAGGAAAAAGAACTAAATCAGAGTTCTGTCTCTTTTTCTCTGGTTTCCTTTAAAAATTGTTATTTTGTACTATTAACGATTTCATACCTTCATTCCTTGTGACAGGAGTAAGTGTTTCTCGTTAATTCTCGCCATGATTGTTGCTGATCTTTCCCCACCCATAAGCCAATAGTTTGCTGCAGTTTGAAAAGCAACAACAGAAGTGAAGGACCTGCTTGAAGTAGGAGAAGAAACCGAGGTAGAGGCTAAACAAATCGCTTGATAATATCAGATCAGCAGCACAAAGGTACTTTCTTCGATTCTCCGTACTGAACTGACCGACTTTAATGGATACTGGGTTGCAATAAATCAATGATTAAAATGAAGAAGATAGGAAAAGCCAAACCTGAGAACAAAGCTATAGTTTTCTTGTAGAGTAGCAACAAAATGTGGCTGTTTGCTGATGGGGATCAAAAAGTTATATAATGAGAAGAAACACAATCTAGAGATTGAAATGACAATAATGACACTATTATTGATTATGAGCCTATATTCTGATTGTCTGAGGGCAATTTCTGAGGTTAATCAACGGTCTTAAACGCGGATTGACATGGGATTCCTGGAAGCTGTGTAAAATATTCAAGTAAAATATATGTCATCAGAAAGCGACAGGCTGCGTTGATTGGACGATCAGCTTAAGCTGTCGAATTAAAAATCTCAAGTAGAAAGGGACTGGTGAAGATCATTTTCATGGATGAGGTGTTTAGAGGTACTAAATATATGAGAAAACTAGTACCAACTATGTCAATTAGTGTAAACTTGACACCAAACAAGTAGGAATATTCCCAGCACAAGAAGTTTCTAATGTGAACTGAACTAAGGAAATACTTGATTTTGTTTGATTCTATTGTGAAAGTACTAGTTTCATTTCATTGCATCATCTTCAAGAACTTGTAGAAGAAGACTTTGTCCAAGAGAGCTCAGCTTAGTTCCTAAGTGAAAAGGTCCAATCTTTTTAGGATGGATGGGGTTCGGGTTCGGTTGCTTGACATAGCAATGGAGCTTGAATAATCCTGCTTCCTATTGTGCAATCCAACCTACTCCCCCTTTTTTTCCCCTTCGATTTAAACAAAGAGTTGGTGTTGGTGGATCCTCTCTCATTCTTGTTTATTGAGAAGTTGTTAAGCTACATGAATTCTATATGATTTTTTAGCTGTCCAATTATATATTTTAGTGATTGACTAGCCTTCTGTAGCAATATATTCATATTTGGTCATACTATTGTTGAATGATTCTGCAGGAACTGCACCTTCAGTTGTTTATTCTTTTCACTTGTTTCATTGAAGTTTTCAGCATACAAAACTTCCCTGAAGCTTCTCTGAAAATGACCCTTATAATTGAGTAATTTATCACTATCATATATCTGTTTATTTTCCTCAAATTTACACTTGTTTTGCCACAAGATGGGAAAGGCACCTTTATACCAATACATACAGTATATATTAAACTGAATGAACTAATAGTGTATTCATACAGCCAGTCCTGTTGATTCCCACCATCTCTATCATGTTTCAGCAACATGAACTAAACACATTGAGCTACAATTTGACACTAATTTCAAAAATGTATTTGTATCAGGATTCAAAACAACTGTGATGAACACTCTCTCAAAGGTTCTTTGCATCCTTGGTAATAAGACCCTTCGCGAAAAGATTGATCCTTTGCTCCACGACTGTCATCTAACTCGACTTCTTTGAGTTGATCAGATACAATGCTAGCTAGGAGGCAAAGCTGGTTTCCCTTGAGGTGAAAATTGAGATTCAAAGCTAGGATGCGCATAAAGCTTGAGGCGTTCAAGTGGTTGCAACAGTTGAAGTAACTGCAATATATATTATCTTTAGTCCTCACTTCGAGTGTACATGGGCCTTCAATGGTGACACGAAATACTTCTGGTAAATTACTGATGTAATCTCGATGATCAATTGATCATGCATCAGGTGGAAATTACATAGTCCTAGCCGAAATTGTTCAGATTTTATTTAAAACATCAGTATGAATTAAACATGAGTTCTATCATCTGTGTGTCACGCCCCGGGTTTTTCTAAACAGGGTATAAAAAAGAAAAGGTTCATAGTTGAAGTTGAAGAATGAAAATTGAATATAGTAGCGTAAGAGGTATTTGAAGACTGGAACAGCAGGGTTAGTTAAACTGAACAGACGCAATGAAAGCATCTGTTCAACAACTCTCACCATCAAATACTAAAAATATTAAAACAAGAAACCAACCATATGGAAACACTATTGGGTAATTTTGTTGCAAAGATAGGCACATCTTGTCTACGCTTGTATACTTTTTATCGGATCAATACCACATATTTAACTATAAACTAAACTATAAACATCGAATATTTAATTTCAAACATTATGATTTAATACAAATGTACTATACTGCATGCAATTGTTAAACATGTGATTGATCTTGGAACATGAAGATGTGGGTTCTCGCGAATCTGGTCATTTTTAATACTTTGAGAAATCATCATCACATACGTTAATACTTGCGGTAAGTACTATGTAATTTTCCTACGTAAGTGACGAAAGAAACTGCAAGTGTGCATTTCATTTTTGCAAACTTTTATCTCCAAAGTCTTAACTAACAAAGCATGATTTAGACATGACCATTTTAAAACATAGAGAAATAATATTGGTGTCATTCAATAAAGCAACCCTTCAAACCCAAGCAAAAATCACCACTTTTCAAACCCTTCTTCTTTACTCCACATAATTCTTGTGCCCACCAATATAACTATCAAAACTCATCTAACTAAACAGCCAGGATGGAATAGCTACTGTGGTGTGTAAGGGAAAAAAAAATGCCACCACAGACACCTTCTTATCACTATTCTTCTATCACCCCGAAAACACCGTTACTCTATCGCGTCTCAGCCAAGACGCGCATCAAGCAAATTCTCCTGCACCAAGCCGGGATAGGTAAAATGAAGCTCACGAAAGCGAAACTCATCCCACTTCTCGTATTCATCTTATCGGGCGCTTCCATTTTCAGATTTCTCAATATCAGTATGATCACCATGACTTCATCTCCGCCTTTACTTCCTAGCCTGCTCAATCAAATCCACCAGCATGCGAATCCACAAACTCCAAAAGGTTTGTCTGAGCCCAATCTATCAGAGAAGGAAAAACAGTTTCTGATAAAATTCCTATCTGATAGGGTCCCTTGCAATCTACTCATTTTCGGGCATCAAAGTCGGTATTCAAACATTGCATCTCTGAACACAAATGGATTCACGATCTTCCTCCAAGACGATCAAAACACAGCCAAATCCACCAACAATACTCAAACATACCAAATCATGTACAACACAGTAGCATCTGAAGCTTACCAGTTACTCAAAATCGCAAGAGAACATCCACACTGCTTGCCAAACAATTCTCATCCAAAACTGTCAAAATGCAGCCTGGAACTATCGAATCTCCCTCAACAAGTGTACGATACAAAGTGGGATGCTGTGGTGGTAGATGGACCAGATGGTAGTACATCCGATTCACCAGGTAAGATGGCTGCGATTTACACAGCAAGTGTTCTAGCAAGAAGAGGACAGAAGACTCATGTTTTCGTGCACGATGTGGATCGAATGATTGAGAGATGGTTTTCATGGGAGTTCTTGTGTGAAGAGAATTTGGTGGCTTCCAAGGGCAGATTCTGGCAATTTCAGATATTAGGTGTAGCTAATGCAACAAAATTTTGCACATCATAGGTTTGCTTTGTGTTTCTTTTTCAAATATTTCATCCATCCTCAAAAATATTTCATAGAGGTAGCAAGTACTGTACATCAATACATATGAGAAAATCACATTATTTATCAAATCATTTGATTGAACTCTTGATACAACGTAAGAAAATAATTCGTATTGGAATGAAACGGGTTGCATCTGAACTATGAATCAAAGATTTTGCAGGTCAAATCTAGGGGAATAAGCAGCCAAACCTGAAACAGAAAGCTGTTGAAGTCTTGAAGCAGAGCTTACTACAAGGACCTGCCACCAAAGTGACTGAAACTAGCAATTAACACGCCTAATTCCTCAGCTCAACTACATGCACAATATCAACATATGAATGACAGTTTCTCCTAACAAGTAACGTCACACCAGGGTATTATTGCACTGAAACAAGATCATTGCACCGAAGTATGGAGTACGATAAGTGAACTAAAACGAGCAATCCAGGAAAAAGTTAGTTCTGATAAATTAAGGTCAGTGTATCATTGCACTGAAACAAGATCTAGACATGGGTTTGATGACAGAACTGGAGTAGTATGTTTTATACAAGTTTCCAGAAACATGAAGTCAATAGTCATTACATGATGGCAATAGCCATTGATATTTTCAATTTAATCTATTCATGGTTGGAAAAAATGAATTCCCAACGCAACATCAGCAAGTCAGTGACTTTCCATTGCGCCACTCTTTACCTCAAGTCAGCAGGATACCCCATGTCAACTGCAACAAACAGGAGGCCAACGGTTATAGTTTGCATGTTGTTTAATATATCGACAGAAGCACGACAAGGTTACATTACATACAAATTTGATGAACATTCATCAAGATTTAAGAATGGAAAAGAAAAAGACATAACACTAGGCAAGTCCTTTCACTAATATCAAAAGCATAACATTAGACTAAGAAGCATAACACTAGGGTCTAGGGCATAATTCATTTAGCTTGTTATACTAGTTATGAAAGCAACTCTATCTTTAGGCTTGCTCATTTGAATTCCAGCAAAGTATGTAGGGTAGGCAATAATAATGTATACATCAATGACCCTTGGTAATATATGTTCAAGGCATTCTCAATCCAGGTTCAAATGGACCAACAGACAACCATTTAACTGAAATCATTTATAGCAAAGGCCATTTCTCTCATTTATAGCATCTTAGCTCAGTTGCTACCTATGCTACCAACCATAACATACATAGAGAAAGCTCTCCTAACTTATTCTCAAATTTAACTACATACTACTGCATATCAAAACAAAATTATGTAAAATGACAAATATATTCACACATAGAATCTGAATAAAATAAACAATACCCAAAACAAAATAAAAATTAGAGTAGAGTGTAAAATGACGAAATTACCCTTGTCCATCGCCGTGGCCATCAGCAGCAGCACCACCAGCAGCGGCGTACGACCCATCATCGGCCGCCTGCCAAACCGACTGCCAGGCCTGCGACGGCGGCGGCGGCTGGGCATAAATCGCAGCCGGATCGACCATAGGCTGGCCCATCGGCGGGTAATAATACGGCACACCCGTAACACCAGCAGCAGCAGTAGGCGACACAATACCCGCAGCCGCAGCGTCATCCCTAATCTCCTCCCTGGGAACAATATCCACCAAGAAATCGAAAATGTCGGTCCTGGTAATGGCAGCAGCAATGTCATTCTTCTGGAGCGTGCGGCGCTTGTTCTCCTCGGCGTGGAGCCAGGATCGGATAGTGAGCTCGAGGATGAAGAGCTCGCAGGCCTTGGCGAATAGGACAGGGGATTCGGCCGAGATCATGCGGACATCCTCGTCGGCCTTCATGATCTTCTTGATGCGCGCGAGTGGGAGCTGGTGGTTCTTGAAATCGTTGACTTGCTCGATCTCCTGCCGCTGGTAGTTCCAGAACATTTGGAGCTGTTGCTGTTGCTGTTGGAGGAGGTGGTGGTAGGGGGGTTGTGTGGGGTACGCTGGTGGTGGTGGTGTTTGCGGCGCGTGGCTGCTCGGTACTTCCATTCTTCTCTCTCTCTCTCTGGTTTGGGGAAGAAGAAGCAGTGAATGAGAAGAGTGACTAGTGAGTGTGTCTTTTATTTATTTTATTTATTATTTTGTTTTATTTAAATTTAATAGTATTATAATATTAAATGAGTACAGATGGATTTGGATTCTGTTCTTTTTTCAGACCCTTATCTTTTGTGGGTCTTATATTGGTCTTTATGGACCAAGTCAAACTTTCCCAACTTTTATGCTTAGAACTACTTTGCAGTTTAAGGAGAAAAAATAAAATTATTGTGATATGTTATTGATTTTAATAGAAATATAGTTGTTAGGTAGCAAGATGTTGCACAATTCACAGATGACATATAAATTATAAACTTTGATTTTCCTAAAATGTTTGTTGTTTTATTCAACCCAATAGGTTGACCATCACCCATGAGCACGAAATATTGCATCCAATGAGATCCATGTTGATCCCAAAGTTCATTCCACACATTGTGAATAAGTTTCCTTTTGGGATATTCAGAACATCATCCACATACCTCTTGTTACACTTGCACAAGGATTATAATGGAGGGGATAACAAGAAACTTCAGTACTCACTTAAAGTCAAAGGAAAAGTTGAGCAAATGAGCTGAAAGTAAGTTGGTGTATTATTATGAAACAAAATATATATACGACATACGAAGTTGGTGTATTAAAAAATATATATAAGTTAAAAAATATTAAGTTTTTCGGGAGAAGGTCTACCCCTGAAATAACACTAGACTGGTAGACATCCGACAGATACGAGCTATAAAACATAAAGTATTTTGAAGAACATAATTATTTTGTCGACAAAAATACATTTTATTAACTAAATTGATGTTTTAGTTAAAAAAAAATATGTCTTTTTTCATTAGAACATATCATGATTATTTTTAAATTAAGTATAGTACGACCATAAAACTTTGTGTTAAAAAATAAAGATATAAGAATATAATAAATAAAAAAGAAAAAACTTACATCAATAAAATTCGAACCCAACACCTTCAACTAAAATAATGATACAAATAATGGAGAAACATTACGCCAATAATATTCGAACCCGAAACACATTCAATAAAAATAATACTCCCTCCGTTCCACGAGAAGTGTCCTAATTTGACTTTTTGAGTGAAAATCTTTCAACTTTAACTTTCGATTACTCCAACAGTTTTCAACTTTAACTTTTGATTACTCCAACAGCTTTCAACTTTAACTTTAAAGTATTTAACTCTTATAATTTAGGTTCTATATTTTCATAATATAATTTCGTTAAGTACTATCATTATAGTTTAACAGTAATTGAGAGTCAAAGTTAAAAGTTGTTGACAAAAAAAGTCAAACTAGAATGAAAGTGTGTAAGGATCTAACTTAACTTATACTAGACAGAATCAAAACTGTTCATTCCGGTGTTGTGTAAACACGTCACACTACACACCTGCAGACATATTATATAAAACTCAATAATTACGGTGCAAATTAAAGAACATAGAAATAAACTTTTCTCAAATAATATTTCTATTGCCTGGAGCTCTAAAGCTAAAACTCTTGTAAGAATCAATATTACCAAGTATGAATCTCAACAATACTAGAATGAACACAAGTAAGGTGGAATAATAATACTGTAGAATAATAATAACAATCTCCTCCCCTATTTGCAGTTTATGCAATAATACTGTAGAAACCATGGACCATTTATTTTTTAATTGCTCCTTGTTTTCCCAAGTCAGAATTTGGTTTTCTCTGCAAAATAATGATTTGCATAGCTCTGTGATTAACATAATTTTTCAAGAAAAACCAAACTCAGAGACACAATTAAAGAAAATTCTTTTCTGCTGGATGATTTGGAAAACTAGGAATGAAAAGCTTTTTAGGGAAATCGATTTTCATGCTTTCAATTTCAATACTCAACTATTAGAAATGATTAGAGATAACGGAGCTTTGCATGGTAAAATGAGTAGACCGCCAAAAACTATCTTCTTAAAATGGCAGCCACCTCCACCTGAATTTGTTTGCTTGAATATTGACGGGAGTGCGTGTATATCAACTAAAACAGGTGGAGCAGGTTGCATTATAAGAAATAGTACAAACGGTTTTATTCGTGCATCAGCAACTTTCCTTGGAGATATAGATGCAAACACAGCAGAACTATATGCTTTCAAACTAGGAGTACAACTTTGTTATCAGTTGGAAGTCAAAAAGGTAATTATACAAACAGACTCACAATATATACCTACTCTCTTGTATTTCCAGGAAGGAAGCTCAGCATACAAGACATCAAAAATCTTGGAGGATGCTTTTAGGATGCTAGAAGACTTGGAGAAAGTACAAGTGGTGTTCGTATATAGAGAAATGAACCGAATTGCAGATCATTTAGCCAATTAGGGCCGAAAAAGAACTTTTGGAAGGAGCGACCAATCTTTTGATTCGCTACATTTTGTTTGGGATTCCATTCCCAATTGGATGATTGTACTTTTAAATTCAGACTTATTTCCTGTTTCGCGTACTGTAACCTAAAGACTTCGCACTCTTTAGCTATAATATATCTTTCACTTTTCAAAAAAAAAAAAAGGTGGAAACCTTGGACAAGTCTAAACCTAAAAACTGATGAAACGTTTTAGCAAGGCTAAACAATAAAACTTGTGAAATACTACAAAAAAACTCTAAAGGAATAATCTGCTAACCTCTCAATTTTTCCGTAGCTTGTGAAGTCGAGAGTCTTGAGTCAATTGTCCAAGATGACACGAATTGATCCATCTCCGGAGGTCATCTTAGACAGGATTTAAAACATAAAAAAATCACTTATTATCACTTTAGTACCATGCTAAATACCCCCCTTCTCAAAAACATACCTACTAGTTCAACAATTACATTTTGGTACAAAAACCAGCCAAATTGAGTTGACTATCCAATAATTACGAAAATGCCACCCCCTCGAAACACTCCAACCAGACAAACCTTATCCCAGATCGGAGCTTGCTCTGGTAGAGTTACCGGAGCTGCGGAGAAGAAAAAGAAAAAAATTTCTTTTTAATTTTTATTTAGTAATTTTTTTAAAGGTTTTTTTTTTTTAAATAGTTTGGATGAGCAAAAATCCAATAAAGGAACAATGCTTAGAGCGTGGGAAAGTCAAATTCTTGTACTAAAATGTATTGTTGATCTAGTAGGTATGTTTTTGTTATTAAGGACGATTGCGTAGTACAGTATTATAAAGTTACGGGCCACTAAATAATTAATACTTCCTCCGTTTCATTACAAAGTTCCTAAGGGGACTATTCATCGCGACCTTTGACCAAGTATAACTCTTAAATTACATTAGAGAAAAATATAATAAAATTATAAAATTATAATTTTATTATATTTTTCTCTAATGTAATTTAGGAGTTATACGTGGTCAAAGGTCGCGATGAATAGTCCCCTTAGGAACTTTGTAATGAAACGGTGGAAGTATAAAAGATATTTTTGTAATTTCACCTAAAAATAACAATGTTAGTAACTGGAGTTCGATCTGATGCATGATATCAAAATGCCTCCAATGTTTCACATTTTTTTTTAGTATAATTGGGGAAGATTTCGTGCAGTTCTGTTAGAGAATAGAGCAAGATCTAGTATAATTTTGGAATCGCATCGGAAGGAATCCCAAATACAGTATACATGTAGATGGCCATATGCAGCTTGAGAACGACGAAGCATTGTAATGTCTATTTTGATTAGAAAGTACGATTCAGTGAGCGTATGGTACTAGTAGTTGATGCGAGGATGGGGAGTGGAGATGGTGGTTTTATAGGAGGATATGGACTGGTCGGTGTTGAATCAATTATAAGAACCAATTGGATTATCCTATCTATCTATAAGAACTAAGTGGATTGCGATTGCTTGACTTAGAGGGGCCATTCATATTTGCACATATGCAACTGTGGATGAAATTGACATGGATGTGATGTGACCATGATCTTGAAAATAAGCTTACAACTAGTAATAAAAGAAAATAGTACTAAGAGCCCGTTTGGTTCTGACTAGGAAATGGAAATGTAACATTTCCTAGGAAATCCGGTTCTTTATTTGGGGTAGCCATTTCACTAGGAAATGTGGAAGATTTTCTTGATTGGTTCTTAAAATGGGACTAGGAAATGTATAAGGAACCAGATTTCAATTTCTATGTTTGGTTCAACGTTTCCACATTTCCGGAAATTGAAAAAGACAAAAGAGCCCTTCCGTGTTTCATTTAAACGTGGTCGTTTGGCTATGCAACAGGATTAATAAAGAAATCCCCAAAATCTCAAATTAGGTTTGATATTCGAACAGCCAATATATCTGTTGCATACTAATTCGTAAATAATGTTGAAATTGCAAGTTGGAACTCGTGGAAGCTACGATACGAGAGTGGAGCTATCTTCCTCATTTTCCGTCAGACACACCTTCATGATGATTTGCTCTGTTTTTTTGTGCTCCCGGTGGTGAAACTATCGGTGGCTGGCGGTGAGCCGTCGTCATCCTATGAGCCCAACGCATGTTGTTAAGTCTGAGCTTTGCTTCAAATTTCTGCTCGCACTTTTTGAGGGTTTCAATTTCCTTGGCTTTCAACTTTCTTCGATAGAGGAGGTCGTTGATTATTGCCTTGTAATGTGGGGAAAGGCCCTCGTCGGTAAATTTTTTGAAGGAACAACCTGATGGTAGCTGGAGCAGCGTTCAAATAAGTGTTTGAGTTAACATGTGGCTGCGTTATTTGATCTACTTTCACATATGAGTTTTTTGGGAAAGAAAGGTGACAATTACCTTAAATTGAGGACAGCGTAGGAAACGCCTGCATGGGTCATTTAAGTCATTCCAGTCGCAGTCCTCGATGGCCTGCTTGTTATAGTGGCAAAGCACGGTGTTTGAGTATATGTTTGAATCAGAATGTACAGGGGCGGACGTCTGCTTCCTTGATTCGATGTTCGTAGGAGAAGTTGTGCCCATAGACTTGGCTCCATCTTTGTTCTCACTACTTGAATCTGAGACATACCAGTTGCTTTCCACCAGGCCATTCTTGCCCTCAACCACTTCTATCTGCAATATCATCTTGGACAGTTGAAACCAGGAGTGTCGTTTGGTTGAGTTCATCTTAGGAATTGCAGCAGGGAGCTCGTAAGTGAGTTCGTAAGGCGGGATAGTAGAGTAATGCACATGGGATTCCTGCACATAAATCTCCGATAGGGCGTGCTTGTTAAGGACCCCGGCAATGTATAGTAGGCCCATATCTCTCCGGTTCTCAAGTGGTGCTAGTCCTTCAGGGAGTTTGCATCCATTAGTTGCAAACCAAAAACAGCCGGCTGGTAATGCGCCAGTCATCCTCCCCATCACCACACGCATGAGATCTCCGAACGTAAACTCCTTCCTTTCATTCACATGGATCCACGCGGTTCGCCCATTAAGGTATTCCACATCTCCAGATGGCATTTGCTCCCAGCGTCCCCCGTACGTGACCTTGAATAGCCAACTCTCATGCTCGAAGACTTGGACTGAAAACAGAAATGAAAAGTCAGGTAAGTCACAGAGAACCATGTGTAATGATGTAAATATGGTAATTAGATGGAATAGTTCACATGACAGAATAAATGTGGACGATTTAGTTACTGCATCACCAAATATGAACAACAAGCTTTAGAGTCAAGCTAAATGATCCACTAGAAATTTGCAGCCATGACTTTTTAAGATTTTGCATTATTGAACATTATAGCAATCCCTTAAAAAACTACCATGCATAATAGAGTAGGAAACAACAGGTTATCTTTGCATAAACAATGGAAAAGTCTACCATCTACTATACGATTTGCCTGCATTCTACAAATAATTGAAAAAGGCGCACAGCAATAAACATTACTCCATTACTTCTAGAGGACTGCGAGTATAGGAGAATAAAGCAAATAAGATTGAAAAAAAAAAAGGGGAAAGATATGGGCGAATTTGGACCTGATTGCTTTCTTTGGTGGCACCTGGCACGTTTTGATCTGCTCGACTCCGAGGGAGGAGTATGTTGAAACTTCCTAGTTGACTTGAAATCATTTGTCATTCTGGATGGCTTTGTTTTGTTGGGTTAGAGATTGAAAATTCAGAGCTTGTAATTCTGCTGGCTTTGTTATTTTGTTGTGATGATTGGAGTGACAAAATCATGTAGGACACTAGTCATTAGGCACAATTTGTGGTGTGAGCAATTAATCAGAGAATCAACTACCTTTGTTTAATTCATTTGTGTGAATTAATTGCTACTGTGGGTGGTTGTAAAAGGTAAAGCATAACTTTCTTTGTTTCAAAATGGAAACTATGCAGCAGACATGTAATGAAAGGTTGATATGATGTATATCCGTTTTTTTCCCAGCTGGAGAAAGCTTTAGTCCACATATGGCTCAAAAGGTTATTGGTTTGTATAAACAAATACACCTAACTGCTGAAGTGCAAAAGGATGTTTTAGATAATGTGCCAAAAAAACTTTGTATTATTAAAGGAGTACCATGTAAAGTTTCCAAGACAAACGGAAGCAAGAACTAGCCAACCCCCGATTTTCGAGTATTAAAATGTTCTTCGTTGATCTCCTATATGTCTGTTGTATTTTGAAAATATAAAAATACTATGGTAAGTTCAGTCGTTCAATCGACTTAAGTTTTTCAGTTTGTGTTATTTGTATTTTTTAGATCTTGTTTATTATTCAGAGCAATAATAAATTGTTGAACACTAACAATACATATCATCCTCATGTTATAGCAGACCTTTCTAGGAGGAAATGCTGATAGATTTGACAATTCAGCATCAACAAATAATAACTCCAATACTGGTGATGAAGGAGCCGCCTATGGTGAACCTGTGAGTGCTGGTATGAAACAGTTCCCTCTCTGGTGATGCTAATTGATTACAAAACCCACCACCTCAATTTGATTTCAAATGTGTTTGCCTAAAGGAGGTGTTGCTGAAAATTCACAGCTGGGAAATTAAATTACTCATGCAGAAACTAGTGTACAGTGCTAGCTAAAATAATGTTAACGTAAACTAGTTTGCCTCCTATTGTTAAGCAAGATATTTCTAGGATAAAGGGATGACGGATGGGACTATTCTGCTGAAAGAATTAAAAGCTCATACATTGTTCACAAGGTACAGGATAGGATGGACCTATGAGAACTAAACCATAAATCCATATCCTTTGGGGTCAGAGTAATTTATTACAGAATCCACCAGCTGTAATTGATTTGAAGATTGTTTGCCTAATGGAGATGTAGTTTAATTTCTGCAGTTTGGATTTACAATAAATGGTACAGCACTAATATAAAGCACAAGAGAAAAAAAAGTTGACTTCAACTAGATTGCCTCCTAATGTTAAAGAAGATATTTGTAGGAGAAAGTCATGACAGATTGGACATTTTTGTAGCAAGAATTAAAAGCTCATACCTTGGTTACAAGGAACAGGCTCTGAGGAAGCTATGACTACTGTAACCCTAAATCAACCTCATTTGTGGTCACATTGATTGAGCAGAAATGCTACCAGCTGTATTAGATTTCACTTGAGTTTGCTAGCAGGAGTTGTTTAAGTGTAGGATATACAGGAACTCTTTAAGTATGAAATAGATACTAAGAATGTTGAAAACAACTAAACTTTGTTTGTTCAGGCCTTATTGCCATGCATACTGAACAACTGATAGAAAATAAAAGGCATCAAGGAGCATTGTATCGAATTCTTATGCTACATATTTCTCCATTAGAGTTGTGAACTTTAAAATGTGGTAGGGTATGATAAATGCATGCAATTGTAGATTAACCCAAGGTGCCTACTTGTTCAGGTTGACACACTACAGTTCTTGACATCACATATAATATATCCCAAGTATTTTATCTTGTACATGGGTAACAAATGGAAGTTCAATGGAGTTTTTTTTTAATGCAAACCCTCTTCTTTTTCCTCTGTTGTGGATCTGTTACCTTAACATTCCTGGAATATTTATTCAACTTGGTCCTCACATTCTTAGATAGATACATGAACAAACAAACTTATGGACAAAAGTATAGTTCCATTCTACCACCAAAGTTTCATGTTTAAAAGGGTGATTTGTAATAATGGCTCTCATTCTTTATTCCAGATTATTTAACCTGATTGTACCTGTACTAAATCTGTGGTTTTATCACACATGTTTAGTAAATGACTTGTGAGGACTTCTTAGGGTAGTTGTGGTCATTTATGTTGAGTTAACCACCAATTTTCTTGCCACGTAAACACTTCTTCAAACTCTATAAATTGGCTCCAAAATGGGGAACTTGAACACACCTCAACTCAAACCCTTCTCACATTTGCAACTTAAATTATAAACACTTCTGCAACTCACTTAACCAACAATGTCTTCTTCTCATGTTGCCCGCCTTGCAGCCCAGAAACACCAAGATAGCCAGTGGTTTAGTGAAAAGTTCCCAAAAGAGCACATTGAATTCATGGTTGCATGCCTTCAGAACATGGCGGCGAACTCTGCAGTTTGGGAGTGGCCTGGAAATGTCCAGAGGGGCATCATGCTTTGCAAGAAAAAACTTGCTGACAAGTTCAAGAAAAGCTATGATGAGCATGAGATTCACCTTGCTATGTGCCAGCTTTTCAAGAGGCATTGCGTGATGCAGTGGATGATGCACGAAACGAAGTTGGTTTGGTGTGGAAGGACCAACACGTTTGATGGCTCTTCAACTGCTTGGAAGGAGGCTATCGAGGTTATTTTTCTTCCTTGCATATAATTATTTTTCTTGTATGCATTGCCAAAGTCAAGGCTAAATTTTTCCTAATCTTTTGCCATGGTATTTTCGCAGGAAGATGACAAGGCGCTTGACTACTATGTCGCCGGTGATCCAATGTGGGGGGAGCTTGCGCTCATCTTCAAAGGGACAAGGTTTGGGATTGCAAATGACAGTTTCTCTGGCCCATCAAAATCTGTGAACGATGCCGCTAGCGAGAACAATCTCTACTTCTTCAGAGGCGGTCTCGACAAGGTGCCTGTGGGGGAAGAGCCATCTTATCCCTCTCCAGCCAGCAAGGCTAGAGCTCTTGCAGCCTGCACTCTCCCAGATTCCCCAGGGAACTGGAATTTGGGAGTTGGTTCCCCATCAAGGCTCAACCCCACCAGGTTTGCAGAGCCATTGGACAGCTCCCCGCTCTCACTCAAGGAGATTGACGAGCAAGAGTGGGAGAAATCCCGACTCAAGAGCGAGATCAAAATGGAAACCAAGAAGAAGCTTCTCTGGGATCTCATTGAGGCGGGGACTGACAGTTCAAGTGGGAGTAGCCCGGAGGCAAGGGGCCGTGATTTGGCTCGGTTCTTCCCCGGGAAAAATGCAAGTGACCGCGAGGAGTAGCAAGACAGAAGTTCAACCATTTCCAGCCACAGCCACATTTAAGTTTTACGCATTTTTCGTTTTGTGATGTTGTTAGACCATTTACAGGACTTTGTCTCTGTATTTGGATTGTGATGCACTTTTTAATTACCTTTTTAATTTCCAGTCATGTAATTTCCATATCGGACGCGGATAGTATCAATAGTTTGCGTTTCGATTTGGAAAGGAGAACAAGTGAAGGGTGGTTGGTAATGAAGATTTTAATTAGCTCTAATGTTATCTAATGTCAACTAGCACAGAACAGAACAGAGTAAACATAAATTAAAGCCTGGGATTTTTCACCACACTCTTCGATAGGTAATTCTCAGAGGGCAGGCCTTGGGAGTGGATTTTCTGTGACCTCGGGGAGCTCACGCTCGAACACGAGCTGCTGAACAACCACGGAACCCAGCTCCTCCTGAAACTCTAGGAGCTCCCATGCAACCTCATGGTGCAGCTCCATGTTCTCAAACACCGCAATGTAGTGCTCAAGTGGGTGCGGCAGGGAGTATACAAGCTCATCTTCATCGTCTTCTTCAAATTCAGTGGTGTTGTCTACGAAGTAGACAACGCCACAGCTGGTCCCCTTAACTCGCAAGTCTTCGAATAGTGCTTGGAGATCCTCGTCATTTCTCAAAGGCCTTAAACAACGGGGCCAGTCCTCGAATGCCCGAGCATAAAAGGCAGCATATGGGAGCTCATCCCCTTGGATCAGCTTGAGCATGCAACAGAACAAGTTCCCCATGCCAAACCTCTCGGGGTCGATGTTGTGGATATAGCTAACATCCCCAACAACATAGTCCACCTCATGAGCCTCCGTGCATTCCACCAATCTGCCACCGTAATTGACTCTCAAGCTTCGAAGGTGAGCGAAAGGAGCTGGGTAAGATGATCAAGAAGATTAGTTAGTGAGTAGCCGCAATGTCCAATAAAAGTCATAATGGCCATGCATGTCCAATATTTATGTAGAAAAAGATTTCTGGAGTAGCAGGATAAAATTGGAGCCTTTAAATAGTCAAGGAAAACAAATGGAAGCAAGTTTTAACTGGAAATCTAACAATACTTTATTCACATTTCAGTTTTTGTAACTAGAAGAAATAAAAGCTTACCCGGGAGAGCAGTTTCAGCTGGAAATCCAAGGGAGTGGCAGCCATATTCACCTGCCATGCTTGAGAAAACCTGAGATAAAACTAGCAAGAAGACAGAATAAAGAAGCTTGTGTGTGGAAGTGTATGAAGAGAAGTGTGATGTGAATAATGGTGTAGTAGGAGGGCTGTATTTATAGAGTCCATAACACCTTTAGGGTGACTTGCATGGAGATTGGTTAGTTGGGTAAATAATAAAGGCACCTAGCATATTGTTCTTCCCAATTCTGCCTGCAAGTAATTTTTTGTTCACTTGCACACTCTATCTCTCAATTGGTGCTTGGTGGGATAAGATGTCATGGATATATAAAATACTAGTACTTGCAGTGATATATCTCAATCAAATTCTCATTAAGACATATATATTATCCATTTGATTTGAAGAGAAGGGTAGGGGCTCATAATGACACCAAAAAATCTGGCTTTAATACCTTTGAACCATGCTACTGTATTGGAGAAACAATAAAATAGCAACTTAGAATACTAGAGACAATGACCCATTCGTGCCAACATAACATTCCAAGACAAACTTCAAGCTTACGGACAAGTCTACAAGAGTATTTCGTCCATAACATATAACAAATCGAACAAATCGAACCTCACGTAAAGTGGCCACTGATAGACACCAGACATAGAAGAGACATTTAAATGTAAACTAGTTTGCTTGACCTTCACATTACAGACAATGAATGGTAAGCAGCAAAAGAAAGCAAGCTCCAAAGGTAAGTTTAAAGTCTCAAAAGTTGCATAATTCCTACGAGGTTAAGATTAGCAGAATTAGAATTATGGCAATTGATTGAAATTTGGACCTGCTTTTCAACAACCAAAACAAAGCTGGAGCTCTATCAATAATCCTTGTTCATCTTCAGAAGCTCAACTCTAACGTATTCTTCACGATCTTCATGGCAAAGAGAGTAGAAGTGATCAAGCTTACCCTCGACGGTGCAAATGACATCACCAACCATTAGCCTCTCCCTTCTCTCCAAAAGCGGGAATTTTTCTAGCTCCGCGTTTAGATTAGCTCGCATCTTCTTTGTCTCCTCTCCGACCATAACAGGGGGAGGCCCAATCATCACCTTGAATGTCTCTAGGAACTCAGCATCCATAAATCCACGTTTGCGCTTCACCCGAGTGCTTGAGTCACTAGCATCCGGTACGCTGCTCCCGGTGCAAATGTTCCCTTCCTCGTCCACTTCCAAGTCGTCTGACACGATCGAACGATAGTTGTCATTAGCCATAATCTTCTTAGCAGCAGACATAATGTCTATGGCCTTCTTACCAGCTGCTCGGTCCGTTCCGTAAATCTCGACCCAGGCTTCATAATGAGGCAGCGGCTTATTGTTCTTCCCCCAGATTGCCTTGCCATATTTCTGAAAAGATTAAAAAGTATTATAGGTCACCATGTGAACATCTATAAAAGGAGATTTATTATTTAACATGTAACTGAAAATGTGTCATAATTTAACCCCAAACACGAACAGGCGCATGAAACCACACACCGATAAACAGAAAAAAAGAAACAAAATTAGCTATCACAACAATGTTACACATACTAAACATACTGGACACTACAAGCCATGCACACAAACCTAACATAGCTATCACGACCTTCATTGATGTGTGAAGCACAATTTAACCAGGCATGCTTGACCTTAAACATCACAGACAATGTATGGTAAGTAGCAAAACAAAGCAGGCTGAAATGAAAGGCACAGATTGTCATCATCTCACTAATTTGTACAAATTTATGATTAGCAGAAATAGGAATATAGCATATATTTTAAATGTGGACCTAATTTTCAACCTTAAAAAAATACAATGTGAGCATGCTAACAATGGCGAGAGGCAATGTATTATTTATTTTGTAACACAAACAGTACCATAATTTAGTTTTTGGACCACCACAATCAGGAGACGAGCAACAGATTAAATGAACAAAATACAAACCAAATTGAGTGGGACTGCAAATGCTAACTAACAGAGAAGTTCCAATAATAATGTGCATAACGGGTTTGAAAAACATTACCGAGCAAAGGTCCTTCCAGACGTGCTTCTCTGCTGAGAATTTGAATTCAACATCGCACCACTCCGAACCCGATTTACCTTTCACATTCAGAATAGCAAGGTACTGCTGCCTCCACGTTTTAACATGGTGTTTCACGTTATCAAGTGTGATTGTAGTTTCTGGGAAGCACTTCTGAATGTGTTCAAGCATCATAGGGGGGCCTTCTTTCCTAAATCCCTGGGGAGACTTGTGCCCGACAGATTTAGCTAGCCGCATTCCTTCAATCAGAGCGTCTTCCTCCTCACGTGTCCAGACATAGTAATCGTTACCCTTAATTGACTCGACTTCCTTTGTGATTTCTTCATCCCCTTCTTCCCAAGAACTAGCAGGAGCAGATGGTTTGCTAGCAGGGGTTTTTTTGGCTGCCTTCAACCCCGATGGTCTTGCCCTAGGACCATTCACAACAGGGACCTTCCTCTTCATTCTTTTCCGCCCAAGCAGTTCGATATCAACATTGTGTGCTCCCAGAGGTGTGAACTTCTTAACTCCTCCTTGAGGCATACCAGATTGAGTCCCTGCCCCTCCCACAGATGGTGCCCCGGTGTGTTGGCTCGAGTTGAAACCAGAGTTTCCTCCTACATTAAGCCCGGAACCTTGGCTGCAGCCATGAGCAACAGGGGTGGAGTTTGGGGAATCCATCGCTGCAGGGGTAAACACAAATAAGGGGGTGTTATAACCAACATGGCATATACATGGACTGAAAATTAACCACAACAAACAAACAAAAACAGACAAGAAGATCATACTTATAACTCCAATTACTTAGAAAACTAGGCAAATATGGCACATGAGAAGAACAGACAAGAAGAAACGTAACTCATAGAAATAGCATAATATTCTTACAAAAACATCCACCAACACGTCACTCGTTACATTAAATGACAATCAAAACATATGGGAAACAAGCAATATCCAAGTCTGAAACATAATCTTAAATGATACAAATGTGAACCAATACGAAGAGGGAAATCCTAGTGGTCAAACACTATAATGAGGGGCATCAAATAGATCAGCGCCTCCGCCTCTGTTCAAGATAATCCTTATAACGCTGCCACATAATTGTCGCCTTTACGTCCCGGAGCTGAACCCAAGTAGGTTCTTCAAGATCAATCTGAGATATTACTTCAGGTGGGACTGGATTGTTTCTAGCCCTTCTAGCGGGAGGCTCATTATCTTCTTCGTCAGAAGAATCCTCTTCTTCCAATATGTCATCGGGAGCGTGGTTCCTTAGGAAGTTGTGGACTAGACAGCATGCTAATATTATGTGGTTTTGCGTGTCAATGGAATAAAATGATGCAGACCGTAGAATGGCAAATCGCTTCTTCAACAGCCCAAAGGTTCTTTCGATTACATTTCTGGCAGAGGCATGTTTCAAGTTAAAGTACTCATGCTGATTTTGAGGAGCACGATCACCACGAGCCCACTCTTGAAGATGATATCGAGTATTTCTGTATGGAGCCATAAACCCAGGAGCATGACCATAACCGGCATCAACGAGGTAATAATTTCCTAGTTCAAAAAACAACGCAAATACATTAGACTTTTGGTTTACCCCAAGGTGGACTACTAGGACATCAATTTATTTAGCTAGCAAACTCACCAACTGGAACCTTCAATGCACCTTCCTCCCGAGTTACTGCATCACCAAGAACCTTCCCATCCGCTGCAGATCCTTCCCAGCCTGACAGAACATAGATGAACCTCATTTTAAAGTCACACACACCAAGCATGTTGATGGAGACAGTCCCCTTCCTGCTCCTATACCAGCAAGAGCGTTTGCTAGAGGCGGTTGCATCGATATAAGTACCGTCAAGTGCGCCAAGACAGCCCTTGTATAAAAAAATATGGGCAATTGTTAAATACTTTAATTCAACCAGTACATGTGAGGTACAAGGTCACAAAAGAGAAAAATTAGGCTGAATATATACAAATAGATATACCTTGAAGTGTTTGAGCGGTTCCGTTGTGCATTCGGAAGTAATAGCCTCGGGTTTGGCAAGAAGAATGGTATGGAGTTGGAGAACAACCTTTAGCACCTCATGAAAGTAAATGCTAACTGTATGTCCGGACCTCATGAATGCAAACATGTTGAGTCTGTTTTTCATGTGATGGCCAATGATAATGAGAAAATTTGCAACCTTTTCCTCAAGGGTCACCCACTGGCTAGATTGTAGACCGGCCGACCCGTTAAGAAGCTTGCAAAACTCTTGGAAACAAAACCGATCCATCCTTAGAACGTTCTTGCAGTTGACATCGTTTTCATAACAAATCCTCCTTATATAGCGCCATTGCAGCGGCTGCTTCGCCAAAAGGCTATATCTAATGGGCCCGAGCATTGCTAGCCCCCAGGGACGGATACGAGTCATATAGTACCAAAACATCACCATCACCACCACAACTCTCCTCTCATACGCCCTTCTTATCATTTCATCTTTCTCATCCATGACTACTATCGCATAACCCCAATCATACAAAACCATTACAAAAGAAAAACAGCCAGCAATGCTGGTACATAAAGGAGTAGCCAGGCAACAAATACAACAAAAGAACAGGCAGGGAAAAGGCAAACAACGTGTTGGGCACATTTGGGCTAACAGTCATAAACATACAAACCTTATGACTATTAAACAGCTAGTATTCGACTACATATGCAGGCAACAAATATGCAGGCACCTTTTGTTATCTCAACCAGGTTTAACACACACAAGCATATACACCATTACAATGCCCAAATATACGGGAAGGATGTAGCACCCACATAATTTTAAGGAAACAAAAAGAATAACACTAATTCATCATCTACATAGAAGACGTAAAAGGTGTACGAAGGCTTACCGGAAACACAGACGGCAACGGCACCACGGCTTCCTACTCTTCGACAGTACGCACAACCTACAAAAGGTTCAGATCGGAGAGATTAGCAAGGAAATCCGGTGGCCCATTGTGAATTCTAACATTATATGGCCGCAATTGTAGATTCCGCCGGGAAATTGAATACTCACCTTTGGATGCGGGAATTGGGAGAAAAAACCCTAGCTAGGTCGAACAATCTGAATTGGGGAAAGATGAGTATTCTGATTTTTGTTTAATGGAGGGAATGCTTTGTGTAATAATCTATGCTAGTGAGGTTAAATTGGACCAAAATGTTTTATTTCCAGGGACAAAGAAGGAACCAAAAAAATTTATAAGATTTCCAATTTGAAATACATGCCCCCCCCCCCCATGAATTTCAAGTAGGAAAACTTTCTCAATTTCATGCACAAATTTTGCTCCTCCACATTTCCGGTTATGAGAAAGTAAAAAAATGGTCTGACCGGTTATTTAGATTTCCTACTAACATTTCCTGTCAACCAATCAAGGAAATGTGGTGCCACCTCAGCAAAACATTTCCATTTCCTACTAAACCAAACAGCCTCTAAGTTACCTGGACATATACACTATTCGACCTATAACAATAGCACTATTTTATCGTTTTGAGTTTTCTGTTAGAATTGCACTATTTATATCACATGAGAAGTATTGCCCGGGATAGCATAAAAATAAAACTAAAATAGCTAATGAGGGATCCAATACTACAAACATATTGGCATCATTGACATTAAATTTCAAGATTCATGCTCTGGTTTACTGAGTAATCATATTTTACACATTAAGGAAAATATGAACATCGGACCCCATGAAACATAAGGAAAAAAGAACTCTTTTGACTGGCAATTCTCATATACTTATTCCGCCTCAACTTCAACTAAAACTAGCCGATAAAATTTCTAATAATTGGAGTTAGCCCCCCCAGCATATATTCTTTGCTCGTATAAACTCCTAAATGCAAAAAAAATTGTCGACTCTATCCCCCAAGGAGAGCTGATTTCCGTCCACCCTTTTTTGTTTCCTCAGCCATGTGTGAGCCCCATTTATTATTATGCACAAATAATGTGATATGGAATCTTGGATATGATTAAGTCACGAGAAACATTAAACGTGTAGGTCGATATGTCCGAGTGGTTAAGGAGACAGACTTGAAATCTGTTGGGCTTCGCCCGCGCAGGTTCGAACCCTGCTGTCGACGCGTTTTGTTTCTGTGTTTTTATGTTTTTGCTTTAATTTAATGTGGCTAATCTGTAGAGTTTATTTATCAGAGATAGACCATGTGTGTTGAGAATTACTCCATTTCTTGTTGAGTGTTGAAATTTGCATTCTGATTGATGTCGATTCTTGAAAATGGGTCATTAATAAAAACGAAAGAAGAGAATAGTAAAGGTAGATAAATTATTTTTCTGAGTTTAGCTAGACCGCTTGAAGTTAATAAGCTCAGTAGTCAGTAGACTCAGTACACAAATTAAATGAGCCATGCATATACAATAAGTTTGTTTAGCCCAGTGTAGACACCAAAACAAGAAATGCAGTACTGCTAGACCCGAATTTGGGCCAAGAAACAAGGATACTAAGCCCAAACCAAACACGCGAAGGCCAGCCTGGTGGAATGAATGATTTTCACATGTGTTGGAATTTTAGCTAAAACTAAATTAATGGTGTTTTCAAGATTTTGTATCTCACTTAAAGGGGCCTCACAAGTCGAAAACAAAGGTTTCTAAAACATATATGAATCTATTAGAGTAGTAGAAGACACTTGAGAAAGAATACTATAATAGTATAAGAACATGGATTAAATTTATTAATAATGGTATTGTTGCCTTGTTGGTCGAGGGTATACTGTAAATAGCACTTGTCAAATGTTTTAATGAATTTTTAATCAAGACAATATAGAAAATGATAATTAAATTCAACAAATGCAATATTACATATGGTCATAGCGAGAAAAAAAAAAAGAAAAAAAAAAGAATAAAAAATAAGACCTAAAAAAGCAAAAGAAGGGTCAAAAGCAAGCCAAACTATGAGGTATGTGGTGTTTGCAAAAACTATGGACATTTCATTAATTCCTAGCGTGGTTACCGTTATAGATATGAGGAGACGGAGGAAAGTTGCACACGGACTCCCTCCGAATTAATAGAGGAATTAAATATAAAATTTAGATTGTTTAGGCTTAATTGAAATCTGATACTTATGAAAGGTCAAAATCGTACTTTTCAGGTCTTAATTCGAAAAAAGTTAAAAAACGAAAAAAAAAAAACGACATTAATTTTTTTTTTAATTTTCAAAGGCCAAGGGTATAATCGTCCGAAACACCAGTTACACCATTTGAATTCTTATCCACCTTCTTATAGGTGCTTCCCTAAACCTGGAACTCCGAAAACAACATCATACCCAGAGAAAGTCTAGGCATATGGCCATAGCTACTTTAAACACACATGGTCATACAAATATAGAATGATGAATTCGAAAAATAAAATAATAACTTATATTCTTGCTTCTCAATCAATGTGTTAAGAAAAATAAAAATAGAACACCATTTGAATTCTTATCCAACTTCTTAATAGGTGTTTCCCTAAACCTGGAACGCCGAAAAACAACATCATACCCAGAGAAAGTCTAAGCATATGGCCATAGCGACTTTAAATACAAACATATGGGCATACAAATATAGAATGATGAACTAGAAAAATGAAATAATAATTTATATTCTTGCTTCTCAGTCGTTTTTTTAGATTGTTTACGTATTAGTTTTTCGTCTGTTTCTTTAAATTGATTTTAATAAAATGCTTGTTCGAATATTAGTGTAGTTGTAGAAATTTTTAATTGGGGAATTTTATGTGTTACAACAGCACTCTGTTTTAGTAGATGAAACAGAGTGAGTGTAATCTCAACAAAATCATTCTTATTGCTTGGGCGGTGTAATTGTCCAGTTCTCACTTAAATTCTAGAGAAAGGGAAGACATACAACTCATTCTCAATTTACATTGGATTGTGTCTTTCATCTGCTTAACAAATAGAAAGTGGATGAATGAATCATCTAGTTAGTAAGAAAATAGAAAGGTTTATTTCAATGGACTCTTTAACTTGCTCATTAAGGAAGTAAGGGAACCCAAAAGTGGGCCCACATACTCCCTCCTACCGGCGCCGTGCGCGTGTGTATATGTGTAGGAGAAGGAGTTTAACTCCTTCTCCTAATAAAACTTAAGGGGCAAGTTTTCCTAATTGACATGTTATTTAATTATGGAATGAATCTAGACATAGATTTCCTTGTACAATAAGAATTGAAGTTCTTATGTATGTCTGGCCCGGAAACCACGGGGAGAGTGCCACGTCGTCCCGGGGTGGATGTGCTCCACCGTTGTTCATTATATCTGTATGTAGAAAATTATGTAGGCCAATGTATTTGTATTTTTTATGCATGTAAACCACATGACCACACCTATATATATATATATATATATATATATATATATATATATATATATATATATATATATATATATATATATAGACACACACACACGGGCTTGGCCTAACCATGGATCCATAGGGAATCGTGTCTTTTCTTTTTGGTTTTGTCAAGAATGTTCCTGGGCGAAAGAAGAGTAATTGGATTTACATCTTCTCTATGAAAATAAAAGAAATAAGTCATTATTGGATAAAAAAAATCTAGATATATATATGATTTACATGATTACCGCAGTACAAACGCTCTTGGTTACGAGGCGCCTCGCTACATTTAATTGTAAAGAGTCCATTGAAACTAACCTCAAGGATTAGCTAGAAATGAAGAAGATGTAACAAATGAGACAAGTGCTAGTGGTATAATGTGATCTAATGCTATGGTTGTGAAATGCTACTTCACTAACTCAATGTCCTGGCGGTGCAGGGCTTGTCACTATTTGATGAACGATCATTGAGCACTCACCAAATAGATTTATATTAATGCCAAGCTAACTCTAAATCACACAGAACTTAGTGTAATGACAAGCTAACTCGAGTGTCGGTCTCTAGGTATTTAACTAAGATGTTTCTAATTTACTTTCTACTTAAGCAATCAATAACAAATAGTTACAAATAGTTTGTGGTTTAAACTAATGAACTTCTTATTAGTTAAATCTATTGCTTTAAGTAGATGAATGATACAACCACATGTAAGAATGAGTTGTATGTCTTTCCTTTCTCTAGTTAGTACAAGACACTTAAGAAAAATTACTAAAATTCATATTGTGGTGAAAGAGTAACTGAAGCTCTAAATGTGTTGGTTGAAGCATTGTATATAATATCAAAGGTTGGTAACTGGAGAAGAAGAAAAGGGAATAGGAAGACATGGTTTCACTAAGGGGGTTGGACCCCTTGGTGGTACCAATGATTTTGAAAGTGGGAGGAGTTAGATGGATTCTCGGTTCATCCAAGCTTGAGTCCTAGCGGGTGCGCTTGAATGACCCGAGAAGTGATCGACAATAAATTACCACTATAGTATTATACAAAACAAACCGAGTCCATCTCAATGTATTATTTCATTAATAACTTACTAAGTTTGACACTAAATTACTTTCAAATTATACAATATAATTAATAATAAAATTATATTATAAAAGTATATGAAGTATATACGTCCTCCATTTTTTTAATTAAAATTTTCTCCATTTCACCAATATTAAGGTTTGTAATCATTAGCCTATATATAGCTTTGTTGAATATTTAATTGCGTAAAAATAATAAAATAATGTTTGAAAACAAACTATTAATTTGCCTAGGAATAATTGTAATTTTGACTCAAAAACTTCAACTAAAAAAAAATGAAGGAAGTAATTTAGTTTCATTTTATATTTACATCATACTTTAGGAGTAATTTATAGTCAAAATTGGAAGTTATACTTACTCCATTGGAGGAGGTAAAACGCATTTTACAAGCCGCTGTGCGCGGTTTGTAAAACCGCACACAATTGTAATGGCGCCATCCAATGGGTTGGCGCCATGTGGAGTCCACTAACGACTACTCGTAGTTTATATATATATTTTTCCGTTTAAAAGTTTTTCCCGTTTAAATTTCAAATGGTCATAACTTTTAAAATAAAAATGCTAAAAATAAATAAAATTAGCAACGGTCATAACGTTTTGAGATCTATAAATAGACACCAATATTTGATATGTTTGTTCACACCTTCTCCAACTCAAATTTTCATTCTTAATTAAATTCAATACACTCTCAACATTCCAAAATCCTTTACATTCCATTTTTCATATCCAGCAAAATGAATCCCGACCAATACCAATTTCTTGAATTCTTGAAAAAGACCGATCCTCAACGATACAACACTATCGTCGATAACATGTTTAGTTCAAAGGATGATGCATAGTTTCAACAAGTATGACGAACTCAAATATGACTTGGTTGGACACATTTGGAGGATCAAGTTTTAGTTTCCATTATAATGTTTTTTGCATTTTCAGTTGTTTGTTTTCAATTAAGTAGAACTCGTTGTAATATTGTGTGTTTCAAATTCAGTAAAGTTAATGTAATATATTCGTGATTTCCATTTATAAACTTGATTTCGTATGAAATGATTTACAACAAATCTTCATTTTACTTTTCAAATAAATAAATAAAATAAAATGATGTGGCAGGACTTAAACGTGCCTTAACCGCATTTAAACGGTAATTAATGCTGACGAAAACTGTTTAAAACGCGGCTAAGTTACGTCTAAGCTCATAAACGTGCCTTAGCCTTAACCAAATGCGGATGGTTTTAGAAATTTATTAATGAAATTGAATAAATATTATCATAACAAAAATAAGAAGACAAAGTAGCCTCTTGAAGCCTACTGCACGTTTTTAAATAGGCACTGCCACAGGCCCGCAGTGTACATATATAGGCCGGACCCCTCATAATGTTCTTTTTCTGAAAGTAGACCCCTCATCATTTTTGACTCTTTTATCTCAATCTTTCAAGAGAAATGAATAAAACAGAACATAATTTGAAATACATAACAAAACAGGTCTATTTACGTTGTCGCATCCATATATTTATTGCAATAAATAATAAATAAATTGGAGAGAGAGACGGGTGGCAAGTCGATTATATCCTAATATGGACATGGGATTTAAGCAAAATTTTGTCGTTTTTCTATTTTTTGATAATGTCCACACACCCATATGGCCCATATTGCAATATAATATTAATTAACAGGAGAATTGAAAGGAGAAGGTTTCTTTCTAATCAGGTCATATTAAATTATTGGAGGAGAAGCTGAGGATGGGGCGCCGGAAAAGGGAGATAAAGAAAATAGAGGAGAAAATAGCAAGGCAGGTGACTTTTTCAAAGAGGAGAAATGGTCTGTTTAAGAAAGCAAGTGATTTGGCTGTTCTTTGTGATGCTCAAGTTGCTGCTATTGTTTTCTCCTCCACTGGAAGGTTACACCAGCACTGCAACACCTCAACCAGGTAATTAACCTAGCTTAACTTCACTAATCATGCATTCTGCTACACCTAGCTAAAATAGTAGAATTACTACTCCTAGTAGCAAATATATATCATTTAACTGTTATTTAAGTTAGTATAGTACTATATGGTTTGGTTAATTTAGATCCAACCTGAAACTTAACTAGTAATTATAAGGAATAAGGAAGTCTTTAAGAATCAAGAAATGATTTCTTTCTACTTTTATAGAACCTTGCTTGCTTAAATTAGTAATCCAGTTAGCTTAGAAATTTACTAGTATAATACTTACTCAGTTTCATTACAATCTAATCTTTCTAGCTAGGATTCCATTACGATATTTCCAAAAATGAAAAAAATTCTGTATAGAAATGTATAGGAGTACTATTTCTGTATAGAAATGCATGGAAACTTTATGTCAACAGCTTAAATTAGTCTGTATAGAAATGGAAATTTATGTCAACTTAGGGCGAGGGAACATATCTATATAAACAGTAGTAATTAAACTATAGTATATATATCACTACTTTTGTTTTTTTCATGTTATGTTATGTTGTTTATATTTATTTTTAAAAAGGTTTTTTAATATTTAATGTGTTTGATTTGGTGGTAACAATAACGAAAGTTTGCTAAGAAGTTAGAATAACCTTAACAATAAAAAATAAAAAAAAGAAAACGCACAAATTTTAAGCACGTGTATTAATGCTACAAGTGGAGTAATTAACTTTTTGCTTTTCTTCTATTAGCTGGGAAATGTAACAGTCACATTAGTACTCTCGAGAGAGGTCGAGCGTACAAATTTTAGTGAAAACTGAAGTAGGTTTTCTTGAAAACGGCGCAAATATATTAAAAACGTAAGAGTTTGAAACGTTATAATATACAAAGTTGCATAAGTAATGCACATCAAAACTCCAAACCAACTCGAATAAAACTGAAATAGGTAGGGTATCATTTGAATAAAGATATTATTATGAGTCGAATATTATTTGATTAATTAATATATAAAAGATTTAAGGCAATCAATGTGGTAATATGTCGGAAAATTGAAGTGCTAAAATTGTAAATATAATATTTGAGAGAAATGAATGAGGAGTTTGTAACGTCTCGAACAAGTGGAAATGTCGAAATCAAGATAAAGTTGAGTGATTTTTCTAATATATGTATATATGTGTGTGCGCGCGTCTCTCTATCTTCATATGGGACGACTATGTGGGTGATGAATGTGTAGTTTTGATAGTATACTGGACAGATTGGTTGTGCATGTATTATTGGTTGCATGCATGCTCTTCTTAAATCCCTTACAGCTAACTCGAAACTTTAACTCAAATGGATCTAGTTGTTTCCAACTTGTTAAACTCAACACTGTAGTAGCTAGTTGGTTTCCGTCCGAGTAACTTAATTGAAAAATCTTTAAACATAACTCATTTACTTTAATATTTAAAATATAAATTTCAACTAAATAAATCTGAATTGAATTTAACGTAATAAATAAAATTGAATTGGTGTGATTTCCACAAGTCGACCCTCTTGCTCGCAGATTGAAATATTACTAATAGAATCAGTTAAGTTTACAACTTCACAGGTTATATGCATAGACACTTTTTTTTTTTTTTTTTAGAGAGATAGAGTATATATTAATACTTCAACCACACCACAGTTACAAATCCAGGTTCTGAAACGGTAAAAAATCTAAGCCGTTTTCATCCCTCAAAGCATTGTATGCTAACAAGTGCCCAACTTTATTACAAGTTCGAGAAACAAAATAAAACGTAATTGAAGTAAACTCTGCTAGCTCTCTAGCTAATTAATATCATCAATTAAAGCACCAACCGGAGAAAAGGAAGAAGAGTTTTACTAATATGCATAGACTTCTAGACATCGGAAATCAATAGACATTTGCTTGGGGGTTGGACAAGTTTTACATGCTCGAACTCAAAATCTCGCAATTAGTTTGAAAACGCTCCGACTCCGATATACTTGCAAGTGTCTATAGTGTCTATAATACTTTGATACGCCTTTTGATATTAAAGAGCACCACATCATTAACTTTAATGTGAAGCGCACACTTAATTGAATTAATTGAATGAATAGCACATTTCTAGAAGATTTTTATTGGTCTTCAATTGTAAAACCTATCCTTCGCATGTTGAAAAGTCTTCAATGAGTCAAATTAAAATTACACTTGAATAAAACTTAATAGTTAACACCTGTTACAATGTATACTAATCAGTCTAGTAAGTGACATTGTACAAATTATTGCTCTTCAAATTTAAACTATAAATTCACCTTACCTATTGAGGCTGTGCCCAACTGTGTTCATCAAAATCTACATTAATTTAATAATTTCTCCCTTTTTTTCGATAAACACTTGGCTACCCGTCTAATTTAAAGGTAACTGGGGTTTGAAATTTGGAAACAATCCTTTTATTCATGACATCATTACTTTTAGACAGAGCATAAAGTGCTAAAAGTAAACATCAATTAAATTAAAAGATGTGATCTTTGTTAACAACTTGTAGTTTATCCATAATCAAATTAAGTACAAGTACATATTTTGTTATAACCAAAAAGTGAATCTATACATCAAGACAAACTAAAATTGCTTCTTCAGCAATATTCAAAAGGTTGAGTTTCTCAACAGACGATACTTCAGCGAGCTTCTATAGTAGATAGTTTTAGTTCTTTCATTGAGGTAGACGATAGCCTTTAGTGAGCCACGTACTTTGTATGTTAGAACATTGCGACATACTTCTTCACATCTTTTTCTGAGTGTTGTCTCAGTTTTCTGTATATTTATCATAGCATCCTTATGATTGTAGTACTCAAATGTTTCTTTGAAAAATTACACCACAAGTGCCCCTCTCTCTCTCTCTCTCTCTGGGAGGGGAATAAGATGTCTTTTTTTATTCAAGTAGGAATTGAAGCACACCAACACAATACAAAATTTCTCACTGAGAAGGGATCAATTCTACAAAACAAACCTAACTGCCAAAATGAATTACATAGAAGGGAGAAGCGTAAAAGCAGAAAAAAGCTGTTTAGTTTTACATTAGTAGCTCCCACATCTTCCAATAGAGTTGTGTATCACACTATTCAAGGCATGTTGCATATGAGTTTTTAAATCCTCAAAATTTTGTCGATTTCATTCCTGCCAGTCCCAGATACAATAAATCACCTAGGTGCTCACAACCTTCATGAACTCGCTACACAACTTCCTACCCTTAATTTCCTAGCTCACAAATCTGGAGTACACAGTGCTGCCAATCATTACTCGTTCCCTGGCAAACCATATGAAGCTTTCTAACACATGCTTCACAACCGGACAATCAAACCAACATGTGTAACAATTTTATCCTCAGTTTCACACATAACATATATGCTAGGAACTGAAATTCCAAACTCTAGACATGTATCTCTAGTGGCAAGCCTCCCCCATGTTGCAAGCCACATGAAATTGAGCCTTTTTAATATAATTCGTATGGATCCACTCAATCCATAGCTTATCTTCCTTCATGTGCACTTCCCACAATAATTTTATCATGGATGACCTATTCCATGTCTCAAGGCATATCAATCTTAGACCACCCTCAAATTTTGATTTGCAAACAGATTCCCAAGCCACGTGTGATTTCTTCCCACCTAATTCACCTGACCATAAGAATTGTCTGCATATACTACCTATAACTTTGAACACTTTCTTGAGAAAGTAGAACAATTGACTTCAATAGTTTTGGACTGCATACAACACACTTTGAAACACTTTGAAACACTTTGAACAAGTTATAATATGCTTCAATAAGAGAGAAATATTGCAGTGCAGTGCCAAAATTTACTAACAACTTCTCAAACAACGGTTGATATTTGTTTATAGAGATTCTCTTAGCATTCAAATGTATTCCTAGATATTGAAAAGGCAGGGCCCCTTCTTGGGGCTGTGCATAAGTCGAGATTTCTCTTCTTTTGGTATTAGATACCCCTCATAATATATATCACACTTTTGCTTATTAGCAATTAAACCAAATGTTTGGCTGAAAAATAAAAGGTCATCCGCAAACGTGTAAAATATGTGATCCTAAGCATTTACACTTGAGGTGATATCTAAAATTCTTGTGAAACAGAAGATTCCTCATCAACCTGCTAAGATACTCCATGCATAGCACAAAGAGGTATGGTGAAACCGAGACACCATGTCTTAAGCCCTATTTCCCATCAAATAGATCCAAAAGTTGTCCATGGAGACAAATCTGGTAAGAGACAGTAGTAAAGAAGTCGTCATCCACCCTATAAGCTAATCCGTAAATCTAAGAGCTCACAATAAGTTCTCAACAAAATTCCATTGTATGGGGTCTTAAGCTTTCTGAAGATCCATCTTTATCATGCACCCATCAAAGGTATTCTTTTGACCATAATCCCTAATGTGTTATTGTGGAAAAATAGTATTATCATGATGAATCTTCCAGGGACAAAAATGCAGCTTGTTCTTCGTGCACAAGAAATCCCATGACAACATGCATTCATTCTATTAGTAATGATCTTCGAGATACTGTTGTATAGGGTGGTACAACAGCCAATTGGGTGATAATCCTAGGCTTTTGAATGGGTTGGGTTCAACCTAACCCGGTTAAGATCCGATCTTTAATAATAATTGATGGGTTAAAACCCGAACCCACATTATACCCGTAATTATAATATCCGAACCCAAACCCAATCCGATAAATTGGCATGAACCCAACCCGAACTAAAACCTTAAATCCAATGAAACTCGCTGCCTGACCCGACCCGTGTGCATATGACCCCTTCTTCACCATGACCAAACTTCGGAATGTCATTACGACTTCGTTTCTTAACTAAATCGCATGATTCTAACGCCATTGGATTCGTATTGACGTCTTCTACATGTTCCAACATACCGTTCGAAGTTTCATCACCTTTTTGAGAATCCGCCATTGATGACTTCATGCTTTTTGAAAGCTCCATACAGCTCCGTTTCTCAACCAAATTCAACGATTCTTTTTGTCGTTGAGTCAATCTTGACCTCCTCTATCACCTTTGGCAACAAACCATCAATTCAAAACGAAAATTCAAATTCAAACTTGAATTTGAATTTTCGTTCTAAATTGATGGTTGGTTACCCAGGGATGATAGAGGAGGTCAAGACGGACTCAACGGCGAAAGAATCGTCGAATTTGGTTGAGAGATGCATCCGTACGAAGCTTTAAAAAAACTTCAAGTCTTCAATAACGGATTCTCGAAAAGGGGTTGAAACTCCGAATGGTAGGTTGGAATGTGTAGAAGACGTCAATACGAATCCAATAGCGTTGGAATCATGCGATTTCGTTAAGAAACGAAGTCATAATGACATTTTAAAGTTTGGCCATGGTGAAGAAGGTGTGAAGAAGAAGGGGTTCGGGTTCAGTAGGGTTTTAAAAATCATTACCCGTACCCAACTCGTACCCGTTAATATTAACGGGTTGGGTTTTAAACACTTTCGGGTTGGGTTCGGGTTTCAACCCTTTTCTTAAATTTTCGGGTTGGCCAACCCATTCAAAAGCCTAGATAATCCTTAATTGTGCTTGCAGTACTTTTCTTTGGGATGAGAGTGATCAGAGTGGTGTTCACACTCTTCAACAATCTGCCGGTATGGAAGAAGTCCTCCTACACTGCTAAGATAACATCTTCATCTATTTTACTCCAAGAGCTCTTAAAAGTCTTGGTACAAAATCCGTCAATTCCAGCGTCTTATCATCCCCAATTGACTTAAGGGCAGCCAGAACTTCAGTCGCAGTAATCGGGTAGAGAAAAAAAAATTCTCTGGTCAGACCTTAACAAAAGTTCATTCACAGTTACCCTATCCATTACCCTTGAATTTGTAGTAGCAATGCCCAAAAGCTTCTTATAAAACTCACAGATGTTCTTAAGATCTTGCCCCTCTGTCAATTTACTACCATCAACATCATATATAGAGAACTGTAATCCTCATTTCACTCTAGACTTTAAACTTACATGGAAATACTTGGTGTTGCCATCCCTGCATTGCCACCGAAAGAATCTGAATTTTTGCTTCAAGATATTGTCCTCCACTATAAGCTATTTCTCCAAATCAGCTTGGGCTTTATATCTTAGATTCAGAGAAAAGGTGTTAATTCAAAGGGATAAGTTGTAAAGAGTGGTATTGCATCTCAGTCGTTGTTCTTGTTCGAGTAATAATGATGAATTAATCCCCTTAAATGTTGCCTTAATGAACTTAATTTCCTCCAGACTTGGAACATGTTCACACTATTAATGGAGCTGCTCCATCCCTGCATGCAGCTTCACTTTATCAACAATCCATGATTAGTAATTAAATAATTCAAGAATTTAAATTGTCCCCCCTCCTCTATTCATTCTCTATCCCGCTTGTAAGACAGAGAAGAATGGTCAGAACTCCCCAGATTAAGGACACCCACCACAAAATTACCATAGAAGTGGTGCCATTCACTACTACGAAAGAGCTTACTAATTTTTTAGTTTATGACGATACCTATAATTTCATGACATTTATGCTTGAATTTTAAATTCTATTTTGGGATAAATATGTGAGATAGATTTTGTCAAGAATATATTGCAGTTATTTTATATCTAAAATAATTAGATATAATTTTGTATATTTATGATATCACCAAGGTCCACACTTTAAGATGAACCGGGTTAACTTGACCCCAGGAGGTCATCCGGGTCAACCCCGAGCAGGGTTTCAAAATATAGAGCGTTTCTTATCATTTGTCTTATCATCAACCTGCAATTTATCAGCAATGTGCACTGTAACTGGTTACTGGTTTATCAACCTTTACGCTGGAAGGTTCAAGGGTAGAGGCAGTTGTTAGGAGAAATATCCGTATGTTTCCTATCACTTGTATATGCTAAATATTTTCTGTTCCTATGTCTTCTGGAGATGCATTCTTTTCAGAATCAGAATCAATTGCTCTTCATTGTATCAGATGGACCGATGCTTGAGTTGTAATGGAATTAGGTACTTTTTCACCGACCTTAGGTTTGCCATTAGTTGGATGATCATCATTGTTGTCTGACTTATCATTCTTTTCGGAATGATGATCATCTTTAGCATATTTCTTTCTTTCTTCCTCAACAGCCTTTGCCTTTTTCTTTTCATCTTTAGCCTTCTTCGGTGCTATGTTCTCACCTTTCTTCTGCTTGATGAGATTTACTTACTAAGGTCTTGAAAGATTGAGGAACATTGCCAACAACAAATTAAAGTCACGTAAGCATAATGTTAATCTTTATCAATATGAGTAGGGGGGGGGGGGGGAAGGTCTGCTTTGAGGAATCATGATATTGAGCTGAGTCTCAATTGACACCTAGGTTGCACTGAAACGGAGAAGAGGATACAACAAGACACGGATACGGGAAAATGACATTTTGGAAGAATAGGACACGGCTATACATTTCTATATTTTGTTATATGTACTAAACGTATTATAATTAAAAAATCTGCAAATAACTAAATCAGTACTATAAATTAACATTAACAACAATAATATAATCTTCGCACAAGTAAATTAAAGTACGTCATGCATATCCATAAAAATAAGTGCATATTAATTATTCATAATGGAAGGTAACTAAAATCAAATAAATCAAAGAGTTCAGCAATATATATCACATGTCCTCATTTTAAGTTGAAACGAGTTTCAATACTAGATCAAATATAGAAAAGCGAAATTACTATAGGTCTTGAAGTCAAAATGTGATTGGGAGCCCACAAGCGTTAGCTTAGTTGGTTACCGAGAGGAATATCAACGTCTTGGTCACGGATTATGCCATTGGTTCAAGGGTTCCCGGCGATATGCAGAAAAAAAAGAAGTGATTGGGTACCCAGATTTACAGATATAGACTACTATCCACTCGGTATGGTTAGCCTATTGAATAGGCTACAAAGATCAAACTCTATTCTATGTAGAAATTCCTGCATTCTTTCCTTGTAGGTTCTTAATTTTTTCAAAAGACTGTTGTTAGAGAAACAATATAAATTGATTATGTCTGCATGTTTGAGCTCTTAAACAATATAAAACTCTTACATGGTATCAAAGAAAAATGCCAAGGAGTAGGGGTAGAAAACTTAAATGACAAGTTGACAACAATGGAGAGGATTATAACTGAGGTGTTGAGATATGTCAGAACCAATGGTATAATGCTGCATGAAATTCCCCCGTTTGTTATGTTTTTATTTACTCAACCTGGATTCAGGTTATGTTTCACTTCAATGACTTCATAAATCTGGTCGCTTCTTATTTCAATACCTACGAGGAACAAGTAAGCTTAGTACTTAGCTCCCGGTCTACATTAATATCCTACAGATTTTATGATTATGGTGGCTAAATGCTGGTTAATTTGTTTCCCTGGATTACTACCTTGTGACTGAAGAGGCTTTATTTCACATACGGTTTTGGGAAACTTGCTTGGTTGTCCGCAATTATATTCTTTCGCATGACCAATGAAGTGTCATTAAAGTTTGTTTCGTTGCAGCCTTCCTGAGATATTGGAACGGTATCATGAATGTATAGAAACAGAAGAAAGAGCCTCCAGTAGTGCTGTAGAAAATCAAGTAAGATTATCTTCTCTGGTCTATTAATCGAATAACCTCACACCTAAAACATGTGTCTACAAATTCTTTTCTAGAACACTTCTTACATGTGCTGAAATGGGTTGTTTTTATGTAAAAGTTGGGAATTTCTGGTAATTGCTGCATGAATATGAGAAGATATCTAACTTTTGGATAAACTATGAATATATTGGATTTAAATTTTTTTCTGTTGTTATGCTTCGCTCGGAAGATCATGTAAAACCGAATAGACAAGTCAAAGATGCTTTGGGTGGAGACTTCAATTTTGGATAAATATGTTTTCCATATAAACTACCTCTCTTGAATTTATCCCAGAAGTACAAAAATTGGATAATATGTCTACAACTGACCATTAGAATGTTTGCATGCAGGGTCAGGACTCTAAATATGCAGGCTTCCTGAAGACTGGAGAGCTCCTCGAAATTGTTGAAAGGCATAAAATCAATCCCTTCCTATGTGTTTCATGATTTTATGATAAAAGTGTGTAAATGCTTTTCTCACATAAATTAGTTCTCTCTTCTCTCAATAGGGATCATGAGGAGCCACTGATTAACAAGAGTGTGAATGACCTTCAGCATCTTGAGAATCAACTTCAATGCGCACTGATACAAACAAGATCAAGAAAGGTGTCTTCTAATTGAGACTCTTGTTAACACAAATTATCCCCTTAGCTAGGAATTTCTTCATCCAATGAAAATCACTAGTTAGTCTATGTACGGAACCATTGTGGACCAAAGTAGTGACAGATAAATATGCTTGTATTGTTCACTTATGTTGATAAATGGCTAACTGAAGTGAATGTAAAGCTCGAAAATTCTGTTGATCATGCTAAAACAGTTCTGGAATGTGTTGAGAGAACAGAATAAATAATTTAGCGATGTGAACTTGTAAAAGTGGTTCTTTGGTTGAGTACCTGAATGGGCATAATAGGCTTGCTGAGCTTTTTTATTCTGTGCCAGAGTTGCTGATCATATCCTCACATTGCCGAGCATTTTCACATATTTTTTGTCTGATCTATGCAGTCACATCTGCTGCTGGATAACATATCGAAGCTTCAAGAAAAGGTATGTAACACTGTTGGACATTAAACAAACTATGCCTTCTAAGCTAATAACTCTAGTGCTTCAGATTTGAGAACAACATCCTGCAGTAATTTCTAAGTAGGAATCTGAATTCTTGACACCACTGTTCTGGCCAATGGATATCAATTTTTTATTTTTTTATTAAACAAACTATGCCTGGAATCCTCGGGTTATTATGCACTATTTGCTGAAGTTATGCTGAAAACCGGAGACCATTTTCATGCGTTTCAGTTTAGATCAAGATTGATCCTTGACTGCAAAATATCATTTTCATGTTTCAATGAATATTTAAGAGCTCGTCACCTATTAGTGCTTGAAGCAGGGGTGAAGATAGGACTAAAATTCACACAGGACTCGTATCAGCAAGAAGATAGAATAATAACTTTCATCACGTACGAATGAGTAATCAATCGAATGATGTGTAGCTAGATAAAACAACTTACATGATTCTTGTGTAGGAAAATTCATTGGAAGCGGAGAAGGCGGTTCTGATGAAGAAGCAGGTAATCCGAGAGCTCCCCATCTATATATATGTTCTGCTGCTGCAATATCTGTAAACTTTAGTTAATGAGTTGATTGATTATCACACATTGCATGAAAAGTGAAAACCACAACTATTTTTCGGACTTACAGCAGGTATCTGGAAAAAAGCAACCCCCAAAGAGGCGGATAAAGTTGACAATCGATCTGAACGCCCCTGCTAATGAGGAACCAAGCAATGCAATCGATCTCAATGCTACTGCTAATGGTCAGGAAACAACAAGCAATGCAATTGATCTCAATGCTATAGCTAAGTGCTAATGATGAGGAAACAAGCAATGCGTCGAAAACTCGAAAGCTGAGTGATATAAGTTCCTGAAAGCAGCAGATGAGATGGCTACTAATTAATTTGATCATTGTTTTCAAAATTTGTTGTGTGTGGAAAATAATGAATAAACCACACATATGTAATCTACTATTTCAATCAATTAAGCTTGCTTGCAACCAATGTAATCAATCTACTTATAACTTATTCATCTTCATCTATTAATAATGAATGAAAATGGGAAATTATTAATAAGAAAGAGAGATGAAATGAATTGTATTAGAAGTATATCATTGTGACAGAGAAACAAACAGTTGGCAGGGAGGAAATATAATGGAACTGCAGCAAAGATGATATAGGCGCCAGAGAAGAAGTGATCGAGAGGTATCGTACGTCGCACGTGTATTCGACGATGAGGCTGGTCGATGGATAACATTATACTACGTACGTACCCCATCGAATCATCATAAGTTTCAATTTCAATTTCATATTTTCACAATAACCAATTAGTGTGTAGAATTTAAATATTTAGTTTGTGTTATCTATTCTTACCCGTAAATCCGTTTTGGGAGATAATACATCCGCTGCCGTTTATAATTAAGTTCTATTTTTTCTTTTCCATGCGGTGCTTTTAATCCACACCACTCGAACTCAGAACCTTGATTGGTCAGATTTATTCATTTCAATTCAGTTTATAGATTATCAGACGAATCCAAGCTGACTGCTGAGTCCTGTTTTCTTTGTTTGAAGATATCTTAATGGAAGTGAAGCAAAGAAGAATTAGGTCGTTAGATGTAATGTGGAACTCAAAAAAAATTCCAAATAAGACCAAACCATTTTAAACTTAAAATGGAAAAGGTTTTTTGAAGCTTATTACATTAAAATAATGAAATAATCTCGAAGTTTGAAGCCCACAGTCACTAGTGCTTTAACGAACCACTCCTACACAGAGAAGGAAGCCGTTGTGCAAAGGCCGAGTATATATTATCCTTCTAACACTAGCCGTGGGTTTAGGATCGAGTTATTAGTGAAGACCTCATGTCCACAATTGCAGACTCCTCTACTCCCAACCTGACAGTTTCCTTGCTAGCTCTAATGAGAGGAAGAACAACATACCACTTGGACAAACTCTACTAATTAAATTATGAAACAACTATATGTTATTCTAAAAATTTCAAGGAACCAAGAGAGAACATAGAAAGTATATGAAATTGGCTCCAATATCTTCTCTACGAAATTTATTAACACCTTAGACACATGATCATGTTTACGTTTTATTATCTCTCCATAAATCCAAATTCCAGCATACTACATAATATCATTGCATGGTTGTTGGCCTAAAACTTTGTTTAAGGACACAATATTATACTTCCTAGTTAAGACTTCCTGTTTAATTTTGTTTGATTTTTTTATTGTAAATTACTTTTATATCATAGAAAAAAATAATTATAAAAATTATATTAAAAAAGTATAAATATTAGTATACTTTTTCAATATAATATTTTGCTGAATTTGTTCATTTTGTAATTTAGAATTAATTTATATCTTCTTAACGAAACTATTTTTTGGGAAGAGTTCAATTCAGAATGTCAACTCAATGCTCTAACCTTTGCATGGACGGTTTGGAGATTTAGGAATGAAAGACTTTTTGCACAAAAAAAAACACACACAAGAAGAAATGCATTCTAGGCTGCTTCAAGCCACTTTAGACAATGTGCAACTTCATAAAAATGAAAAAAGAAAAACCACAACAACCATTCCATGCAAATGGAAAGCACCACCAGAAGGATATGTTTGCTTAAATATAGATGGCTCTTATGATCCAATAAATGGTCATGCTGGAGCGGGAGCAATTATTAGGAATCATAAGGGAGAATTCATAATTGCAGAAGCTACATTTCTGGGAAACACGGATGCAGCTACAGCTGAATTCCATGCTCTCTCATTTGGCACAAAACTATGTGAACAACTTAATAGTAAATACAGTATTATTCAAACTGACTCAAAATTGTTGAAATATTGTCTAAACAGGGAAACAACAACACCACCAACAAGAGGCCAAGAACTGCTGCTCATGGACGCCCGTAGAAGACTCATGAATGTTGAATGAGTGCAAGCACATTTTGTATATAGGGAAGAAAACACGGTGGCGGATAAACTGGCTAATGAAGGAAGATCCCGAACTTTTGGAAGTCAGACAAGGAATCAAGATGATTCGTCTCTTGTATACATTTGGGATTCATGTCCCCAATGGTTAATGACTATAATTAGGCAGGATGATGTAATTACTTATCGTACTGTAACCTCGATTGATGTCTAATATATTATGACTTTTCGAAAAAAAAAAACTAAATTGAAAACTTTTGACTTCTCCTTCCCCAATCTACTAAACTACTCAGACTCCCAAACAAACCCACGACTAACTCTAAACCAGATCGATCATCATCTCTCTATCTCCTCTGTCTGAATTCGTCATCATCGATCTGAATCCATATCCAGTCGATCCATTAGCTAATTTTAATCGATCTTTACTCAATCCCTAATTCTATCCGCCTGTCTTGATCAACCCAAAATTTTCTACTCAATTCTTAATTACATCACAGTCGAAGTTATGAAGAACAAGAAATTGCATCTTTAAAAAGTTGGAGATTTTGCACTTAGCACATGCCTGAATATGGGGTGTTCTGTTAGATACTTGTGGTGGATTGGAATTAAAAGTAGCAACTGGAAAATCATGTAGAACGATACCGAAGCATGGGCAATTGAGGGGTGTGGGTGGTGGTTGCAGTGGTGAAGGTTCACACTTTGCTTGGGTGGTGAGGATTGTACCAGCAAATGTCAGTTGAGTTGCTAACTCTCAGTTTCGTAATAACAGCCAGGAAGCTAATTAATTGCCTTGCTTCATGAACTTTGTCATAATTTTTTTAGGGGTCCAAGAGGTTATGTTGTTCTTCCATTTGACTCTTATGCATGTTAGCATTGCGTCTTGTTTAGGTTGTTTGTTGGATATGTTGTAGCACTTTCTCATTTTCTGTTTGGTGAGTTCGTGAGCGTAGTGTTCATTTGTTACATGGGAATAATGCACATGTAATAGGGAAAGGTAAATCGGAGGCAGAATTAAGATGTTTGATTTTTTTTTCTGTGTAATTTGAAAATTTTAGCAAATGTTTGTGTGTAATTTGAAACAAAGAAAAGGTTAGCTGATGGAAAATTTAACGCCGTCAAACTTTTTTGTAAGTTAAAATTTTTTTATGGAAGGTTTATGTGCAATTTGGAATAAAACAAAGGTTTAAGTGCATTTTCAAAAACACAGAATAGGTTCAAGTGCAAAATAAAATTTTTCCTTACGTTAATGCTTTTCATACAAAAAAAACAATAATAAAAACAGCTTATTATAATCATTACTCTCACCATCCACATATCTTTACAACTTTACCATTTCAATTCTAGTACTGTTGTGCAAACAATAATAATTAACCCAAATCAAACAATCACACAACCCTAATTCAGATCTAACAATAACATTCAAACAGTAAAAGAGACAAAGCAATTTACGTGGTTCGGATTTGAATATCCTACTTTCACGGAGGTCAGAGATCTTTCCACTATTACAAGAACTTACAAGTTATTCCTCAACGTCAATGGTGGACAGAGCCTCGTTCTCTCCCTCTCTAGCTGATCTCGCTCGCCGCCCCCTCTCTCTGGTTTTGGCGCCTCCTCTCTCTAGACTCTCCCTCTCTCTGATTTTTGTCTATGTATATTGTGTTAGGCCCCAAAACAAAACCCATAAGCCCAGATCGATAGGTCCAAATTTCAGAATCTTCTGAAACCCTGAATTCATACTATATACGACAATTCTCCACCTTATTATGAATTCCATCAGCTCATGAAGTTAGAGTTGAAATTTCCCTAATCCCTGTCTAGCTATTCGAGGTTAATACCGTTCCCTACTGCTCATCTCTAAGGTTAAGATGAATTCCCATTGTCACATCTCTAAGGTTAAGATGCTTTCCCGTTGTAACATCTCGAAGGTTAAGATACGTCCTCGTAACACTACTTAGGTGTTATGCTCCAACCAAGTTGATTAACCTAAGACACATACTCAACTTAATACTTGGTAGTGACTTAGTAAATACAATCGTACTTTTGGGAGTTTGTAAATTGGCTACCCTTTTAAACTGGTTTATCACGCTATCGCACCATATATTTATTGCTAATAAATACTCCTAATAATATAATATTAGTTTATATGAATTATTATATTGATAAAGTTATAAATATATGATAAAATAAACGTTAAAGTAGAAAAGATAAACAATAAAAATTGATGACTGAGGATAAAATTTTCATTTTATAAGTTACTAGCTACTAGAAATATTGTAATGAAATTTTGAAAAATGAAAAGTTAAAAAAATTACTTCGTATTATAGAAGATAGGTAGTATGGAGTAATTAAATTAAAATTTTAAAGTAATATAATAAGTCTGTTGATTTACCCAATTGATTGACCTACTAATCAATTTTAATCCGTTGATCTTGCTTATCTAATTTCAATCTGGTGCGTACATGTGTCATTAGTTAATTACAAGATGTAGGGTTCGAATCTTGTTGGCGTGATTTTTCTCTATTATTTTTATTGAAGGTGTTTGGTTCGAATCTGACGTGATTTTCTCTATTATTTGTATCATTATTTTTGTTGAATGTGTTGGGTTCGAATCTTATTGACGTAATTTTTTTCTTTTTTATTTATTCTCTTCTTAAATTTTTATTGTTTAACATAAAGTTGTATGACATATTATATTTAATTTTAAAAATAACCATGAAATGTTCTTATGAAAAAATACATATTTCCTCCATCTAATAATAAATGTAACACTTGATTTTGTTGACTTTTTCGATGGTCATTTTGACCTTAAATTATTTTTAAATCATACGATAAAAATAACTAAAAATATCATATTACTAAACTAGAATGTTTATATGAAGCAATTGACAATATATTCAACTGATGAAGAATATCAATTAACATGCGAAAAAGAAGCATTGCAGATTTTGAAGTTGAATGTTTCCAAAGTCTAAAGATGTATCTGATTGTTCTTAACTTATCGGAAGAATAATTTTAGTATGTCTAATATAGTTCAATTCAAACTTATTAATTGCATAACTACAAAAACTATATACGTACATTTATAGCACACCATTTATATTAAGTTTAATTAATCAATTAGTTATTTTTTTATTACGTTTGAAGTCATTATGTGAAAATTATATATACACTCCATTTATTTGAATATATTATTTAATAAAACAATAATGTTTTATAAGATTACACTTCACACGCGTAGCGTGTGATGCGGTTCCTAGTATTAAAGTAATATAATAAGCATGTTGATTCAATCAATTGATTGACCTACCAATCAATTTTAATCCGTTGATCTTACTTATCCAATTTTAATTTGGTGCGTACATGTGTCATTAGTTAATTAAAAGATGTAGGATTCGAATCATGTTGGCGTGATTTTTTTCCATTATTTTTATTATTATTTTTATTGAAGGTGTTTGGTTCGAATCTTGTTGGCGTGATTTTTCTCTATTATTTGTATCATTATTTTAGTTGAAGGTGTTGGGTTCAAATCTTATTGACGTAATTTTTTTCTTTTTTATTTATTCTCTTCTTAAATTTTTATTTTTTTAACATAAAGTTGTATGACGTATTATACTTAATTTTAAAATATAACCATGATATGTTCTTATAAAAAAAAGACATACTTCCTTCGTCCAATAATAAATGTAACACTTGATTTTGTTGACTTTTTCGATGATCATTTTAACCTTAAATTGTTCTTAAATCATACGATAAAAATAACTAAAAACATCATATTATGAAACTAGAATGTTTATATGAAACACTTGACAATATATTCGACTGATGAAAAATACCAATTAACATGCGAAAAAGATGCATTACAGATTTTGAAGTTGAATGTTTCCAAAGTTTAGAGATGTATCTGATGGTTCTTAACTGATCGGAAGAATACTTTTTGTATGTCTAATATAGTTCAATTCAAAACTATTAATTGCATAACTACAAAAACTATATACATTTATAGCACACCATTTATATTAAGTTTAATTACTCAATTAGTTATTTGTTTTTTATTACGTTTGAAGTCATTATATGAAAATTATATATTCACTCCATTTATTTCAATATATTATTTAATAAAACAATAATGTTTTACAAGATTACGCTTCACACGCGTAGCGTGTGACGCGGTTCCTAGTAATATAATAAGTCGGTTGATTTACCCAATTGATTGACCTACCAATCAATTTTAATCCGTTGATCTTACTTATCCAATTTCAATCTGGTGCGTACATGTGTCATTATTTAATTATAAGGTGTAGGGTTCGAATCCTGTTGGCGTGATTTTTCTCTATTATTTGTATCATTATTTTAGTTGAAGGTGTTGGGTTCCAATCTTATTGACGTAATTTTTTTCTGTTTTATTTATTCTCTTCTTAAATTTTGATTTTTTAACATAAAGTTGTATGGTCGTATTATACTTAATTTAAAAATAAACATGATATGTTCTTATAAAAAAAAAGACATACGGATAGTTCAATTCAAAACTATTAATTGCATAACTACAAAAACTAAATACATTTATAGTACAACATTTATGTTAAGTTTGAAGTCATTATCTGAAGATTATATATTTACCCCATTCATTTCAATACATTATTTAGTAAAACAATAATGTCATAGTATAAGATTACGCTTACGCGTGTGACGCGGTTCCTAGTAATAAATAAAAGAGAGACGGGTGGCAAATCCTTTTTATCCAAATTTGGACATGGGTTTTAAACAAACTTTTGTCGTTTTTCTATTTCTTGATAATGTTCACACACCCATATTATTGGCCATATAATTAACAGGAGCAGAAAGAAGGTTTCTAATTATAATCAGGTGTGTCACTGGAGGATGGGGCGCCGGAAAAGGGAGATAAAGAAAATAGAGGAGAAAATAGCAAGGCAGGTGACTTTTTCAAAGAGGAGAAATGGTCTGTTTAAGAAAGCAAGTGATTTGGCTGTTCTTTGTGATGCTCAAGTTGCTGCTATTGTTTTCTCCTCCACTGGAAGGTTACACCAGCACTGCAACACCTCAACCAGGTAATTAACCTAGCTTAATGAAATTAATCATTCTGCTACCTAGCTACTTAAGTAACTAATCTGCTACTTAATTATTGTATATATTAGAATTACTATTCCTAAACCCCAGCAAATATCATTAATTGTTATCTTTTAATTGTTATTGTTTGGTTAATTTCGATCCAAACCTGAAAATTAACTAGAAGAAGTAATTATAAGAAAGTCTTTCTGAATCAAGAGATGATTTCTTTCAACTTTTAGAGTAGCTTGCTTGCTGAAATTGGTAATCAACGTAGCTTTAAATTTACTATAATACCGACTCAGCTTCATTACAACCTAATCTTTCTAGGATTCCATTACAATATTCCTAACTCCAAAAAAATAAAATAAAATCATTTCATAAATTATCGATTATTTATTATTTATCTATATCTTTCCTTACTACTACTAATTTTTTATGATCATGATCATCTCATAGTTTATCACCCAATAGAATTTTATTAATATACATGAGCTAACTTAGATACTGTAGTACTATTATAATATAGGAGCTTAAATTGTGTATTTATTATTAATACCACTCAAATACCTATAATGGATGGAATGGATGAAGTATGAGCTAATTTAATAGTACTACTATAATATAGGAACTTAAATTAGTACTTTTTCTGTATAGAAATGGAAAATTTATGTCAACAGCTTAAATTAGTACTTCTTCTGTATAGAAATGGAAATTTATGTCAACATAGGGGAGGGAACATATCTACCGTATACAAACAAACAATAATAATATCCTATTTCCTCCGTACCCATGTTAAATCTTCTAATTTGATTTGTTTTTCTAATTTGATTTGTTAAACAATTTTGTAGTTTATGTATATATGACTCCAAATTAATTCTAATTCATATTGAAATAGTAATTTTAAAAATTATATTATGAAAATATAAGATTTGCATTTTCATAATATAATATAAGTTCAAATATTAATTTTCTGGTACAATTTAGAATTAATTCGGAGTCAAATAGAAACTAAAAAAGTCAATAAAATCAAATGAGAATCTTTAATAGGAGCGGAGTAAGTAGTATATATATACTCCATCCGTACCTGAACAGTTGCACCATTTTCATTTTTCCATTTTGGGCGTCCCGTTAGAGTTCCACCATTTCATTTATTTGTCATAAATCCCCAATAAAGTAAAAGCACCCGACTATTAATATAATTTAATATTTAATTCTTCTCCTTATTTTATTTTATGTCTTCAAAATTAAATTGTCTAGGAGTATATATCACTACTTTTGTTTTTTTCATTCTTGTTAATTGAAGTATATGGTTAGTTACTAATCCCTTTCTTTAGTTCTTTAGGTTGTTTATATTTATTTTTAAAATGATTTTTAATAGATTCGTTTAATAATGTATATAATGTTTCATTTGGTGGTATAAGAATAGCTCAAACAATACTAAAAGGAAAGAAAAAAAAGCACAAAAAATATCAGCAGAAAAAAAAAAAAAAACAAATTAAGCACGTGTATTTCTGCTACAAGTGGAATAATTAACCTTTTGGGTTTCTCTATTAGCTGGGAAATATAGCGACAGTTGCTTGCTACTCCACGGTTCCTCTAGAGAGTAAATTTTTTAGTGAAAACTGATGCAGGTCGGGTATTATTTTATTTTATTTTGAAAACATCAAAAGTTTATTGAAACTTTAAAGTCATTTACAAGAAGTATAGAAGTATGATATATACTTTAAAAATAATACAAGTTATATGAACAAAAAATATTCGATTAATTAATATAAACATGAAGAGAGTGAGTTTGGTAATATGTAGGAAAATTGAAATGATAAAACTGTAAATATAATATTTGAGATAAATGAATCTCGAACAACTAATCTGCTACAACAACTGGAGTGTGTACGAGTACAATTTGTGTATATAGAAGCTAACAAAGTCGCTGATCATCTTGCCAACGAGGGCGAAAAAGAACATTTGGAAGAGAACATATATCCTATGATTCTTTTTATTTTGTTTGGGATCTATCTTCTAGTTGAATGAATGTATTTTTAATTTCGGACTCCTTCCTTCCGTACGTTATGTAACTTAAGACTATGCTGTTTTGATATATTTGATTTGGTATTTAAAAAAAAAATCCCTAATAAATGTAGCTGTCGAAATCAAGATAGAGTGCTTGTACAGTATTCTAGTTAATCTGTTAATGTACTGAAGTTTTCCAAAAAAAAAAGATAAAGTTAAATATACACACACACGTGTGTGTCTCTCTAATCTCTATCTTCATAGGATGATGACTATGTGGGCGATAGTATAGTGGACAGATTGGCTGTGCCTGTGTTATTGGTTGCATGCATGCTCTTCTTAAATCCCTTGCTGCATATAAGTCGAAACTTCAACTCATATATATGATATGGATTAGGTGAGTTTTGACAAGGCTTTTGGATTTGAGTTCGAGTCCGACATATATTTTTTATTCGAGCTCGGCTCGTGAGCTCGGATAAGAAAAATAAATAAATAATTAAAACACATACATATTTATTGTGAGCTCGAATAAGAAAAATAAATAAATATTTAAAACATATACATATTTATATATAATAAAAGATATATATAATATATAAACCAAATAATATATTTTATCGAGCAGCCCGTCGAGATTTCGAGCTGAGCTTTTCAATATTCGAACTCGACTCGATAATCCTTCACATCTCAGTTAAAAGTGCTTTTTGTGCTCAACAATTTTGGAATTGTTCCTTAGTATCAACCACCAAGTTCTTCCTCTGCTCAGCATCCCCTTGAGCTCTTCCTTATCTTCCCAAGCTAACTACTTGCTTTGCTGAACTGCATTTGAGCTCTTCCTCGGTGTGCAATACCAAGTACTTTCTTTACTCAACGTCTTTGTTTGTTCTACTTTGTGTGTTTGTTTGTCAAATGAACTTATCTTCATAACTTTTAAGTTACTTGGATATGCTCGAGTTTATTCATAACTTTCTAGAAACCTCTTAAAACTTGTCTTGCTCCATATACTTTTCAATATATTACAAGATGTTGTAATTCTGGCCCAAGTCTATGATAACTGTTATAGAGAATGAACCATGGATTCTGGATCTCTTCATTCAACTCTTACATAGGGATGGCAATGGGTCGGGCCGCTAGAGGCCTGATCCTGGCCCGACACATTTGGTCCAGGCCCAGGTCTGGGCTTGGGCCTAAAATTTAGGCCCAAGCCCAACCCGTCATGGGCCAGGCCGGGCCCATTTTTAATTTTTTTTCAAAAGAAATAAAAAGACAATCATTTTTTTAAATCAAAAAAATTTTAAAAATTAAAAATTAAAAGATTTAAGAAATTAAAACAAAAAATGCTTCAAGTAGTTATAAATTATTGAATGTGGTGTATATTAAAATATATAATTCAATAGAGAATTTTGTAAATACATAGAAAAGTATGAAAAATATATAAATTACAACTTAATTTAATACTACTAATGTATAAATAATTATATTTACATATATTACATATAATATATACAAAAATATAGTATACACTTGGGTCGGTCCTGGGCCGGACCGGGCTAGCGGGCTAGAATTTCAGGCCCGTCCCGGCCCATGGGCCTATATAACAGGCCCAAGCCCAGCCCAAAAGGGTGATCGGGCGGGCCTGGCCCGACAAAATTGGGCCGGGCTCGGGTTGCCCAACCCAAATTGCCATCCCTACTCTTTCACAGTTGTCAATACTTGTTGAGAATCAGGACACTTAGAATTTTCATGTAACTTGTTACTCAAGAGTTGGGGTTGCAACATCAAAACTAGATATTAATGTTATCCTTGAATACACTTGTGTCCTTGCTAAATGCTTTATCTCTAGGAATATTAGCACTTGCACACTTGTATATGTGTATTGCATCTATATTATTTTAGCATTCTAAGTTTGGGTATTTATAGTGGAAAATCAACACGTTCAAATTGTACCGTTTGAATATTTGAGATTCACACTACTGACACATTGAATACAACACTGAGATGTCACTATCACCTTTTCAGAGATGTGTAATTTTTCTCATGCATCTCTGTCTGAACAGTCAATGCAATGCAATGCAATGTATATTGTCCCCTTGTCTCAACGAACATATAAGGTTTTCTGAACCTTTATCCAACCGTTACCCAGAACCCTTTTATCATCTTTGATAGTCCTTTCAAAACCTTTCTTTCAGAAAGCCTGTTTCTTAGTTATATAAGATTATACTGGAGACCTAACATCCTATGCAAGATTTCCTAAACTAATATACACGGTGTTATTCCTCTTTTACAGTGTTCAAGTGAACTAAGAGTACTAAATGTAACACCCTAACACCTTCGTACGTAATTAAACGCACTTAGGTGTTAAGACCCGCGAAAGCATTTTAAAACAAGACTCTTTCCAAGATCATATGCGGAAGCGTTAACAAATATACTAAAAACACATACTTCACATGCTTGAAGTAGTCAATCCTCTCTTACATAACCAACGTGGCCTATATGAGATGCAAATGATGAGCCAGTACCAAGGAGTGAAAATGGCTAAACGACCTCTGATCCAAGACTTAACTATTACAAGTTAAGCCCTTTCATTTGTCTTCTTCTTCGATAACTATAAAAAGAAACATCGCAATTGGATGAGTTGCGTGCTCAATAAGTAAAATAAAGTAACAAGCCATTCAATAGCATGTAAGGTATTCGATAAAATGTTACTCAACCTTTTGTAAGACAATCACAAAAGAGCCATTTCATCACATGTACTTCTTCTATCCCTTCTCTTTCAATACATACATTTCACATCCATCATTCATTTCTTAATTTTGCCAGTACAAGTTACTTATCTTGTACGCACATCATGAATGAGCTCTTCATCACATGCAATTCATTCGTAGATATCACGCATCACGTGCACGTGCTTAGTCATTTTCTTTATCTGTTATGGCCTTGCTATAACCAGGAGTAATTGTGATCACAATACCAACATACTATTTTTCTTTTCATACCGCATACCGACAATAACTTATGTCCAAGTGACCGCTTACGATCTATCCATACATACTGGGGCGTTATCCATCCAGTCATGCTGGAGATTTTTCCTCTCTTTTCTTTTTCAAACAGACTCATGGTTATCAGCAAAGTCCATTTTTCTCTTATGAATGCATTACAGAATCACCATATATACCATAAGTACTATTAGCTCATAAATCGGCTTAACTATATTTCTAAACAATCATTTTACACGTACAAAGTTTTGGAATAACATCTTCACAATAATATCATAAATAACATTATCAACATCAATCATCAAATCCATACATATAGCACAATAAGCTCAATTCACATCCATAAACATCAATAACACACAACAACTTATAAAATTATACTTACAATTTAACGATCAAAAGCTTTCAACAATTCTTACACTACCTTTATTTGCTAATCAACCTGTCGAAGGGTATGTTTACACCCGTAATAAAATATAATAATATAATAAAGCTCGTATCAACAGTAGAATTGAGCTAGTAAAACATAAAATAGTCATACCCTTGCGAAGCCGGATGAACATACAGTTACAAGTACAACTTCTATTTCTCCATTTTTTTTTCTCTATTTTCTTTCATATTTCCTTCACATTCTTCTCTCGTTTCTTAGTTCTTCCGTGGTGTAGTTTTTGGCGTAGGTGAAATATGGATGGATTATGACCCGCATGAGAAGGTAATTAAATATAGAAACTTAATTGTGAAGAAATAATGAGGCGGTGGTTTTGTGAGTCAAGTACTTCACCATGAAGTAATTTTACTTGGTCATATATAATTAGAGATGTGCAAGGAGCATATATATTTTAGGGATAATTTAACAATTGAATTATTTGCAGCAACATGCTTATGCCGACTTTTGCATATACGTTCTAAATATAAAAACGAGCATATAATTGAAAACTATAAAATCATGCGGTTCATATTATACTGTCGTTCTTTCATAGGCATTCGTTTCGATATAAAACGGTCAAGTCAAACTTATTGACAGACCGGAGCGTACATTTAAGTTTTAACCATACTTTAGGCCCAACAAAAATATACCAAATTACTTGTCATATTCTACGACTCGTAACATCCTACTTTACCATAAATAAAATATTATAGTTAAACTTAACTTTTATTAATTACCAATAACAAATTTCATCTTAAGAGGGTTAAAAGGTTTGAGCTGTTACACTAAACACCTTTCTGAGCTAAGTTAGGTCATTTGATTGTTGATAAAAAAGACTAATTAAGATCTCCTAATAGTCTGCATATACTATCTATAGCTTTCAACACCTTCTTGGAAAGTAGAGCAATTGGCTCCAATAGTTTTGGACGGCATACAACACACTTTGAACAAGTTGTAGTATACCTCAACAAGAGAGAAATCTTGCAGTCCGGTTCCAAATTCTACTAACCATCTTCTCAAATAACGGTTGATATTGATTTATAAGCATTGAAAGGTATTCTTATATATCAAAAAGGCAAGGCCCCTTCTTGGAGCTGCGCATAAGTGGAGATTTCTCTTCTTTTTGTATCTGATACCCCGCATAATATATGTCACACTTTTTCTTATTAGCAATTAAACCAGATGTTTGACCGAAGAGATCATATACTTCTATATAGTAGAGCTGATACAATTTCCAGGTTTCATTTTTAGAAGAATAAAAGGTCATCTGCAAACGTGCGAGATGTGCGATCCTAAGTCTTTGCACTTAGGGTGATATCTCAAAATTCTTGTGAAACAGAAGATTCCTCACCAACCTGCTAAGATATGCATAGCACAAAGAGGTATGGTAAAACCGAGACACCCTGTCTTAAACACTTTTTCCCATCAAATAGATCCACAAGATGTCCATCGAGACAAATCTACTAAGAGGCGGTTTTAAAGCAAGTCGTCAACCACCCTACAAGTTGATCCGTAAATCCAAAAACTCTCAATAAGTGCTCAACAAAATTCCATTGTATAGGGTCTTAAGCTTTCTGAAGTTCCATCTTTATCATGCACCTAGCATAGGTATTCTTTTTACCATAACCCCTAATGCTTTCTTGTGGCAAAATAGTATTATCATGGATGAATCTTCCAGGGACAAATGCAACTTGTTCTTCATTCACAAGAAGTGATCGTCGAGATAATGTTGTATAGGGTGGTGCAGCAGGCAATAGGGCAATAATCCTTAATTGTGTTTGCAATATATATGTTTCTTGTTTCTTTGGGATGACAGTGGTGTTCACACTTCAACAATCTGCCAGTATGGAAGAAGTCCTGCTCTGCTAAGATTACATCTTCAACTATTTTACTCCAAGAGCTCTTGAAAATATTTGTACAAAATCTGTCAATTTCGGAGCATTATCATCCCCAATTGACGTTAGAGCAGCCAGAACTTCAGTTCCAATGACAGGTAGAGCCAAATTTTATCTCTAGTCATGCCTTAGCACAAGTCCATTCACAGTTACCCTAACCCTTGAAGTTGTGGTAGCAATGCCAAGAGCTTCTTATAAAACTCACAGATGTCCTTAAGATCTTGCTTCTCAGTCAGTTTATTACCATCACCATCATAGAGAGCTACAATCCTCATCTCACTGTAGACTTTAAACATGCATGGAAATACTTGCTACCATCCCTGCATTATAACCGATGGATTCTGGATTTTTGCTTCAAGATATTCTCCTCCACTATAAGCCATTTCTCCAAATCAATTAACTTGGGCTATTTTAGATTTAGAGAAAATTTGTTGATTCAAAGGATCAAGTTGTAAAGAGTGGTAGCATTTCACCTTTGCTCTTGCAACTTCTACTTTCAAATTCGTGATTGAGTTATGATGAATCATTCCCCTTAAATGTTTCCTTAATCGACTTAATTTCCTCCAGACTTGGAACATTTTCACACTATCAGTGGAGCTTCTCTATTCCTTATTATCCAAAAATCCAGAATGAGTAGTTAAACAATTTAGGAATTTAAATTAAATTGTCCCCCCCCCCCCCCCCCTCCTCCTCTATTCCTTCTCTGTCCCGCTTAAAAGACTAGAGGATAATGGCCAGACTCCCCAGATTAAGGACACCCACCACAAAATTACCATAGAAGTGGTGTCATTCACTATCACCGAAGCACTTACCAATTTTCTAGTTTATGACAATTCCCATGAGTTCATGACATTTTATGCTTGAATTTTAAATGCTCTTTTGGGATAAATATGTGAGATAGTTTTGTTAGAATATATGACAATTATTTTAGATCTAAATATAATTACATATAATTTTATATATTTAAGATGTCATCCAGGTCAATCCTTCGAGATAACCTGGGTTAACCTGACCCAGGAAGTCATCCGGGTCAATACCCCGGGCTGGGTTTCAAAACATAGGTAGTTCCTTATTATCAGTCTTAGCACCAACCTGCAATTTATCAGCAATGTGCTCTATAACTGGTTACTTGTTCATCAACCTTTACGCTGGAAGGTTCAGGGGTATTATTATAGGAGAAATATCCATCTGTTTCCTATAACTTGTATGCTGAATATCTTCTTCTGTTCCTTTGTCTTCTGGAGATGCATTCTTCTCAAATGAGAATCAATTGCTCTTCATCGTTACCGATGCTTGAGTTGTATTGCAATTATGTACCTTTTCACCAACCTTAGGTTTGCTATTAGCTGGATGATCACCATTGTTGTCTGACTTACTACCATTCTTTTCAGACTGATGATCACCTGTAGTGTTTTTCTTTCTTTTTTCCTCAACAGCCTTTGCCTTTTTCTTTTCATCTTTAGCCTTTTGGGGGCTACGTTCTCATCTATCTTTTGTTTGGTGAGATTTACTTACTGATGTCTTGAAAGATTAAGGAACATTCTCAACAACAAAGTCATTTATTGATAATCTTCAGCAATACGAGTAGGGGGAGGTGTGCTTCGAGGAATCATGCCATTGAGCTGAGTTTCAATTGTCACCTAGGTTGCACCGAAACGGAGACGGAGATACAACACCAACGGATATAGGAAAACAATATTTTGAAAAAATAGGACACCACACGGCCATACATTTCGATCTATATTTTTTATATGTACTAAACATATTAGAATTAAAAAAAATCTACAAATAACTAAACCAGTATAATTTAACATTAACAATAATGATATAATCTGCGCACAAATAAATTAAAGTACGTCGTGTACATCCATAACAAAAAAACTAGTTTTAAGTAATGGAAGGTAACTAAAATCAAACAAATCAAAGAGTTCAACAATAGATCAAATGTCCTAATTTTAAGTTGAAAACTAGTTTGAATACTAGATTAAATGTAGAAAAGCAAAATTACTATCGGTCTTGAAGTCAAAAGGTGATTGGGCGTCCACAAGGGTTGGGTTAATTGGTTAAAGAAACTAATCGTGCCATTGGTTCACCGGTTCCCAGCGATATGAAGAAAAAAAAAAAAAAGAAGTTGATTTCGTACCCAAGTTTACAGATATAGACTACTATCAACTTGGTATGGTTGGCCTATTGAATAGTCCAACCATAATCTATGTAGAAATTCCTACATTCTTTCCTTGTAGGTTCTTAATTTTTTTCAAAAGACTGTTCTTAGAGAAATAATATAAACTGATTTTTGTAAGTTCGAGCTCTTAAACAATATGAAACTATTACATGGTATCAAAGGAAAATGCATGCCAAGGACTAGGGGTAGAAAACTTAATGACAAGTTGACAACAATGGAGAGGATTATAACTGAGGTGTTGAGATGTCGGAACCAATGGTATGATGCTGAATGATATTCCCCTATTTGTTATGTTTTTATTTATTCAACCTGGATTCAGGTTATGTTTCACTTCATAGATCTGGTTGGCTTCATTTATTTTAATACTTACGAGGAACAAGTAAGCTTAGTACGTAGCTCCCAGTCGACATTGATATCCTATAGATTTTATGATTATGTGATTTTGGTGGCTAAATGCTGGTTAATTTGTTTCCTTGATTGCTACAGTTTTGGGTAACTTGCTTGTATGATGTATTCCTCGAACCTAGTTTCTGTGATATAATTACTAGTATGCTGACTGAAAATATATTTTTTTGCATGACCGATGAAGGAACTGTCATTAAAGTTTGTTCTGTTGCAGCTTTCCTGAGATTTTGGAACGATATTATGGAAGTATAGAAACAGAACAAAAAGCCTCCGGTAGTGCTGTAGAAAATCAAGTAAGATTATCTTCTTGGTCGCAAATAGATCTCTGGTATTAATCGAATAACCACACTACTAAGACACGAGTCTACAAATTCTTTTCTAGAACACTTCTTACATGAGCGGAAATTGGTCATTTTCTATGTAAAAGTTGGGAATATCTGGTACTTGCTGCATGAATATGAGAACATATCTGGCTTTTGGATAAACTATGAATATTTTGCTTTTGAATGTTTTCTGTTCTTTTGCTTCGCTCTAGAGGCAAGTCAAGGATGCTTTAGGTGGAGAATACACTTTTGGATAATATGTTTTGCATATAAACTGCGTCTCTTGAAGTCATTCAAATGTTGCATTTGTCTAAAACTGACTATTATACTGTTTACATACAAGGTCAGGACTCTAAATATGCAGGCTTCCTGAAGACTGGAGAGCTCCTTGAAATTGTTGAAAGGCATAAAATCAATCCCTCCCTATGTGTTTCATGATTTTGTGATAAAAGTGTGTAAATGCTTTTCTCACATAAATTAGTTCTCTCTTCTCTCAATAGGGATCATGAGGAGCCACTGATTAACAAGAGTGTGAATGACCTTCACCATCTTGAGAACCAACTTCAATGCGCACTGATACAAACAAGATCAAGAAAGGTTTCTTCTATTTGAGACTCTTCTTAACATGTTATCCCTTCATGGGCTAAGAATCTTCGTCCAATGAAAATCACTAGTTAGTCTGTCTACTTACAGAACCATTGTGGACCAAAGTAGTGACAGATAAATATGCTCTGACCAACTGATGTTGGGAAAACAAACAATAAGTATATCCTATTAGTTTTCAGGTGGCATTTGGATTGTTCACTCATGGTGATATATATGGCTAACTGAAGTGATTGAGAAGCTTGAAAATTTTCTGTTGATCATGCGCTAAAACAGTTCTGGAATGAGTTGAGAGAAGAGATTAATAATTTAGTGATGTGAAGTTGTAGAAGTGGTTATTTGGTTGAGTACCTGAATGGGCATAATAGGCTTGCTGATCATTTTACGTATTTTTGTCAACTTGAATGTGATATTTACATATTTTTTGTCTGATCTATGCAGTCACATCTGCTGCTCGAGCGCATATCGAACCTTCAAGAAAAGGTATGTGGCACTGTTGGACATTAAACAAATTATGCCTATTAAGCTAATAACTCTTGTGCTTCAGATTTGAGAAAATCCTGCAGTAATTTCTAAGTAGGAATCTGAGTTCTTGACACCACTGTTCTGACCAATAGATATCAATTTTTTCTTTTTGTACTTTTATAGTATTAAACAAACTATGCCTGCTGAAGTTCCTGGGTTATTATGCACTATTTGCTTCTTTTATTTATTTATTTTGTAAACCGCAAATTTTACAACGATTATTATGCACTATTTACTGAAGTTATGCTGAAAACTGGAGACTGTTTTCACGTGTTCAGTTTACTGCGAATATCATTTTCGTGTTTTGATGAATACTATTTAATAGCACGTAGCCTATTATGCTTGAAGCAGGGGTGAAGCTAATGAGTAAATGAGTAATGTGTAGGTAGCTAGATAGAACAACTTACATGATTCTTGTGCAGGAAAATTCGTTGGAAGCGGGGAAGGCGGTTCTGATGAAGAAGCAGGTAATCTGAGAGCTCCCCATCTATATATATGTTCTGCTGCTGCTGCTATATCTGTAAATTTAGTTAATGAGTTGATTGATTATCATACATTGAATGAAAAGTGAGAACCACAACTATTTTCTGGACTTACAGCAGGTATCTGGAAAAAAGCAACCCCCAAAGAGACGGATAAAGTTGGCAATCGATCTGAACGCTCCTGCTAATGGTCAGGAAACAAGCAATGCAATCGTTCTCAATGTTAATGATGAATGAGGAAACAAGCAACTGGGTCGAAAATTCGAAAGCTGAGTGATATAAGTTCCTGAAAGCAGCAGATGAGATGGCTACTAATTAATTTGATCATTGTTTTCAAAATTTGTTGTGTGTGGAAAATAATGAATAAACCACACATATGTAATCTATCTACTTCAACCAATTAAGCTTGCTAGCTTGGAACCAATGTAATCAATTTATCGTTTCATTTGAGTGATTCAACATTTTAGAAGATTACCTATTTATTATCTATCAGACTGATTTGGAATGCCGTACAACATTTGACATACTTTGAACCAGGGAAATAAATGAGAAGGATTTTGTTATCTTCAATTGAAAATGTTTAAAAGAGCACTGAAATAAATTTGAATTGAACATGCTTGTTGTTTTTTCATGATAGTGACTAGTGAGGTTTTTTTTTTTTTTCTTATTTATTTATTTTAAACAGCCCAATTTTATAAATGTCAAGATAAAAATCAAAGAACATAAGAAGTGCATAATTTTCTGATCATATGAAACTGAGAACATGATACTTTGAGACACTTAGCTAAAATGAGATTCACTCTATTACAAACTTGAAACTCAAGCTTCTATACCCTAAAACTACACAAGAAAACATTCACTTCTTGAATGCTTCGTAAACAAACCATCATCATCCACGAATATGCGACTAACAAACCACTTTTCCACAGAGAAGAAAGCTACGTTGTGCAAAGACGGAGTATATATATGTATATATATATATGATCCTTCTAACACAAACTAGCCGTGGGTTGAGGATCGAGTTGTTAGTGAAGACCTCATGTCCACAATTGCAGACTCTTCTGCTCCTAACCTGACAGCTTCCTTGCTAGCTCTAATGAATCTGGAAACCGCACCTCTTACATAATCATGAGCTTCCCTCACGTTCATCTTCTTGCTCATATCATCAGGGAAGCTACTCAAGAAATGATCGCCATTTAGTACTCCAGCCAATTGCACCACCTCGCCTTGGAATTCAGACAAGCCCTTATTTTCGTCTGTCTCAGTCTTCCTCAAGGGAGATACATCGGGCAAAACTTCTGAAAACAATGTACATCTTGTCAGTCGAGTTTCATTGTGAAAAATACCCTAAAAAAGAAAGAAACAAACTAGAAAAGTGATTTTCAATCTTGAAACTGCACTACTGCAGGACATGTGCTACAAATTGATATTGCTACTTGCATAAAGCACTCATGTACGTAATATTTGAATCGCCAAAACGCCGTCCTATATTTCAGAAATCGTGCAGAAGACCCCCATGGGAAATGGTCTATTTTGTTTATAGTGTTTGCACGTTGAGTTGAGAATGATTACCTGGACAGTCAGTTCTTGGAGAAGTTAGCTGACTGAAGACCTGCTCGAACGTGCCAGCCCAAGCATCTCTATGAGTAAGGAAGTTGGATTTGAGATTGAAAATCTTCTTTATGGTAGCAGGAATGGAAGAATGCTCATACTCAGAATTCGGCGTCGGACCATTTGGCCTAGTTATCACTACATAGGACACAAAGCAACTGTCAAACAAAGCCAGCACCGGATAGGATGGCATATATCTTACTAAATCGAACAACAGATCCCTTAAGGTATCAATTTCCAAATCTTATAGCTAAAACCAGAAAGTTCCTCAAAAACTACTGCTTTTAGTCATTCAATATATGGAACTTCAACTTATGAGTAGTCATCATTTTCCTAAGACATCAAAATATTCTTGTACTAGTTGCTACTCTTAGCATATCAATATTTACGAGACGTTACAAGATAAAAGAACAAAGAAGAAAACAAGGATGAATGGCAAAATTATAATTGCATCATTATCACATAGATTGAAACATAACAGCAGTGCATACTAACTAAAAGACTAAATGCCTTCTTTGTTATCACCTAATTTAAAGCAAAACAAACTAACAATACTAAAGAACTTTAACATAATGCTTACCAGTTCCTTTCCTGATCCAAGGGGAGACCATAATTGTTGGCACACGAACGCCAAGCCGATCAAACTTAAAGTAAAAAGGCGCCGGCCCAGTGTTCCCATCCGGATTAGGTACATTAACAAACGGGGTCTGAACATGATCGAAAAACCCCCCATGCTCATCATAAGTAATCACCAAAAGTGTCTGATTCCACTGAGGACTCGCCCTCAACGCCTCGTACACCTCCTTAACCAACTTCTGGCCATCCGCCACATCATGAGAAGGATGGTCATCGTTCGCGGGTACACCCTTCAAATCGAAGTACCTAGGCTCAATGACACTCAAGCTAGGCAACTTCCCATTCCTAGCATCCTTCCTAAACTTCAAATCAAACTGATGGAACTTAAACACATACTTCAACTTCCTCATATTCCTATAAAACAAAGTGGTGGGAATGTTCTGGAAATAAATCCCAAAATCCAAGCCATTCTCATGGAGTGAGTCAAAGATGGTCTTCTGAGGGTACCCTGTAGCTAACTGCCTCTTGACATGGCTAGTAGAGCCATGTGAGGTGGCTGAGTAGACAAACAACCTATTGGGCTGAGTTGGGCCTGGGATTGAACTGAACCATCTATCAAAAACAGCAAATTCTTGAACAAGACTAGCATAAACAGGCACATTATTAGGCTTAAACCCTTTCATAACAGTTTCAGACAAGTTAGGTAATGACATGGATAAAGCTTGTTCAGCAAAACCAGACATAGAAGGGATTGAGCCGGATCCGAATACCTGCTGGGCCACGTCTTCGAAGGAGTGACCCGGGTCCGGATCCACGTACTCAGCATCATCAGAGAAGCAGATTGTTTGGTTGGTAACAGAGTTGCATTCTTTGCCAGTGACACCATTGATTGAAGGGCTTATGGATTGTTTCATCCATCCGAGCATATGGTCGAATGAACGGTTCTCTAGGACTAATACCACTACATTCTTGATGGGTTGCTGTTGTTGTATGGATTGGAGGAATAGAGATGAAAGGGTTAGTGATATCAAGAACAGAGCTTTCATTTTCTTGATTTTTTTTCTCTCTGTTTTTTAGGCTAGTTTTTGAAATGGAACTATATAATATAGTGGTGGAGTGGAGTCCAATGGAGATGAATGATGAAATTTAGTGGAGGAAAAGTGGAGTGTTAGTGTAATAATTCTCGGTGCAAAAGCTTCCCGTTCGTTTTTGTTTGGTTGATTACACTTTCCCATTTATTTTTGTTTGGTTGATTACACTTTTTTATAAGTTCAAATATCATATTGTTAATAGATTATGTAACAGTATTGAGTATTGAAATGTGGCACATTGTTTACCACTATAAAGGGTTATGATAATAACTTGAAAATCTATGAATATGGAAAAATGGATGGGGTGCTTGTGATTGATTAAAGATTGAATGGATTTTGATTGGGAAATTGGAGAAACGTGGAGAAAAATGTGGGACTTGGTTTAAGGAAATCTAGTTATGGTCTGTGTGCATGTGACAGTGGTGAGACTGGGTGATGAGTGATGACAGAATCTTGACTGGCATTTATTATTTACTTGCGGCTTTGTTCTCTTCCCTCATCTCTGAAGCTGGTTTGTGGAAATGTTGCTTAACATCACGGTTTCACGGGTACTTATCGTGGGGCATGTCAATACTACTACAATCATGAACTTGAAGATTTGAAGAGTTTGTGTTTTACGGTCAAATATTATCATTAACTTGAAATTTGTTGTGTATTTACAGTCAAATATTATGGTTTTGTTTAGGAAACAAAGTTAATAAGTTGAAGATTTTTAGTATACAGTCAAACATTCTGATTTTGTTCAGGAAAACAAAATTAATGAACAGTTGATAGCCGATTCGTTAATTAATTAGATGATAAGCTGTACTACATTTTTATACAGTACTTAATTAATCAATTGACTCATAATGTAATTGGTTTACAAAATATAGAATGTATTTTTTAAAATATAAATTAGTGCTAATTATAGCAAATAAGATGCTTTTTTTAAATTATTTTAATCATTGAATAATATAGATAATTATGATGGTTATAAGTATTAAACAAATTGTATAATCAAGTTGTGGTATAGATATAATGTAAGTAAGTGTTTTGGGATACTGTAACGACCCGACCAATCCGGCCGGCGTGGTTACTCCTGGACGGACCCACACACGTCTCAACAGTATGATATTGTCCGCTTTGAGCCTGAGCCCGCACGGATTTGTTTCTGGAATCACCCAAAAGGCCTCATACCATGTGAGAGTGGTGGTCTAACATATATACCCTTTATTCCACTCACTATTAAGCGATTAGAGTATATATGTTAGACCACCAATCTCACATGCTATGAGCCCTTTTGGGTGATTTCAGAAGCAAATCCGTGCGGGCTTAGGCTCAAAGCAGACAATATCATACTGTTGAGACGTGTGTGGGTCCGTCCAGGAGTAACCACGCCGGCCGGATTGGTCGGGTCGTTACAAATGGTATCAGAGCCTAGATCAACCCAAAGCCCGCACCGGGTGGACGGTTGGTAAAGGTTATTGTCAGTTTGTCACCCCCACCACTTAAGGCGCTCGACGAGGACGTCGAGGCTTTAAGGGGGGTAGTTTGTAATGCCCCGCATCCCACATCGCTTAAGAGTGAGTGGAATAAAGGATATATATGTTAGACCACCACTCTCACATGGTATGAGGCCTTTTCGGTTGATTCCAAAAGCAAATCCGTGCGGGCTCAAGCCCAAAGCGGACAATATCATACTGTGGGGACGTCTGTGGGTCCGTCCAGGAGTAACCACGCCGGCCGGATTGGTCGGGTCGTTACAGATACGATCTAGGCGCCAAAAAATAAAAATAGACTGAAAATATAATGGTTATTAGTAAAAAAAAAAATGTTTTTAGTTAGGAATATGTGCTTTTTTATGAGTAAAAATTTCAGTTTATAAACAACATTATTTTACTTGATAACATATTTATTTTTCATGAGAACTAACACAATTTACTTTTAAGTCAGGTAATTTTCCACGAGATTTTGTAATGTAATTTTTATATGAAAATGAAAAATTTCATAATTATCCCTTTTTAAATTGAAATTGAACATAACTTGGAATAATTGATAATGATATTTGTGCTTTTACTTTGGGGTTTTAGGTAAATGCCACAACACGTGAAAGGCAATTAGGCAACCAGGTCGTGGATACTGGATAGGGAAATATCGCACCGCCTTGTTGTTTGGCATTTCGCGATTCGTTACTTTACTTAACCTTCTCACTATACTAAAGCAAAGTTAAAGATATATCGCTCTATCTTTCACTATTACACTTTCGACTTTGTCTCTCTTTCTCCCTGATAAATCATAAATTAAAGCAAAGTTAAAGTGATTGTGATGTTAATGTTGATAGCTTAAATCATTTATGGTGTTTGCCAATGGCAACCTAGGAATCAGAATATTATCCAGCAATTGGAAATGTGTCTCTTCAAATGGTGTTTACACAGAAGATAATCCAGCAGAGTATTGGGCATGTTTCCTTTCCAAAATTTGAGTAGATTGTAGGTTAGTTGCATACTTGCATGCTACTCTTGCCTCAAGATTTTCCGATTTGGTTGGTTTGTTGATGGTTGTAAGCACTAAGCACCTCGTTTTACTCGGAATGAAACTCGCTACTGTTCTCTCCATCTGAAAAAGAATAATGGTTTCACTTCGGATAAGATATCTTAACTCAGTTTAATACAGAATGGAGCAATATAAGAATCTGGCATATCCTTCAATCCCTGCCAATGAGAATGAAATAATAGAAGTCCATAACATATACACATCATATGAGAAAGATTAAAGATCAAAACATCAAATTTCATTTCTACATTAAAAAATCAAAAGTAAGAAGCCAGAATCATCAAACTTGCATTCATTTTTCATCATTATCAAACCTGCAAACTAACTTTCTAGCCGCAGGTGCAGGATACCAACTTCCCTTTTTTATGTTGTGTATGTTGATAGAAAAATCCAATACTCAACACACCTGATTTGAAGCTGCAATTTATCTTATTCCGATAGTACTGCAGATGCAAGATGTATCCAACAATTTTCCCGTGCGTAATATACATTGCTGGGATTCGAAAAAATGAATCAATTTCCAGACCGCCTTAAGAATGCTATCACACCTAAACCAGCCATTAGTGCAGCACCAGCAGCCACTGCACTGTATGCTGAAGCCCACGCATCTGACTGAGCATACTCCAAACCGGAGGACTTGGTTCCTCGTCTTCTATGAGGTGCGTGTGTATAGTCCAAATGCAATCTCAATCCCTGTTCAGGTCACAAGGAACGTAGATGGTGACTCATCCACACAAATTTCAGCAACTGATGATAAAAGCCTCTTATCAAGTAATAGCACAGTTAATTACACAAACAAAACCCCTCATTTACGTTTCGTAATAAGAAGCACATACATCATGCTTGGAAACACACAATGACACAAACTCTAGGCATACAATTGTGAAGGCAAATAGAGGAAAAACTAAAGCCTGCAAAAAAAACAAGGTTTCAAATAAAAACACTCAACCACATTGATGATTATTACTAATTGTTTTTTACATACTATAAAATGTTTCATCAAGAGCTTACTGCATATCAAATGTTGCATTCGTGTAACTGAGTTAACATTAGTATGTTTCTGAGTAAACAGCACAACATTGTGGCTACAGTATTCGAACTGTAACAAGAAACTTAGTACAAGAACAAAAATCATGGATACCTTCCAACCAGCAAGCCTTGCATGGTCCACAGCTGCTTGAAGATCACTATCTGATGCAAGCATGACTTTGTCGTTGTCTTCATCATCATACTACAGAATGGAAGCGACTCGCCAATATAAGAATTTGGGCCATGAAAATTTGAATAAACTACAAGAGATAAATAACAAGGTCTACCAGAAGTTGCGGAAGATTATTTTGATCAATCTCATTGCCTACTCTTTGAAGGATTGCAGTTATAAGTTCAGCCAAATTCTGTGTACCTAAAATAAAAATGGTGGCTAAGTATCTACGATTGTCAAAGAAGTAAAGCTACAAAACAGAACCAGGATGGTAAAAGACATTTTCCTCCAAACCAAAGAATTTTGCATATATGATGACAGTCCACTACAGACTTGCATCTTGTACAGTGAAATGGAACAAATTGGCAAAATATGAACGTTGACTCCAAGTGTGAACATTGACTTGAAGCAGTCTGAATTTTCAAATCTCTAAGGAAAGGTTACCAAATAGCTAGAATGCAGAACTACATGTGAGAAACAAAGTCAGAAGTAATTCGAAACCAGTGTTGTTGAAACATAGAAACAAGGATACATACCGCACAAGAACCTATGCATTCTTCCTTGCCTGTCTTGAATTTTGAATGCAAAGTACCATTAGCGGTAGAGGAAGGATATGCATGAGACTGATGACCTATCTCTATTCCATCAGAAGGGATCTTCAAGGAAGTCTCACTAAGAAACAAGCGGAGCAGTAAATGTAAGAAAATAACAAACAATCATGGAAGTGAAACTTATTACACTAAATGCTTCCAACCTCTGGATATCATCCTCATCATCCGGACTTAATGCCAGTGCAGAATCCCAAAACTTTTGCATCATAGAATTTGCAGCCTCACTACTGACACCAGCAGTACTACCAACCTGGAGAAATAAATCGAACAGAAAGTACAATATTCACAGAATGCACAACCTGATGAAGCAAGACTCTTATAACCAAATTTAACCAAAAAAATAAAATCCGGCAGCTTAGAGGATCACCAAAAGATAGTGGCAGCACAATGCAACTGGAAATCATCAAAACATTCTATCTCCTATACATTGGACATAATATAAGAATCAAGATGGCCCAAAGAAACATCTCGAAGAAAAAGATACTCGTTTACTCCATTGCTCTTGGAGACAATATTTCCTCAAAATTTATCAACTTTTATGACCTTAAAATGGATCGGTGTGACTTACCGTAGCTACAGCAGCATGAGTCATATGCAACACATCAACAACTGCTACAATCATTCCATCTGGAATGTTGCCATAAGAGATTAGGTAAAAAAAGAACACTCATTAATACAGAACATTTTTTCTAAGGCATACAGGATTTACCTCTATCAACAACTGGTAGGTGTAAGAATTTTCCATCATGCATGGTATGTAAAGCATCTACTATTGGTGTATCAACTGTTGCACATTCCGGATTTGGGGTAATCACCTGAAATTTATTATAGAGAGAAAGAAATCTCTGTGCGTCATCTTTGACACTAATGGAGATGAATGCAAAAGTAAGAGCAAGAAACAAAATTAGCACATGCTATCCATCCTTTCGTAAGTGTATAAGTACCTTCTCAACAAGGGTGGATTGTGGAGGAAGGTCTTGAGCTATAACTCTCATCAAAATATCTTTTGAACTATTGAAAATATTAATGAATATATGTCAAACTCAAATCAAAACAAAGATCCATGAAACGGAATTAAAGAGAAGCTCACGTTAAAATTCCTCGGGGTTTATTATCAACCGTGATGACTGCAGCGCTTGCTTTAAATTCAACCATCTTCTGTGCAGCAACAAGTACCGTCTCACTAGGATCAATTGTAACAATCCTAAAAGCCAATAATGATAATATGAGGCTAGCCGTTGTCTACTGTAATATAATTACCATCTACAGGTCAAAAGATGCATGAAAATGTTAGTAACAGCTAAGAGAAGATATTACCTACTTTGAATTCTCAGCAATTATTGTGGATAGGGAGGGTCTGAACATCCGCTCCCGAAGTGTTTCAATGAATGTATTAGAACCTATTAAGCAATAAGTTATAATAGTTTCAGCAAAAATGGCCAAGTGAACTGATAACTGGGACACAGGAAATGATAGAGAGGAACCTAGAGTTTGAAGTGTTGAAAAATAGCACAATAAAATAGCTTGGAGAGGATAGAACATCTACTAACCAGACACTGACGTTCCCCAGTGTTTTTCAACACCTTCAACAGCAGCAGCTATGGCCTTTCCTTTCTCTGCGGCCCTCTCTAGACGAGCAATAGCATCATACAAACATTTAGCTATGTCTAGAAGAGCAATGACCTCTCCTTTCTCTACAACGGGTAAGTGTCTGAATTTTCCTGCAGAAAAAAGATGTTGTGAAGGAGATATTAGCAAGGAAATACTTCAACTCGTGCTTGTTTATTGAGGTTGAGGTATTTAAAAAATAAAAATAAAAGAAGAAGACAACCTTGAACCATCTTTTGCAGGGCTTCAACAGCAAGTGTATCAGAAAGCACAAACACTGGGTTCCTTGTCATAACTTTGGAAACAGGTGTATCCTCAAGATTAACTTCACGAGCTATAACCCTTGTAGCTATATCCTTCAATGGAAAATGCAATATTCAAATCATTGAAACAATGAAAATAGTGACTCTCAATACTACAAGGACTAACAGTTGGAGTCCCGATCATTTTAGATTTGCATATACATAAGTTCAACCTATACCTTATCTGTCAGAATTCCGCACAATAATGCATTTGAATCCGTTAGTAATAAAGCATCAACTCTTCGAGCAGCCATACGACGACAAGCTTCTATAATACTCGTAGTTTCAGGAACTGTCAACGCTTTTGATAGCCGCAATCTCTTAACTGTTCTTTCTCCTGTTAGTCCCCTGTTGCACATGCGAGGAAGCTCTTTAGAACCACAATATTATGCCATAACAGCTTTGACACATAGTGGTGACAGTCACAGACATGTTTCATGCAAGTGCATTCTCATTCATACACCAACATACGCATCTATATTTCTTCAAGTTATGTATCATCATGAATATATGGTCTGTCCAAGGTACACAATTGAAAATTTATGACCTGCTAGAAATTGGAATGTGACATGTTCACCATGCACTCGTAAGGAAACTCTCCACATGCCCAGCAGGTCTTAGAGAATACCTGCTTTTATTTACATGTACAACTTGTATAGAGTTCAGTCAAAACCTATATCCCTCTTTTTCCTTACTCATGTCCCCTAATTCACTCTGCAGATCTGAAGTTGAATGAAATAAGTTGTAGGCACCATGCAATAAACATACTCACTAAACCAAGTGCAAACCCATTAATAATATTCTCATCGTTGACAGCACTAGCAAAATTATTGCAAGGGAAAGTAAAATCTACTTCCAGACAACTCAAAACATCAAACAGAGAATTAGTGCTAGATATATTTATTTTTGTTGTGTGAAATGTATTAATTGAGTTCTTACCTCTATCCTTTCTTTTTTATATTTCAATTCGAATTTTACTATTCTGAATTCCCTTATTTAAGAAAAAAAAAATGAAAACAAATACAGACATCACTAACATTAGTCACTCCCAAACAACAGAGAACATCAAGTGAGAGATGAAAGGACAGCTCTAAGAGTATTTATAGCAGCTTCTACATAAAAGCTTCCGTAAACACTATTTTAACTTGTTACCTATAATTTTTTGACTATTTATTCAATATTTAACTAAATTCCCTATTTCAAAAATACTTTATAAATAGATTACATTTTTAGAAAATCAACCTGATCCAAATATGGTAATTAATTTATAAAATACTAAAATGTTTTTAGGTATTCATATATTTTAGAATGTGCATAAAGAACCCCATATTTTCTGGTTGGTCATAGTAATTTTAGGGAATCTGATCTTTTAACTTTTTTATATATATTCTGATGATTTATTTTTCACCAATGTTTAAGCAAGAATTCCCTTTTACTGAATATGCTCTAAATGCCCTAACTACAAATAAGAAATCCAAACAGCCGGTGTTCCTAGTGCCCGAGTTCTCAACAAAGGCCAAACCAATAAAGTTGCATCGGTTGCACTGGGGAATATTTCACTACTAGCCGTTGCATTTGAGAAAAATCTGACCACAAATGGAGTTTCTAGAGCAAGATATTTCGGCCAGAAAATTGGTTTTTACAGAGAAATAAAACATATTCCATGTAGAACAAACCACAAAGTTATTTCAGCTTCATTATGCTCTGGAAAAGGAAGACCCTCATTTAGGTCATATAATAGATAAACGTTTCCGAATGAAGGTAAGTTGTATATCTTACTTCCAGTAGCTAATGCCTTATGAAAACGGTCAAATGAGTTTGTTTCCTTCTCACTCATGTTCCTTGTAATGTGCGCTTACTGGGAACATATTTCACATTAAACCAAATCTGACCAAAAAAAACTCTATTCAAAGTCCAAACAACACTATAAATCCGGTCTGCACTTATCTGCTCCAACGCTCAAACAACCTAATCGAAATAGGCTTACTATCATCAACTCATACGTGCTACTTTAAACTAACAATTTCTCCATAAGAACTAAGAAGCCTCAATAATTAACATAAGAACCACACATATTACATATATGCAATGCCAGAGTGTGATAACAAACAAAAATTTAAAAGTGTTACGATGCTTTTAAATTATTCAGCAAATTTAACTAAAACATTACTTTAGTTGTTACTGTTACACCACCACCACCACGTATAAATATTTGTTGCATTTAATTCATGAACCACAACATACTTGGAAAATACATAGAGATATGACATAATAACAGAAATGAAGCGCAAAATAGAGTAAAATGGCATAGGAAATACATGGAACGGGAAGTAGTGAGGGCTTTGGCATTGTCAACGATTGATTTCCGTCGCTGAGAGGAGGAGCTGGCCAACGATACGCTCCGCCGCGATCCACCGCCTTGACTCGTCATTACCAACCCCGATTAATAGTAATAATCCACCACCTGCAAATCATAAATCAATCGATCAATCAACAAAACACATACTCATCAATTACAGAACAATCAGGAAGGAGGAAAAGGATTTACCTGTGGCGAATATGGTTTATTAATCGGGAGAATGGATAATCGCAATGAGATTCGATTAATTCTGTTTTTTTTTGTTTTTTTGTTGAATTGAGAGGACGAATGGGGGAGGGAAAGAAAGGAACAATGGCCGCGTAGAAAATGGGAGGGTATCGATTTTTTGCTCTTTTTCTTTACTTGCCTTGTTTTAGGATTTACAGTATTTCATCAGGATTTGTTCGTTGAATAAACAACTAATCACGATCAGACACGTGCATTCTGTCCAATATTTCTAGCTACGAGAAACTTTCATATGTATGTTGACTTCGCTCTCACCTAGATCATCTAGGAGCGTGTAGGTCGCAATCTAAAAATATTTAAATCGCGAGTTAAGAAGTGCTCATTAGAGCGTATTCTGGAAGACCCAATTTGCAGAGATTAATAGATGGTAAGTTTGGGGCTTCTCAACACTTATATCAAATTTTATTTTTTTTTGGAACATTGAAATAAATTCATTAACCAAAAACATATCAAGCCGACTAAACAGTCCAGGCAAGTAACCCTATCACCAAACAAAACCTTAACAACCTAGCCATCTAACACAACTTCATCCAAAAATGATTCTATGAATATGTACTTGAAGTTTGGATACTTCAAGCTCCTATAAACCACATTCTGTATGCTGCTATCCACAATTTTTGTAACATCTATAGGTATAGACTGGAAAATGTAATAATTACGCGCCAACCAAACCTCATATATAACCTCAGCAAGCAAAGCTTTGAATATTTTCGCTTTCCATGTTTTGCCTTGGGCTAATTTGCACCAGCCTCTAACATTATCATCCCAACAGCCAAACCGGAACTGCAACCCCATCCAATTCATTACTCCAGTAAAGCAAGCTCTTGTCTGCACACAATCAAAGAACATATGTTCCCAGTTTCCAATCCTCCACAGAAGTTGCACAGGCTATCCGTGTTCAAACCAAATTTCATTAGTCGATCTTTTGTCGCTAATCTCTTATGCATACAGAGCCATAAAATAAAAATGGCTTTCGGTCGTGCAAAGTTATCTAAGACCAACTCTTTCCAACTCACTTTGTCCCGGGGGCCCCTCAGTTCCTGGTAAATGTGTCGAACCACATACTTACCTGACTGTATAGCATCTTGCCATGACTGCAAATTATCAATCAACGCATTATACTTGAAACATTTTTAAATAACCATGAACCTGAGGCTGGAACAACAAAATTCTGTATAGGCCGCTTTTTCATATAGTATATGTGTACCCAACGAATCCACAATTTATCACTCTTATTGTGAATATTCCACAGAAGCTTCAGCATCAGGGCTCTATTCCAAACACTCAAGTCTGTTATATTCCAGCCCCCACAACTTTTTGGGTCACACATCCGATCCCAAGCAACCAACGCTCTTCTGCTGCTCTCCTTTCCACTCCAAAGGAAGCTTCTACAAATACTTTCAATATGTTGAATCACTTTTTTCGGCAATGGTATAATCTGCAACCAATAATTTGCAATCGAGAAGATTACACTTGTAATGAGTTGTTTCCTACCCGAATAACTCAATAACTTTGAAGACCAATGTCGAATGCGGGCCGTAATCTTCTCAATCAGGGGTTGACACGCATTAATTGTTAACTTCTTAGAATCCAATGGAACTCCAAGATATTTAACAGGAAAGCATCCCCTAGAGAACCCCACCTCTCTCAGAATCTGATCCTGTTCCATCTGTCTTACCCCTCCAAAATACAATTTGCACTTCCCTTGATTAGCTACCAAACCAGTAGCTGAAGAGAACATATGAAACTGTTCCATCATTAACTTCACATATATTGTATCCCCTCTCATAAACAACATGAGATCATCCGCAAAACAAAGATTCGTGATTTTTAACTTTTCACATTTTGGGTGAAAATCAAAATCAGGATTCAAAGCAAGTTGTTGCAAACATCTGTGTAGATATTCCATGATTAAGGCAAAGAGGAGTGGCGATATGGGGTCCCCTTGCCTTAATCCCCATTTGGCTTTAAGAAGACGAGAAGGAACACCATTAATATTATATCTATAGGAAACAGTTCTCATGCAAGTCATAACCCATTCAACAAATCTCATTGGGAATCCCAACTCCCTCATGATCATCTCCAAGGCTGTCCACTCCACCGTATCGTATGCTTTTTGCATATCCATTTGGACCATGCATCTTGGAGAAATTCCCTTTCTTTTGTACCCTCTCACCAATTCTTGGGCTAGGATTATGTTATCTTGTATCAATCTGCCCGGGATGAATGCAGATTGACTCTCATCCACCACACTTCTAATCACTAAGCCCAACCTAGAGGTAAGAACTTTAGAGATTATCTTGTAGAAGGTCGTGCAACAAGAAATGGGTCTCATATCCTTAACGGCTTTAGCATGTACCGTCTTAGGAATTAGAGTTACCAGTGTACAATTCCACGCCGGATACATCATTCCATTATTGAAGAAGTCCATCACTGCCCTGACCACATCCGCTTTTACAATCCCCCAAGTTGCCTTGAAATTTTTTGAATTAAAGCCGTCAATCCCTGGAGATTTATTTTCCCCAATCTCAGTCAATGCCCTGTAAATTTCTGATTCAGTAACAGGTGCAACTAGTCTCTCTCTATCAGTTCTGGTAAGCTGTTTCCCAGAACGGAGAATAGAAATATTTACACTTTTAATACTCGTCACAGACCGTCCCACTAGATTCTCATAGAAACCCAACACCTCATCTTCAATTTCTTTGCTAGACTTAGCAAAACTCCCATCCATCCGCTGCAGTTCAGTAATACCAGCATTCCTATTTTTTTCACGAACTGCAGCATGGAAATATGAAGTATTGCTGTCACCTAACTGCAGCCAATCCACTTTGACCTTTTGTTTCAATACTTTCTCCTCCAAATCATTCCATTTATTCAACTCAACTGTGCACTCTTTAACTTTTGCAACTAAATCACCATTTAGACTGTCATTGCGTAGTTCACATTGAGCTGACTCCAACATACCTCGTGCCATTTGGATTTTCACTGTTAAACCAGTAGCTCTCCTATTGCAACCCCTTAAAACATATTGCATCCTCTTACACTTCTTCCAAAGCCCCTCTTGTGCTCTACCTGCAGTTCGGGTTTTCCAACCATTAGCCACAATAGTCCCAAAATCTGCCATATCAGTTAGGCAATTCAGGAACCGAAAGTTCTTTGTTGTTGGACGACCATGTATAAACTGATTCAGACGCAACAAGTTATGGTCAGACACTCCAGGAGACATTATATCAATCACCATCCCTGAGTTTTCTTGGAACCATTCCACATTTGCCAGCCCTCTGTCAATTCGTGAATTTATCACCCCTTGGGAATGACGATTTGACCAAGTGAAATGTCCACCTCGAGAGTCAATTTCAGCCAACCCAGTTCTTTCCATCATATCTACAAAATCCTTAAATTCATAGACATGCACTGGAATTCCTCCCTCTCTATCATTAACCCCCAACACGTTATTGAAGTCCCCAATGCACATCCAAGGCTCATGTATATGTGAAGCCATCTCAATCAGTTTCCCCCAAAGATGTCTTCTCTGCTCTAGAGTATTGTGAGCATAAATAAAGGTAACTAAGCCTTTGTTACCCCCAGAATTATATATCAATCTGCAATGAATAAATTGTTCACCACAACCCAACAATTGAACTCTTACTCGCCTATGATCCCAAAGGACCCAAATTCTCCCATTGTCATGAGCAACATAATTATCAATATAATTCCAATTTCCACCCAGCTTCCTCCTAATAGAATAAGCTTTTCTTATTTTTACTTTAGTTTCAAGAAGGCCAGCTATACTTACATTAAGATTCCTGAGACGAGGGCCTATCTCCTTGTATTTAGCTGCCATGTTGAATCCCCTTACGTTCCACACTATCATGGAACCTGGTTTTTGTCCCCAGAAGATCCAGCTCCAAGATCTAAAGGGGCAAAACCATTTCCCGTATCCAAGTTAATAGACCCAAACCTCACATCCGGACTATTCAGTTGTCTTGGCCTAGCTGCGCTTCTACCTTCAACTCTTATCCAATCCTCTGGCACTTGTTGACTGATAATTGAAGCATCTGAATTAGCATTTCTCTGCTGCCCATTCTGCAGTGGAAAATTCACATCATCTCCATTACCTCCCAGTTGTTGATTAGAAGTAACCCCCTGCCTTGTATCCCCAGTAGAGGGAGTAGATCCATCATCAGAGGTTACCCTTTTCACCCACCTAGTTTGCGGCCTGATTCTGGCTACTGGAGGTCTATTTTGTGCTTGCCTTTCACCTTGAGCCCTTGGCGGTTGCTGATTGTTTTGAGCAGTACAGACATGGCCCAACTTTTGGCACTGTTGACAGAAGACATGTTTCCACTCGTATATCACAGCCTGCTTTATCTTATTTCCTTGCTTATCACGCATCATAATGTACTCTTTCATAGGTTGAGTAACATCAATCTCCACCATAATACGAGCATACGACACCCTCAACCTTTTAGCCATACATTCATCTGTTACCAATGGAGTGCCGATAGGACTTGTAATCTTACTTAAGCTCTCATCACCCCACAAGTAGTTTGGTAACTTTGGTAAGGTGACCCAAATAGGAATGGCACGAAGTAAGTCTTCAGAAAGCTCAAAATTCCTAGTCCATGGAATAAGGAATATAGGCCTCCCAAAAATAGTGTATGGACCCTTCCTCAAAACCTCCTTACGCTCCTGCTCTAAATGAAACCGAACAATAAAATACCCATCCTCGTTATAATAAAGCTCTGATAACCCAATGAAGTTCCAGGCCTTCATCATAAAGGTTTTGACAGAGTTCATTGACAGCTCATCATCAACAACATATAGAATAAGGGAATTTCTCCAAAATTTCAACTCAGACTCAATATCCTTATCATCAATATCAACAAATACTTCACCATCTTCAATAGTAGGAGGTATATACCTGAGATTCATTCCTCTTTCAGGTAATCGGTTGCCACATGACTTCAGTCCACGCTCTAGGCTCTGCCCCCTCAGTCCTTTGAGTCTCTACCTCTTCCTCTACGATTTCTTCCTCCTGTTCATCTTCAATAATGGGTTCCAGTATCGGCTCAGGAGTTTGCTGCAACGGAGGCTCTTGATGTGGCGGAGTGACCACCTGCTCGCTCGGCGGCTCAGTTGGCAAGATGATTTCATTCCGTCGAATTTCATCCCTAACCTCGATTTGATTCCTGCTAGCACTACTTGGGGTATTGTTACCAGTAAGGATGGCTCTCACTACAGACGTCGGATTGTGGACCACCTTCTTCCGCGGCCGGCCCACCGGACGAGGCATCGGAAGCGAGAAAGGATTACACGTTTACTGTGTGTAAATCGCACCTACAAAACCCCTTGTTTGAATACCTGGCAATTAGCCTTACTGGCCTTGATCTTGATTCCTTTAATGTTGTTGGTTCTTAAGCATCATTTTAATACCTTCTTAAGAACCATATGAAAAAAAAAAATCTTAAATCAACGATCACGTTTTGAGCCAAAATTCAATTTTTGAGTTTCCCAAACCCACTTATATCAAATTTCAAAATCAAATGGATTCATGTTTATAGTATTAAAAAACGGTCTGACTTTATAAACACACAATTGCTAATCGACACGAATTCACACCAAGTATAGAAGATGTATCGGGGTTGACGGAGCTCACGGAGCTTCATTTTTTTGTTAAATTTAACGCAATAACAAAGTTAAGTGGAAACCCAAACAATCCCTAACATTTTAATCCATGCACGATGATCTAATTAGAATGAACCAAATTGATATCTATTTAGCAAGAGGGATTAAATTGTAATGTCACCCCACTAAGTAAGTGTTCACATTAATTTAGCTTATCCGACTTATATTACTTTATTTAGGTAGAAAACATAATTTAAGAAGAATATGTTTTTTCATTATTGACAATTATATATTTTAAAATTAAGCTACATAAATTGAAGTCGGAGAAGGTGAATTAGACCTCTCTTCAAACAACTTCTCTTAAAATAATTAAGTTGGATTTGATCGAGATGTTCTTGGGGTGAAATTTAGTCGAGTAAAAATTATTGGACAAAATAGCTCTCAACCCCACTTAAAAAATATATACTGTATAAAAAAAACTTTATTATACCCTTATATAGAGCCTTAATATTAAAAATTAGTAAAATGTTGTTATACCAACATGTGATACCAAACATGAATGAATGTAGGTACCACATATTGGTGCCAAACATGAAGTGAAATAAAATAATTGAAATCATTGGTGCCAATAATGGTGTCGAGTACCATATAATGGTTCTGGTCAAGAGTTAAATATATTAAACAAAGTTTAAATTTGGGGTTGAGAGCAATTTAATCGAGTCTTGTAATAATAATTTTTAAAGATTGATTATGATAGAATTAAAATGAGATAATTAGGGGTTGGAAGCAATACTTAACATGGGGTGACTGGTTACTGCATTTTGAAATTGAATTGTTTTTTACACACAACTTCACCTTTAATTTTTTTCACACACGCATCAAATTCTCTAATAAACTAACCTTATACCAACTTAAAACATATTAAATTGAAGTCATATTAAAACACCCCCTAATGATATTATGTCAAATCCGTTGTAAGCGTCCTATGACGAACTAAGACAATTAATTCATCTTATGGTTCATAGGAGTCCGGGCAACATTGGTCCGAGCCAAGCGTGTCATATGTTCGGACGGTAAGAAAATATGGTTAGGTTTACCCCAAGGGTAGCGCAGCGGAATTTTAAAATTTTCTTAACAAGCATGCTAATTGATTATTTATGTTACATATATTAAATCACATCAGAGTTTAACAAACATACCTATGAATCTGCAGCCCCTGTTAGATAGTGATTTCCCATGGATTTCCTTCTTCGATTTCCATTCCCTTTTACAGCAAGGTAGTTTGATGTGTCTGGGGTATTCTCCAACTGGGATCACCCCAATCGCCACTCGGGTATATAACGAAGCGGGAAATGATTTTACAAAATCGTTGCGCAGTGCAGAAAATCCGCACTCGGGAATTCTTTCTGCAAGACAGAAGTTAGTATAAATACTCCCTCCCATTTTATTTACATGACGTTTTAGACACTTGCACACATATTAAGAAAATCTATTTTCCACTATTCTAGGCAATAAAGAAGGCTAGTAGCTATTAATAGTATAAAGAAATTACAATTCTAAACAAACAAAAACCTATTAATAGTATATAATTGTATCGGTAATATTAATTATTATAGGGACAAGCCTATTAATAGTAGTCAAAACCCCTAAACGACAACTATTTGTAAAATGTGAAAAAGGTCTAAAACGACATCTAATTTAAATTGTAGGGAGTAATATATAATAACTGAGAATTCTCAACCTTGATATCCACGGATGGATGGTGGCTTGTTGTTGGGGTTGTGCTTAAATCCAATCTTACTTGCCTACGTATCTTCAAAAGAATCAACCCTACGTAGTTCGTAGGAAGCTTGTGGCGGCGGCTATGGAGTATATGGGAGGAGGCAGAATTTTATTTTTCTTGATAGAGAGAGAAAGAATAGAAGAGTGAATAATTGAATGAATAAAGCTCTCTACCACCCTCCTTATATAGTACTTTCTCCGTCCCGGTCAATGCTTCACATTTCGTTTTGTTAACATTTTTTCGGGCGGAAATTACTACTATATTACAAATTGAAAAAAAATTGAAAAAAATTATATATAAAAAGTATACTATTTATATAAATTAATACAATTTTTATAAAAATAAATTATATATGATTATATAGAAGTAATTTATGATCGAATAATAAAGTTAACAAAATAAAATGGGAAGCATTGACCGGGACGGAGGAGGGATTAAGTCGGCCCCATCTTTTGGGGCCCACACACAAGTGTAGTGGCAATTAAATCCAATTTAAATTTTGCGCAAGTGCACATATTAATCTAATTAATATGTCCTTTCAATTACTCCACAATTATATTTCTTTAATTAACATAAAATTGTATTTCCAAAATACAATTAATATATTATATTAATACGTAATATATATATATATAGACATATTATATATATATATACATATTATATATATACATATTATATATATGTATAATATATAATATATATATATATATATATATATATATATATATATATATATATAATATATATATATATATATATATATATATATATATATATATATATATATATATATACATATTATATATATATATATATATATAATATGTATATATTATAATATGTATATATATATATAATATGTATATTAATATTTATATTTTGAAAATGTTAATTAATTAATTATATATATATATATTATATATATATATATCTATATATATATATATATATATATATATATATATATATATATATATATATATATATATATATATCTATATATATATCTATATATATATATATATCTATATATATATATATATATATATATATATATATATATATATAATTAATTAATTAACATTTTCAAAATATTAATTATGTCACAAGCAATTATAATTAATCCAATTAATTATAATTCTTCTTATAGTACTTTTGACACGCCGGTCCACCGTATAGTGTGTGACCCATAGGGCCTCAATGTATTAAGCTAGACAGGACGGGTAGGCATCGTGGAATTCTCAGATGATTTCACTTGCAATATTAATACATGAGGACGTTTGAAATAGATCACAAAACTCTCTTTCGTTGGGGACGGCGATGGTAAGGTCCTTTCATATATATGTAACAAATAAAATTGCACAAATTGAAATTTTATTGATTTTAAATATTTAAGTTTACAATCTCTATAAATCCTCTGATTTGACTCTTCAAGATATATCTATAACTTGACTTTTGAGAGGTTAAGCGACTTTGACGCTTCGTCTTCTCGTGTTTGACTTGGGAGCTTTTTGACTCAAGGGCCTTCGTAGCTTGTCTACACTTTGACTTATTTGAGTTGGCGGTTGACGCTTGTTAACTTCCTTTTGACTTGATGGATGTCGTTGACTTCATCTTTGAGCTTCTTCACTTGAGAATCTCTATATTCTTCGAGGGCTTGTGAGCTTGATCTTGATTTGGATGGAGGACTTGACTTGAGTTCGTCTATTCATGGCTTCTTGGCTTGATTTTGATGAGCGCGTCTGGTTCTTCTTGGAATCTGGCCTTCGATCTTCTTTAGAGGAAGTTCGATCTCCAGGAAACGTTTATTCAAGGGCTTTTCAGCTTAATCTTGAATTAAACAGTACTTCTTGCCTTCTTGATTTGATTCTCCTTTGTGGAATTTGGACCTTCTATAACGTTTCTCCAAGTGCGCAATGGCTTTCTCCTGGATCAAACGTATGATTTTCTCCTTGGGACCTTCTTGAACTTCGTGGATGCCTTCTTGAACTCCGTGGATGCCTTCTTGAACTTCTGGAATTCTCCTTGGACTTCTGGCTTCTGAAATTTCTGATTGTGATTTGTGATTTTCTGGTGGAGAATGAGCTCCTTATATAGGTGTGGAAAAATAGAAGGACCAATTCTGATTGGTCGATGCAGATTTGATCTTATTTGTATTTGTTTCTTTCAATTAATTAATAACTTCATCAATTTTATGACGTGGCGCGTCATGATTGGTCTACTTGAGTCTTCTTTCCCATGACATTATTTTTAATTATAAAAATAATATTGACACAGTTAATATTCCGTGGCACCATTTGATTGGCCAGAAATAATTCATCTTTTCCACGCAATTATTTCATGAGAAATAATATTAAATGGATTTAAAAGCTCTAGAATTTTCACGTGGCACAATCTTATAGGCCACAAAATGAAGCACATTAAAATCATTTAATTTGATGATTTTTATTTTAATAATTTACTAGACACATTTTGTGTGTCTACAACCACACCACCTAGGTCCGACCCTCTAAGCTCCCGCACATACTCCTCACTATTTGACCAATAAGGATGACTCACAATCCTACATAAGCACTACCTCATGGTAACCCTTAAGGGCTTAGACACAAAGATGCCTCTGATTATAACTCATTGCCCTACGAAACGGACCCTCCTATGAGGTACAACTCAGAAAATATAATAGGTAAAAAACATAGCACAAGGCCAAGGGCGAGTTCGGGCGAGGGACCAAGAACATATGTTTAGATGAGAGCCAACTGCCAAGGACTAAGGTCCTGAAAATCTCAACTTGTTAGGCTATGAAAATTCCCAATTACCTTTGAATAACCTAATTAAACATGGTCAGGCCCATTAACCCTGAAATGAACCTATTAGCCATACTTGACACAATCAAGAAGTATGTACATAATCCGAAGGAACTGAGTCAATCGACCTACTTTGGACTCGAGTTATATATGACCTCAAATTCAAATACATGTAATTCCCCAAACACCCCCCCTCCCATTACACAATTTCTACCATTCTAGTTGAAATTAACTCTTAATTGTATATTTTTCATATAATTAACAATTGAAATTAACAATCTATTATTCCCTTGCCTAAGAAAACATGTGTATGATCTAGTATTTCATTAGATTACTTGTTGTGTTGTTTAAGGGCTGTGTGAGGACTTGTCTTTATTGTATAATCTTTGATGTTAGGTTAGTCTGGACACTGCAAGTCTACCTATGATCTGAACCGTTCGGGTAATAAACTTCTTCACCTACCAAAAAAAAAATGTGTGAAACTTCTTAAACGACAATTAAAAAAAATCGGAGGGGGTAGATATTTGGCTATTTGCATTTTGATCCTAGAGTTGAAATAACTATACTCTCGCCCATAAATAAATAATTGGGTTATGTACAACTGTACAAGAGCCTATATGATATATTGGTTTCAAGTTCTCCACTCCCAACTTATTATAAAATTAAATAGTTCATATTATTTTATCAAATCTTTCTTTGAGCATCGGTAGATAAAATAATAAATTTAATATTAAAATATTTAAATCAAAATATCGTGGCGTTACACTTTCTTCCCTTTGGATGGAGCTCGCCACTTTGAAGGAGTCAAAAGACCACTATTGACAATACAAGTAATGAGATGGTGGACTGGTTGTTCATATAGGTTGGAGCGTAAATCATTTGGTTTGTGATGCATTATCACTCTTGCATTTTTTCAGAACTTGGACTAAAATCTCTAGTTCTACTTCCATTTCAAATCTCCCTATCCTCTATTAAGATGGACTAAATCTTTGGCCAGTGTGTCAAAGCATTAAGATTGATAGTCAACATCTGCTGGAGAATTTTGATGATGACAACATGGCAATCCAAGTCACAGATTATCGAGTATATTGGATAAAAGAGTATTATGTTTTAGTCGAGACAGTGTTACTAGGCTCAAAGCAAGAGCTCACTGTGAAATGGAAAGCATTGAGGGAAAAAGCTCATCTTAGGCAGTTACAGCCCATATATGGAGATTTAACATACGTTATCGCTTGTCTTGGATTCAGCAAATATCAAAAAAAGGAAAAATTGCATTGCCCTCCCTTGTTGTTGATCGACTTTTCATACTTATCCCCAATATTTCAGCAATTACATCTAACCCCATTTTAGTTGACCGACTTGTAAATTTTCTGGAAATCTAGCTTCCCAAACACGCTCGTGTCCCATTTTCTTTTTTTTTTTTACTTCTTTATTTATCCTTTAAGTTTAATTATTTTCTTTTTTCTTTTTCTTTTTTAAGTCTCCTTCTTCTTCACGCTCTGGCACCGGAAAAAATTCAGTGACGGAGCTGCCGAAAACTAACAACTCAGATTGGAGTTGTATGAAGCTCCTATCGGAGATGTAAGAAGCTTCAATAAAAAAAAAATTCTTTTTTCTTTTTTTATTAGTTTTTAATTCTTTTCTGAAAAATATTGGGACTAAAAATGAATTAATAATTTTGTATGCATATTTTTGCAATAATATTATAAGATCATTTTGAGATTTGGATAAGTAATGTGGGTAAATTTTAAATAATTTATAGTCAATTTTGTAAAATGGAAAAGTTTAAAGATAAATGTGTAATAAAGAATAATTCAAGGTGTTTTGGTTTTTTTGAAACCGAAACTTAAATGAGGGAAAAATGGTACTTATAGGTTTTAGTTCGCATAAAGTTAAGGTTGTGGGGTTAAATGTAATTATATTTATCTAACAGGGGGTGTGGATGAAAGAAAAAAACTAAAAGGGATAAAAAAGCAATAAAAAAAACTAAGAGGGGTCTAGATGCAGTTTGCCCATCCAAAAATTACATTTGAGATGCCATCCAAAAATTACATTTCCTAAATACTTAGGAAATGTACTTTTTCAAGGGACTATAACAATGGAAAATAAGAAGATTTTAGTGAATGGACCGCATGGCAAAGTAAACAAAATGTTAGCTTTGTGTACTAGACCTTATCACCTTACTGAGTTCTTTACATTTGATTGAATGCCAAGAAATCATTTCATTCTCATATATCCTCCTAAATTTGACTTTCATATGAATGATTTCGGGCGGAAAAAGTGGTTTACAGAAGCCGGATCGGTAATACATTTAATGGAAGGATAATGGTTTCTAGTGCACTGGAATAGGTCAGTGTGGAGATCGAGGCTTGTTTGTGACTGGAGATGTTTTGTCCTTTCGTAGATGACAGAGAGTTTATGGAGTTTGTGCTCCCGTTCAAATAATAGTATTAGTTAGTACCGGTTAAATTTTAAAATTCGCATATTTTATCCTTACAGTTTCAATGATTTATTTTCGGTTTAGCATTTTACATTTAGCCTTGTGTCCCGTTGTCATTCTAATGGAACTACGGATGGCAATGGACTGGGCTGGGCTGGACCGCCAGAGGCCCGGTCCTGGCCCGACACACTTGGCCAAGGCCCAAGCTCGAGGGCGGACCTAGATTTTAGGCTCAAGCCCAGTCCGTCATGGGCTGGGCCGGGCTCGAGCGGCCCATTTTTTATTTTATTTTTTCAAAAAAATTCTAAAGTCACACATGGTAGTTAATTTTTTTTAGAAAAATTAAAAATTAAAAGATTTAATAATTTAAAATAAAAAAGTTATAAATTATTGGTTGTAATATATATTAAAATATATAATCAGTAGAAAATATTATAAATACATAGAAAATATCAAAGATGTATAAATTGCAAATTAATTTAATACTACTAAATACTAATGTAAATAACAAAAATATAGAAGAAGAAGAATTAGTTTTTAAATTAATTTGATTTTTTAAATTAAAATGTTTAAATTATTTTTTTATTAAAAATATATAGTTTTCTTAAGTCATGTTTGGTTGGAAGGTTTCTAAAGTGCTGGTCAACTCAAATGTAGTTGAGTTTGGACTAAAATGTAATTGTATGCACATGGAGGTCTTTTTTGAGAAAGGGGCCATTAGTTGTCACTAAAATCAAATAACTCAACAAACAAAATAGTCATATTACATATATTATATATAAAATATAAAATAAAACATATACACACTTGGGCCGAGCCTGGACCAGGCCGGGCTAGTGGGCTAGAAATTTTGGCCTAGGACCGGCCCATGGGCCTATGTAACAGGCCCAGCCCAATAGGGTGATGGGTGGGCCTGACCCGACAAAATCGGGCCGGGCCTGGGTCGGGCTCGGGCTGTCCGGCCCAAATTGCCATCCCTAAATGGAACTCCGTACTCATTAGTTATTATAAATTCTTACAAATCTGATATGATCTTGTGTGTATTATGCATACCCTCTGTCCTTCAACAAGAAGCTTCCCATATTGATTTTGGTCAACATTTTAAGGTTATATTATTATTTTAGTGATGAATGAATAAATAAGAAACTGTTCTTTTCGTTTGAACGTGACTGAACTGAACTGAATAAAGCCGGAATGAACTGGACATAACTTAACTGAATTTATTTGTGGTATAAAATACAACTAATCAAATCTAAATAGAACATAATTAAACTGATTTGAAAATAATGAGTTTTCAAACGAAGATAACATAGCCTAATTGATAATGGTTATTATTTAAAAATGTGGAATAGATATAAGGTATGAATAAATAAATGATACTTCCTCCGGTCACTTTGAAGAACCCATTTTGTTTAGTTGACTTTTTCGACGTCCACTTTGACCTCAAATTAATCATAATTCATTGTGAAAAAAAAATTAAAAATTATATTATGAAATAGGGTCCATATCTTATAAGTGCCCTACTAAAACCCCTAATATCATAATTGTACCCACTAGATAAACAATGAAGTACATTCTAGTACTCGAATTTGACTTTTTCACTTTTCAATTATTGAGTTTTGGCTGATCCAAACAGCCTTAGTGAAAAAAACATGGTCTTATAATTTTCGTAATTTTTCTTTTTCTTTTTTTCTTTTTTTCTTCCTTTTTCTTTTTATTCTCACCCTTATTCTAATCTATTTTCTTCCTTTTTATTTTTTATTTTTATTTTTTCATCATCATCTTCTTCTTCTTCAATTTTATGGTACCGGAATGATATCCGGTACCAGAAAATAGATATCCGGTACCGGAGCTCCGACGGAGCTTCACAGTGACAGTGAAGCTCGAACAGTGAAGCTTCGATCGAGCATTGTAACAGTGAAGCTCCGATTCGAGCTTCACTCTCCTCAATCGAGCACTGTAACAGTGAAGCTCTGATCGATGTGAAGCTCCGATTCGAGCTTCACTGACACAGTGAAGAAGGAGCTTCACTGTTAGGGTGAAGCTCGATCGAGGAGCTTCACATCTCCGATTGGGGTTGTGAAGCTCCGATCTGGAGCTTCACGCCCCAAATCGGAGCTGTGAAGTTCTGATAGCTCCGATGATCGGATCTCCGATCTTCTTTAATTTTTTTTTTTTAATATATATTTTATTTTTGTGATAGTTCATTTTTAATATTAAGTTTATAGGGTTCATTTTGCAATAAAATTTAGAAATTATGTAATTTAAAAAATAAAGAAAAAAGAAAAAAAGGTTAAGGTCTTGTTTGGATCACCCAATGACAATTTAGTAATTAGAGCTAAGTCAACCCAAAAAACCAGTTTCAGGTACTACAACGTAATTGTTGATCTATTGGGTACAATTTTGAGAAAGGGGTGTCTGGTAGAGTAGTATTCTGATATTAAATATTATGAAATATAAGAAGTGCACTTTTATAATATAATTTATTAAATTATTTTTTTATGATGAATTATGATTAATTTGAGATCAAATCGAATATCGAAAAAGTTAACAAAATGAAATGGGTTCTTGCAAGTTATCGGAGGAAGTATTAGTTAATCGGGTAAAGTTGTAAATATATGAGTTTATTTTATGGGTATTATTTAATTGGATTTTATGGTCCACTTGACAAAAATGAAAATCGGAAATTTTAGTTAAACCATAGAGAATAAACTAAAAAATACTCCTCATCTGTACTGGGAGCCGGGAGGAAATATTAATTATTTATTCCTCATCTGTGCAGACAACAGAGTATACTAGTTTTCGAAGTTGCAGCAAGATTATAGTCTTTGTCACTCCACGTGATTATATTCGTGTGCCCGTGACTATATTCGTGTGTCGGTGCAACTTTACTTGACATAGTTTTGTCCTACTTGAAAAGTGGTTTACATTTATTAAGGCTATTTAATTAAAAGGTAAAAAGAAAAAGAAAGGAATAGGGGAGTATTTTTAAATTAGTTTTTACCTGCTGATTCTATCGTCGAGAGTTAAATAAAATTGATTTTAATCAAAATTAATGTTTATTTGTCATTTTAATAAAAAAGAAGGTTTGAGTAGCAAAAGCATAATTTCTTATGTTTGATTTGTCTTAAAAAAGTATTTGATCCGTCCCTGCTAAAATTTCCCATTTGATTTGATTTTGTTGATTTTTTTAGTCTCTATTTGACTCCGATTTAATTCTAAATCGTACCGAAAAATAAATAAATTTAAAATTATATTATGAAAGTACAAATCTTATATTTTCATAATATAAATTCTAAAATTATTTTTTCGGTGTGAATTAGGACTATTTCGGAGTCAAACATAGATTTAAAATGTCAACAAAATCAAATTGGAAGGTTTAGCACCGACGAAGGAAGTAATAGTTATGGATTTAGTATTAATTTTAACCTAAAATTTGAATATGTCGCACAAATATAAAGAGATCAGTGATGAATGCATTATGGATTATCAATATGAGAAGAAACGAATCATGGAAAAGTTTATAAAAAAGAAGAGGAAAGAAACTACTGTACATCGATATGAAACAGTAAGCTATTCGGATTGCTAGCAAAGTGTGGACTGCTAATGAATCTTGATTAATTATATAGGTCTCATCATCAAACAGTTGTATTATTGACTCCGAGCTTATATACTCCCTCCTTCCCAAAACAGTTGCACCGTTTTGATTTTTTGCAATCAATAAAAATGAAGTTTGACTACAAATTACTCTTAAACTATAATAGTAAAATATTCATCAAAATTATATTCCGAAACTTTCCATCCTAAACTTTCAATATGTAATTTTATAAAATATTTTGTTATTATAGTTTAAGAGTAATTTGTAGTCAAACTTGAATTCTGTTGACCGCAAAAAGTCAAAACGGTGCAATTGTTTTGGGACGGAGGGAGTATACGCTTATCAAAGCCACGGACGAAGGAGCATCCATTACACAACCTCCTTGAGGATGTGCGGAGCCTCTTGCGCCGGCCTTGGGAGAGTGCGTTGCAACATACTAAGAGGGAAGGGAATGCGTCTGCGGATTCCTTGGCCAAGCTAGGACATGAGGTGTGTTGGAGAATTAATATAAATGACTAGATTTCGTTCCTCCCCAACAGCTTAAACTTTTGGGAGAGTTGAATTTCTATCATGGTATCAGAGCTATCAGGCTCACGCCCACCTGGGTTCAAATCTCCCCGGAGACAACTCCGCCCCATATTGAATTTCCACTCGAATGGCCTCCTCAAAGAGGTTGAAATCGGCCACGAGTGCGGGGGAGTGTTGGAGAATTAATATAAATGATTAGATTTCGTTCATCCCCAACAGTTTAAGCTTTTGGGAGAGTTGGAATTATATCAAGGTGGACGGGCTTTGCCTTTGGGAGTTGCCTCCTCCGCCTCTCCTTTCGTTTTTAAATAAAGATGTAGAGAACCTTGTCCTCGTAGCGTAGTACTCTTTTTGTTAGAGTAGGTTTATTTTCCGGTTGAGCAAAAGAAAAAAGATGTTTCTAATATAGATTCACATTTTCAGCTATGCATGGCTTCAGAACAAAGTTAATTTCAGATATTAGTTTTAAATCGAAATTAATTTTACAAGTTTGTTTTAAGCAAAACAAATTAGTTTCAAGTTAGTTTCAGAACAAAGTTAGTTTCATAAGTTAATTTTTAAAAAAAATTAATTTCATGAGTTACATTCAAATTAGTTCTAGAGAAAACGTAATTAGTCCACAAGTTAATTAGTTTGGATTTTCTACCACAATTCAAGTTGTCATCTCGATTAACGTCAGTTATGATGTCGACGTATGACATGTGCCATTGCTCACTGTCGCCCCTACCTACTATGTACTTGTTATCAATATTTAAAAAGTATCAAATTAAAATTTTATTTTATATTAGTAATATTGAATTAAATTTTATGGATATAATAGTTATTAATATGTTATTCATTAAAATTATGATAAACAACATAATTGATAGAAAGAGTCAAACAATAAATCAAACTAGACACTTAAATTTTGATGAAGCCGAATTTGAATTAACATCTCTTTCGTAATTCAAATAAAATTCATAAATTTGACATTTTACGAGAGGTATATTTTAAGACGGTTATGTATATGTTTGCAAGAGCTATCCCGTCGTCTAACTTTTTGCCTTTTTAAAATAATGAAGAAATGGAAAAGAGAGAATGATAATTTATGACAGATAAAGTTATCCGCCGCATATTAGCGACGAATACTGTATCTGTTTCGAAATCTCTTATGCTTCCCGATTTTCTTCATTGTCCCCATTTCCTCCACAATAAATCAACTCCTCCCATTCTGCCCGCCATTCCTGATCTCAAAATCAAACCTCGACTATTTTTTTAACGAATTTGGGCAATCTTGGACTCTTTTCGAAGCTCGTTGAACAACGAACACGTGTGGTCATTCAATTTCATTCATCTTGAGCTATTTATTCTGGAATTGAAGGTATTCATAACTTTTTTGAATTTGAGAATTTGTAATTTCAACTAATTTGAGCAATTCTATGTTTATGGTTAGTCCCAAACTTGTTGAACACATATGAAATCACACTACAAACAATCATAGTCATATTTCACCATTCGAACCGTAAACTGGATCAGTTTAATTGATTTTGGAAAAGGAAGAACATCAACAGAAACAAAGTTAATCTGGAAACTATTTAACTTGAATTGATTTGGGGGAAAGGGTACTTACTTGTCAGGAATTGAGAGGTAAGCAGGTGGAAGACATGAGATAGTAATCAGGCGGAAGATAGACGGTGGTAATCAGGCGGAAGACAGACGGTGGTAATCAGGCGGAAGATGGCGACACACGGTGGTGGTGTAAACATCTTCGGAAGCTCTGACAAAGAAAGATTTCACTCGCAGCTAGGGTTTCTCCATTGATTTTTTCACTGAACTCTGAAATTGAACTGATGAAGAGAATCGATCTGAGAAATGAAAATGGCACGGGATGATAGAAGCGATGACATTTACTTAAACGTGTCGTCTTAGTGAATGTCTAAGTCGGCCCTCCTTTAAAAGAGCTAGGTCTAATCCTTTGGTTGGTCTCCGTCCAAAATAGCCGAGGCACTTGGGTAAGTGCCGCTTTAAAAGTGCCACGGTAGATCCATTTCCTTGTAGTGGTAGGGGGGTTAAGCTTGAACTTGGTAATTTGATAAATTTATTGTGATTAGTATATCATGTTTTGATATTTTTTTACTTTTTTTTTTTTTGAAACGGCTAAATATATTTATATAAATAAAAGGAGAGTACAAGCAATGCTCTAAGTGGTACAATAATAGTAACCAACAAATCCAACGGCTTCCAAACCTCTAACTATTACAACTTGCCATAACCACCAATCCCGTCCTAAGCTATATAAAGCAAAGAACAAACGCCGCGAGGACAAAGTGAGCTCCAACCTAAAAAAATCAAATTCTAACAAGCAATCTCCACCAAGCTTTAAAAAGTAGTAGCCACTCAATTAAAGAGCAAGGGCCGACAAGGTCGAGAGCAACAAACAGGGGACAACTTCACAAGGCAAGGGTGAAGAACAAAGCCAACTAAGTATCACCCGAGCAACCAAAGCGAACGAAAGGGAAGATCAAACATGAAGCGAGTAATTTAAAATAATTTTTCTATACTCCAACAAACGACGGTTTCCTTATCGTATTGGAATTATAGTCTATTCCTCACTTCATATTTGGACTTCACCCAATAAAGACGTGAAACGGGGTATGACAAGTAGTTTAAAATAATTTTCCTATATTCCAACCAACGACGGATTCCTTATCGTATTGGAACTATAGTCTATTCCTCACCATACCCACTAACACAAGGGACGAAACACCTCCAAACCAAAGGCTCCTAAAAAACCACACCAACTCATTAAACTCATGCCGTCATGCGATCTCGCTCCTACACCCATGTACTAGGATTAGGAAAATTTGTTTGATTGTTCAGAGACCATTGATATGTAAAAATTACATGTAATTCCTAAAAGTCATAATTATATATAGACAGGAAATTGGACACAATTGTACTGAAATTTATTAATTTTGTTTTAGTTAGGTTAGTCATTCAATGAATTTCGATGGTTCATGGATGTACAGTTGCCTTGTTGATGGAAAAATTATCCCGTTAATTTTGCAAAATGCATTGAAGATTTGAAGCCTTCGTTACATTTGCACTGACACATACCCCTAGTTTGAGCGAGTAAGGGGATGATGAAGCAATGCAACCAAATGTAGGAAAAACATGCATATTGTCGTTTTTTCTTTTGAGATCGATAAATGTGCATAATGTCTGAGGTTCACTACTGATGTAGAATGTATATATATAGATGACAAATTAAATAAAAACGTAAGTGAGCATACATTATTGCTGAAAAAAATGTCTACAGAACAATCACCAAAAGTTCATATCATTTCCACACATACTATCAAAATACAAGAATGCAGTTCCGAATCTGATCAGCAAACAGTCCGTATCAATTTGACGCCGACCGATTTGGAGTTGCTGCAGCTTGAGTACGAGCAACGTGGTCTCCTCTACCCCAAACATGATCATCAGGTGCCAAATGTAGCCGGCAGTACCACTTCTTTAGTCAATCACCTACGACTAGCTCTCGAGCGAACGCTTCAGTTCTTCCCTCCTCTTGCTGGACGACTCTCCACTACCCTTGTCGATGACGGCACAGCCACTCGCTTCTTCATTGAGTGTAACAATGCCGGAGTTGAATTCATCCATGCAAAGCTTGACCAAGATGCTAATCTTCCAGTTGCTCATATCATTGGCTCCAATGCCTCTGTTCCTGAGGTTTGTTTGTACTACTCAACTTTTATTATCTACTACTACTATCTACTACTCCATCCGTTCTCTCAGAAGCTCCCTAATATGACTTTTTTGGGTCAACAACTTTCAACTTTAACTCCTAATTAATCTTTAAACTATGATGATAAATTATTTAACGAAATTATATTATGAAAATATAGAATCTAAATTTTCATAATATAATTTCGTTACATACTTTATCAATATAGTTTAAGAGTAATCAGAAGTCAAAGTTGGAATATGTTGATGGAAAAAAATCAAACTAGGAAACTTCTGAGAGAACGAATGGAGTAATAGCCGGTACTTGAATACTTCAAATTTTTTTTCTTTTTAAGGTATCAAGATTTTATATTACTTAGAAACTCTCTCCGTTCCATAATAAACTTCATAAACAACTACTTTCTCTCGAATTAAGGAATAATAATAAAAAATTAATTTGTGTGGTGTATTATATTGGTAAATTGTTAATATGTAGGATAAAGTATGAGAGGGGATGTATAAAGTGATGATAAAGTATGGAAAATTGAATAATAAAGTTTTGGTGAGTGTGGTAAAAAATTTCCATTTTTGGGTTAGGAAAATTGTAATGGAACATCAAAAAAGTAAAATAAGAAAGTTTAATATGGAACATAGGGAGTAATATATACTTTGAATGAGTTACTTTTCAATTTGTTTTTAGATTATTTACGTTTGCTTATAATTAATATACTTTAAATTAGTTATTTTAGTTTTTTTTTTTTAGATTCTTAACGTTTGATTTTCTATTGAAGTTTTAGGAGGTTTGTATAATAAGTGTGGTGTTTGGTTTAATTAATGCCAAGATCCATAATAAAGTTGTGAGATAATGTCAAAAAAAAGAAACGTAAATAATCTAACAAAATTGACAAAAATGAAATACGTAAAAAGTATTAGTTAATTACGTAGAGTTTATTCACACTACTTGATCAGTCTTAATCTTAAAAGAAATCTGATTTTATATTATGCCATGCACATGTAGAAAATTTATTAGAAATTTAATGAGTAATTCATAAAACGATTGGGAGGAATGGTAAAATTATAAGTGAATATTTCACACTTTCAAAATATACCAAAAAAAATAAATTAAATTAAATTGACGACCTATAAACATATAATTGTCTAGATAAAACCAAAAAACTTTGTAAAATTTCAAAAACACGAAAACAATTATGAAAGAAAAAAAAAGGAAAACAAAAAATGAAAAATTAAAACTCAAACAAGAAAAAAAAACATTGTGACAGATACTTGACATGAGATGTATGAATGTATCAGGAGATGTCGTTTAAAAGAAAAAGATTTTGATTGATAAACAATATAAATACAGTTCTATTATATATGATCACAGGTTTTCTGCTCTTTCTTCCCTATGGATGGAGTTCGCAACTTTGAGGGAGTCAGACGACCGCTATTGACAATACAAGTAACAGAGATGGTGGATTGGTTGTTTATAGGTTGGAGCGTAAATCATTTGGTATGTGATGCCTTATCATTCTGGCATTTTTTCAGAACTTGGACTGAAATCTCTCGTTCTACTTCTATTTCAAAACTCCCGATCCTCAACCGAGATGGACTCAATCTTCAACTAGTTGGCTGTCAGAGCATTAAGATTCGTAATCAACATCTGCCGAAGAGATTTGTTGATGACAACATGGCAATCCAAGCCACATATTATCGACCATTGGATAAAAGAGTATTCCGTTTCAGTCGAGACAGTGTTGCTAGGCTCAAAGCAAGAGCTAACTGCGAAATGGAGAACAGTGAGGGCAAAATTTCATCTCTACAGGCAGTTATAGCCCATATATGGCGATCTATCATGCGCTATCGTTTGTCCATGGATTCACCAGATAACCAAGAAACAACATTTGAGATACCAGTTAGCATGAGGCAGAGGCTAAGTCCACCAGTTCCGGAAGAATACTTTGGAAATGTACTTTTTCCAGGGATTATAACACTGGAAAATAAGAAGATTTTAGGGAACGGCTTGGGTTGGATCGCATGGCAAGTAAACAGAATGCTAGCTTTGAATACTAGACCATATCAACTTGCTGAGTTCTTTAGGATCTGGGTACAACAACCCAAATTTCTGACGCTTGATCGAATGCCAAAAAATCATTTCGTTCTTATACATTCTCCTAAGTTTGACTTCTATATGAATGATTTCGGGTGGGGAAAGCCGGTGGTATACAGAAGCGGGATGGCTAATACATTTGATGGAAGAATAATGGTTTCTAGTTCACCGGAACAGGGCAGTGTGGAGATCGAGGCTTGGTAGATGACACAGAGTTCATGGAGTATGTGCTCCCGTTCAAATAATCGTATTAGCTAGTATCGTTATTTTTTAATTTGCATATTTTATCCCTACGGTTTCAATGATTTTACTTTTTGTTTAAGGATTTTTGGTTAGGCTTGTGGCCCCTTGTCATTTTAATGGGACTCCGACCAATATATTTGTTCTCCCTATAGCTGTTGATTGAAGTGAGGGGCTACTCAGTACTCACTAGTTATTATAAAAAATTGGCGTATTTCCTTTTACCTTTTAAGATAAGTACTATACAACTAGTTTCTTAATATGTTATAAAAATTACGAGAATGGACATATTTCAATTTAGATTTTGACTTTTGTTAAAATGACTTACACACCCTTCCATTTTTGAGAATAAGACATTTACCCCGTATTAATCAAACAATTACATCTGAGTTCAAAAAGCTCAAAATCCGTTGACCAAACTAAATGGAAATGTTCATTTTGTCCAACCAAACATGTCCTTAGTATTTTTGTTTTTTATTTCCTCTTCCTTCTTTGTTATTAACAGCTCGTACTGGAGCTATAGGTACACCTCCGACCAACTCCGATTAATCGTAGATGGTCCTGCTCCGATCAGATCGGAGCAGCACATCATCGATTTCATCGGAGCTGTTACTAGCTCCAATCAGCGGCAGCGCAAATCGGAGTTGTGCAACTCCAATTTGCTTTTTTTATTTTTTATTTTTTGGATGATATTTTAATATATAAAATTTATTAGGACTTAGTTGCAATAAAATTTGGGACAAATTTGAAATTTAGAAAAGTTACATGTCTTATGTTGCATTATTAAGTGCCAAATTGGTAAAATTAAAAAAATTTAAGGCAAATGTGTAATTAATGAAAATTGGAGTTGTTTGGTCTCAGTCAAAATTCAATATTCGGTAAAAATGTCTTTTCATTGATTTAATTCGCCAAAAGTCAAGTTCGTGGGTTTAGGTGTAACTTTTTTTTTTTTTTTTTTGAAACAACAAAAGATTTTATTAATGAAGGAGCATAAAAAATGCTCAAAATAAATACAAGAAAGTTCACAATCGGAACAAACCTCCAGGTTAACACACATAAGACCAAGACTCACTGCACCCTCCACACCAAACAATAGTTATAACAAAAAAGTTCACACGCCATAGGCCAAGGCTAAAATCCTATTCGAATATCACTCCAAATTACCAACAACTTGAAACCACCAACATCACCATTACCGCAACAAATCCAAACAAACACGGGATCGAGAGGTACAACACCGTCAATTTATCAAGAGTTTCAAACTGGATGAAAGAGAGCAAATGACAAGCAAAAAGCTAACCACCATCACAACAAAATATACATGGAAACCAACACCGTCAATTCCATAGACTAGAGCAAACCCCAAAACCGTTGTGACCGTGACTCCACTTGCCCCTCCTCCCCCCGCGTCTATTATGTCCATCCTACTAGTTAGATGTCAAGATCTGGGGAGTTTACAAGTTGTACCACCAACTCTTAGCTAAGTCCAAATGATGAACATATATTTCGCTACAAATGTAGGGTACTCAGCAAGAAAACAAAATTAAAGATGATTTTTTCTTTTGGACTAGGGAACAATAAAAAATGGAAAGTGGCTCAACGAGAATCTTAGGCCGTCTCCGTTGGAGACGCAACAATCCACGTAGTTGAGCTTGGGCTCAACTGTTGAGCCCAAGCTCAATTATATTATTATTTTTTTCTTTTTGCATTTTTTTTTCTTTGTCTTGTTGTGTTGAATGTTGATGATATACGTATACTACTACACATTACTACTACCAGCTTGCCGTTTTGTTATTATATCATCTTTTTATTTTTTTTCTTCTTCTTTTTTTGTTTATTATTTTATTTCCATATATAATAATTCATAAATAAAAATAATAACATAAAATTTATAAAATAATCCATTAAATTACATAATTTTTATTAAAAAAATAGTTTATGTTTATTGTTTAACTTTTAATTTTCAACTTATGTAATATTTTATATTTAATGTTTAACTTATAGTTTTTCACGAGTGTATTTTTTTAAGTTGATAGTCTCTTGTACTATTTTAATTTAATTTTTTTTAAATATTTATTGCATTTTGAAATATCATATAATGTTTTAAAATGAAATGAATAATTGATTTAAAAACTTAATGGAAAAAAAAGATGAAATAAAATAATAATAAAATAAATGAAAAATAGGAGATCAATGGGGATCAACCGTTGGAGCATGTTGAAATAGTTAGGGATTAACTTAATTAGTGGAATGATGACGTGGCGCAGTTGAGCTCCAATTTTGGGATTAAGGGTCGGAGAAGTCATTACCATGAATAAACGAGGCAAAGGGAGCCCACACAAGAAGCCAACTCCAAGCCGCCGCCACCTGTACAAAAAAAATCTTCCTCAGCCGTCAAAACCCCCAAACCAAAGAATATCAGTAGCACACTAGCACCGATCCAAAACACAACCCAACAGGATAAAGCAATGAAACTGATCAAGTGAGCCGGAGTAATTAAATCTTATGATTGAAGGATATTGGTATTGGATCTAATTGTTTAATTGTTTAAGGATTTATCTGTAATAAAACGAACTAACAAGGGTATTATATCGAAAAAGCTCTACCTAAAATAAATTTTTTATTATACATTAACCCAAATATTTTATAGGGTTTCTTACATCTAGCACCCTTTTAGTCGATTTTATTACAGATATGCCATGTTAGTCAAATAATTAGGATGTTTGCAATAGTTGACAACTGTTTAAGATTAATTTAATATCAAAGTTGACAACTGTTGATAAAAAAAGTAAATTAAAGTGAATAACATATAGTGATGTTGGCAATAGTTTTAACTTAAAATAAAATAAGTGCTTTAATTAAAGTAGAAGTTGGTAAAATAGTATTATTAGAAAATTTGATGGGTATTTGCAAAAAGTTACTTAAATTCATATAAGTTGTAAGAGTAGTGTTTGCAAACCTAAATTTTTCGACAAAAACAATTAAAATCCAGTTTAATTTAAGTACAAGCTGCTTAAGAGGTACAATTCAGCTTCACCTTATCCAGCTTAATTTAAGAGAATTTGACAACTTATAAGTTGTTACAAACACTAAAATAGACTACTACTTCCTCCATTTCATTACAAACTTCCTCTTTGGTGTTGCTGTCATGTTTGACTCGTATATTACACCTAAATTATATTGATAAAAAAAATTTAAAAAATATTTAAAATACTACTAACTTATGAACTTTAATTATATAATTTTAAAAAGAATTGCATCGTATAATTTAGGAGTAATGTGCGATCAAACATGAAATATGTTGACCGAAAAGAAAGTTACTAATGAAATGGAGAAAATGGAGAAAGTACTACGTAAAATAAAAATAAATGATAATTGGATAATTTAAATTGTCATAAACACCTCGATGAAGTAAATAATACTTCGTATTTAGTATCGAGATAATCAGGGTGCACGACTCCACGTGATTATATTCATGTGGCCACGTGACTATATTCGTGTGGTCGGTGCAACTTGACTTGAGAGTTGAGATAGTTTTGTCCTACTTATTTAATTAATTAAGACTATTTAAAAAGAAAAATAAAATACTCCTCTCTATTCCACCAGTGTTCTAGTTTGACTTTTTTCGATCAACAATTTTTAACTTTGATTCCTAATTACTTTTAAAACTATAATGATAAAGTATTTAACGAAATTATATTATGAAAATTTAACTAAAAAAAGGAACAAAAGACAATAATGCATATTTTGGATAAGTTAGGCATACGTGTGCTTAATTTAGCATGTCTAATCATAGTTTCGACTCAGGTGTTAACCAGTCCATGTACAATGTAGTTACTATCTGGGATATATGTCCCGACTGAATTTCGTTATATTTGCATCTGAATTTGAATAAGTGGTGTCCTCATACGGTCGTGTGCCAAGATGACCTCAAAGCTGTCACTCCTCTATTTGTGTAATATAATGCTTTCGTTTAAAAAAAAAAAAAAGGAAAAGAAAATAATAATGCATTAATTAAATATACTTGATATAATTTTGTCCTACTTCTTGCTTAAAAAATGCTGTCATTATTATTGTAGTTTTGCTTATTATTATTAATAAAATTTTGCTGATTTCAAAAAACATTGATGTCATTTCTCTCCTCATATAGTCACACACTCACACTCCATTTGGGGCTTAGTGTAAAAAACAAAATACATTAAATTAAATAGATAGGGATTAAAACATCTTGCTAATATATATTGCTAATAATGTATCAATTAAGTTAAATTCGGTACCATCATTACGTTTTCTTTTTCAATGCTAAGAAATAATTACAACGAGAAGAATCCTCCAAAACCTAACCTAAGATATAACCACCAGAATTATATCAACACCTTTTACAAACTATATCAGTTCGTTAACATCTTTACATATTTACATATTAGTTCATTCATGATTAAACGCACTAACATTATTACATATTAATCCATTTTTTTTTCAACTTCTCATCATCAAACAATTGCCTGGTGACGTTTCCACTGTGAATTCAAATAATTAGACATGCATAGTTTCAGATCAAAGTTAGTTTCATAATTTAATTTTAAACCAAAGTAATTTCAGAAAAAAGTTAGTCCACAAGTTAGTTTGAGACAAAAAAAGTGTTCGCTTCGTTAGTTTCAACATCAGTAGTATTAGTTTCATCAGAAAAAGAAGTATTTTATTAGTTTCAGCACCAATAATGTTAGTTTCATAAAAAAAAAAATTAAGTTTTATTAGTTTCAATTAACATCAAAGAGTAATAATTTCATTAGTTTCACCACCAACAAATATAATACCGGTAAAATCCCTATCAATCAACCACCTCCACCCTACACCACCACTACCACCATATAAAAACCCATTTTTCTATGAAGATTCTAGCAGGATCTCACTTTACTCAACAACAATCAGCGGCAGCAGAATAACCAATTGGTTTTGCCAAGGAGAACTCGCCTCTCAATAGCTCTTCCTTAGCTTAGAACCACAGTCGAACTCATCGGAATTTAGCTCACCACCGAGATTCCTTGATTTATCTAAAATCATCTTTGCAATCTGTTGTATTTCAAACCCAAATTTCCAGAATAAAGAGATTCATATATTAAATCGCCGGCAATTGAAGAAAAAGGAGAATGGCGAGCAACATGCTTTGTATCGAATTGTCGGAAAGTGAAGAAAAGAGAAGCACAACAATGGACAGAGAACGGTGGTGCTGGAGACTTAGATTTGGAATTCACCCATTAAAATAGAATTGATTAATATATTCTATATAATGTTGGAGACATATCAATATACTCCGAAATACAAATGTGTAATATCAACTATCTATGTGACACCAATATGCTATTTCCCCTAATAATAATAATAAGTGGTAGAGTGGTATGAAATTGGAGTTTGAAACCAGAATATTTAAAAACCTTAGGAAAAAAACACAAAGAACGCTTGAATGTGAAAATGTTAATGGACTAAACTGTAAAGACTTCGAAAGTGTTGGGGTCTTAGAAAAAGGCGCCAATAACTTTAAGGATTCAAAACAAATCCAAAATAAGCTGAAGGACTCCAAAAAAGATTTAAGGAAAATTCATCAACCAATCAGAACATAACGCCTAGCAAGTCTTGCAATGAGATGGAAAGAACGAGACCAATGCCTACGTAAGCTGAAGGATTGAAGCCTCAATAAATATGTACATGAGACATGAGTACATCCAAGCATTTCAAAAGAAACGGTACAATTTATGTACCCAGTTTTATACATGGTTCTTTCTTATAGCCTTTGGATCAAGAATTGACGGGTGGATTTCTTTGTTTTCAAGTTGGTTTTGTTATTTAATTGACTTGGACAATGATTCAACGTTTTGGAGAAATATTCTAGTGGCTGATCTATGTCCGGTCTGTCAGTCGGGGTCAGAGTCTGTTTTACATATTATGCGAAATTGCTCATATGCTCGTCTCTTTTGGGCAGTGTCACATATTTCGCAGGGAAGCTTGGCTCTTGCTGCGGCTGATTTGCAGGATTGGATAGAACAGGTACGAAGGAACTTGTCGACGGAGGACCTTATGTTTTTTCTCACCGCATGTTGGGAAATTTGGACAAACAGAACTCAAATTGTGCACCAGCAACAACCGTTTGATGCAGCCCAATCTGTGAATTTTGTGCGGCAATATTTGTTAAAGTTTGCTGAAGCTCAGGTCCTGTTTCAAAATCCACGACCACCAGAACCTCAAAGAGCTTGGAAGCCACCGGATCCTGGAGTTGTTAAATTTAATTTTGACGCAGCTGTTTTTACTGTTCAGAAAGGTATTGGTTTGGGTGTTGTAGCCCGTTCTTGTGATGGCAGTGTTTTATGTTGGCGGCGCCAGTTTCTATCATATATTCAGCGGCCAGAGATTGCTGAGGCCTTAGCAATCCGTCTGGCAGTTCAAATGGCCATGGAGCGGAATGTTTCTCATGTCATATTCGAAGGTGACTGTCAACGCGTGATAGCTCAGCTTAACAGCATATCCAATCCACTTACTGATGCCGGAAGTATCCTCGAGGAAGTCAAGTTTTATTCTAGTTTTTTTCAATCTGTTAGTTTTAGTTTTGTGAAACGTGAATGTAATAAGTTAGCACACGTGCTAGCACGTTCATCGTTGTCGGATAGCTTTGGTTTTTCTGTACTTCCTCCTGACATGCGGTTGTTTTTTGACGTTGATGATGAATGAAGCTGCATTTTTCCCTAAAAAAAAAAAAACATTAGAAAACCAAAATAAGAGAAAATAGAAAATAGTAACAATATTATATCACAGTAACAAAACGATTTGCAGAGCTCAAACAGTAACAGAAAATAGAAAATATATATATATATTTTTTTTTTGAACGCAACAAAATTTATATATCAAACAAGAGGAGTTAAAATAGAAAATAGTTTCATGAAGAGAAACGTGCCAGCCATATTGTCGTTTTTTTTTGCTTTTGAGATCGATAAACGTGCATATCGTCTGATGTAGAGTGTATATATAGATGACAAATAAAAACTTAGGTAAGCAAGCATACATTATTATTGCTGAAAAATATGTCTACAGAACAATCACCAAAAGTTCATATCCTTTCAACACATACAATCAAATTACAAGAATGTAGTTCCGAATCTGATCATAAAACAGTTCGTATCAATTTGACGCCAAGCGATTTGGAGTTGCTCCAGCTTGATTACGAGCAACATGGTCTCCTCTACCCCAAACCTCATGATCATCAGGTGCCAATGTAGCCGGCAGTACCACTTCTTTAGTCAGTCACCTACGACTCTCTCTACAGAGAACACTTCAGTTCTTCCCTCCTCTTGCTGGACGACTCGCCACTACCCTTGTCCATGGCGGCACAGCCACTCGCTTCTTCATTGAGTGTAACAATGCCGGAGTTGAATTCATCCATGCAAAGCTTGACCAAGATGCTTATCTACCAGTTGCTCATATCATTGGTTCCAATGCCTCTGTTCCTGAGGTTTGTTTCTACTAAACTTTTCTTATCTACTACTAGTACTAATAGCCGTACGTACTCGAATACTTTTATTTTATTTATTTAAAAGGTATCGAGAGTTTATACGTATTACTTGGATAATACTTTAAATAAGTTATATATTAGTCCGTTACATATAGTTTATTCACACTACTTGATCGATCTTAATCTAAAATTCTTCTGACTTTATTTATGGCAAGTATATATGTAAAAATATATTACAAAATAAGTAAAGAAAACGATTGGGCGGAATGGTAAAATTATAAGTGAATGACGAGTCGAAATGTGAAATGGTTTACAATTTAGTCATGTATGTATGTTAATTAATTCTCCAATACCAATACTCGTGAATGATTTCAACCTTTTTGGAAAAATTGGAGGGAGGAATCTGCGGTCAAGCTCCGATCTCCATCCATATACGAAGCTTAGAGCTCTGCCATAGGCGGAACTTAAACCACTAGATCGGAGCTCTGATATGGAGTGCTTTATTTTCTTTTTTTTTTCTTTCAAAATTTTCAGAAATCTATAGACTTTTTTTAGATTTTGAAAATTAAAGGACAAAATTTTGTGAAAAATTGTATCTATGCGTACATAACGGTCCTCAGGGACAAAATTAAGTTGCAAAAAAGAAAAAAAGAAGTTGGTACCAAGTTCGCGAGTTAGGGACCAAAAGTGAAATTTCCCTGAAGTTCGTTCAACTTATCAAAGGGTTAATTTTCTTAAACAGAAAAACAGACATCACATTAGTATAAATTAAGTATCTTAGACTTGAGATGTATTAGGAGATGCGGGTTCAAAGAAAAAGATTCTGATTGACATTCACAAACAATATAAATATAATTCTACTATATATGATTATGATTACAGGTTTTCTACTCTTTCTTCCCTTTGGATGGAGCTCGCAACTATGAGGGAGTCAAACGACCGCTGTTGACAATACAAGTGACGGAGATGGTGGATTGGTTGTTCATAGGTTGGAGCGTAAATCATTTGGTTTGTGATGCCTTATCATTCTGGCATTTTTTCAGAACTTGGACTGAAATCTCTAGTTCTACTTCCATTTCAAAACTCCCTCCTATCCTCAACCGAGATGGACTCAATCTTCAGCTAGTTGGATGTCAGAGCATTGAGATTGGTAATCAACATATGCAGGAGAGTTTTGATGGTGACAACATGGCAATCCAAGTCACAGATCATCGACCATTGGATGAAAGAGTATTCCGTTTCAGTCGAGACAGTGTTGCTAGGCTAAAAGCAAGAGCTAACTGCGAAATGGAGAAGAGTGAGGGGAAAATCTCATCATTACAGGCAGTTGTAGCCCATATATGGCGATCTATCATACGTTGTCGTTTGTCCATGGATTCATCTGCAGATATCCAAGAAACGACATTTGAGATACCAATTAGCATGAGGCAGAGGCTAAGTCTACCAGTTCCTGAAGAATACTTTGGAAATGTACTTTCTCCAGGTATTATAACATTGGAAAATAAGAAGATGTTAAGGAATGGTTTGGGTTGGACCGCATGGCAAGTAAACAAAATGTTAGCTTTGAGTACCAAACCTTATAAACTTACTGAGTTCTTTAGGATCTGGGTAAAACATCCCAAGTTTTTGAAGCTTGATCGAATGCCACGAAATCATTTCGTTCTCATACATTCTCCTCGATTTGACTTGTCTATGAATGATTTTGGGTGGGGAAAACCATTGGTTTACAGAAGCGGGAAGGCTAATAGATTTGATGGAAGGATAAAGGTTTCTAGTGGACCGGAACAGGGCAGTATGGAGATCGAGGCTTGTTTGTCACTGGAGACGTTGCATGCTATGGTAGATGACACAGAGTTCATGAAGTATGTGCTTCCGTTCAAATCATCGCTGTAGTTAGTACCCTTTAAATTTTGAAATTCACATATTTATCCTTATAGTTTTGAAGATTTTATTTTCATTGTGGCATTTTCGTTAGGCCTGTGGCCCTGAGAAATTTTAGTGGTTATTGATGGTTATATTGTACATCGAACTCGATTATGCATAAGACTCAAATAAATAAAAGGAATTATCTCACTTTAGGGGTTCAGGGGTCTCTTGCGACCCCTAATAACAAAAGGAGCCCGCTAAATCAACAATTACATGTTAGGTCAAAAAATAGAGTTTTTTGGGTTGACTATCAAATATTTATGAAATTGCCATCAACTCCAAAATGAGAAATCAAACATGGCCTTAACTTTCTTTAGTATTTATTTGAAAAAAAAAAAAGAGTTAAATATAAACTCCACCATCTGGGCGGAGATTAGCTCCGCAAGACTGCTCCAATCAGAGCATTTGAATCTCCGATTGGAGCAGTGTTGCTCCGATCGAAGCTCAAACTGCTCTGACGGTAGCATTCAAAGCTCCGACCGGAGAATGCTTCGGTCAGAGGAGCTTTATTATTTTTTATTTTTGAAGAAGCCCATTAGATCAACAATTACATTTTAGGCCACGAGTTTGACGTTGAAAGACTTGAGGCATTATAGCAATGGATATTGCTATTTATAGGACACAAAATTGCTAGTTCTAGGACAAAATTTAACATTTTACAAAAAGTTCCATAAATTTGATAAATTGCAAAAGGACCCATATCATAAATATATATTCAATAAAAAAGGCATCATTTGTATGTAAGTATATAAACGTAAATGAAAAGTTTATAACACACATAAAAAAATTGCAACATGAGTGACTACAATGGAAATTACAACTATCATGGATATACAGGCGGTTAATGTAGAGATATGTTTTAAAATTGTTGAATTTTATATATAAGACTTATTCATATCTTTGAATTCTATAAGTACGACTTTTCCATATCATCGAATTTTAAAAAGATTTACCGACGAAACATTCATTTTTTATTTTTTTTAGTTGATATATAGGTGCCCACGAAAATGGTGGCAGCTCGGTGATGAGCTACCATCCAAATCGTGGGCACCTCAACACCAAGTTGCCCACGAAAATGTGGGCAGCTAGATAGTGAGCTGCCACATTTTCGTGGGCAGCTCTTTGAAGAGCAGCCACCCAGATTGGTAGCAGCTCTTCAAAGAGGTGGCCATGAAAACGTGAGCACCTCCTTAAATAGCCCTTTTTTGTTAATTCAACCCAAATTTCGACTAATTCTAATTATTGAAAAGCCAAGAAAGTACATTACTTTAAAAAAGAAGTGATATAATACAAGATTTGAGGTATGCTAATATTTTTTAACATAATACATGTTATAATTTTTTAGGATTGGAATGATGATGATGATGTTGTTCCAGATGATTCTTTTGGTGATGCTTTAGAGGGAGAGGGACCATATGAGGGTGAGAGATTGGATCATAATGATAATGATTATACGAATGATTATATATCATGAAGATAATCCAGGCGTTGAGGGGTCATATCAAGGTGAGAATTATACAGAGGATGGGAATTATCCGGGGGGTGATGGGGAGGCATATGAGGGTGAAGGATCATATCAATATTTTGAGGCGTGGATATGATAGTGAGAATGACGAGGAGCGTGAAATGTACGGATCCGGTTATGACGATGACAATGATGATGGGCATGAGTAAGAAGACAAAAATTACTTGTATGTGATTCAGGTACATTTAAGAGTCGAGAAAACGAACAAAGAGAAGTTAGACGGATTGGTAGAGCACATGATATGTACTTTATGGTTGCAAGCTCGAAGACAAATCGAGTTACATGGCTTGTGAACGTGGTGGAAAGTATGAAGAATAACCGTATAAAAATGTTGATGATGTGAAACGGAGATTAAGTGGAACAAACAATGAATGCGTGTGACAGTGATTGGGTTGTAAGCACAAGTAAGCATAGAGGTAAACACAACCATGAGCTTGGGAATCATCAGTTATTTAGTAACACTCGTAAAAGTATCCAAGTTTTAAACTAATTCTAACAATGATAGTAAATATAACATACTCTACATTCATTGATATAATGACGCAAATATTGATTAACTAATAATAAGTACTTCTAATAATATACTTTAAATGAGTAAGTTCATAGAATTAACATATGCACATGGCAAACTCTACTTGGAGTTTGAATTGCCTTAGAACTATAAGTGGGTCTCAAAATTGGGACACACCTCCCGTAGGACTGGGCGCACGCGCGCGCATAGATAAGATGGAGGAAGGAGTTCGACTCCTTCCTCTATTAGAAGTCAAAGGGATAAGTTAGATTTTTCTGATTGAGTTTTAATTTGATTGTGAATGAATCTAGACTTGATATTGGTTTCCTTGTGCGATAAGAATTAGATTCTTATTCCTTTACGAAGTCTAATTGCTTATGCTTTAGGCTTCTATTGACTACTATATATAGTAGACTATTAAAGAGCTTTGGATACAGTTTCACACACGGTTATTCTACCCAGTTTTCTTAGAGAAAATTAAAGCTCTCCCCTCCTCTCTAAAGCCACACGCGCGCGCCACCTCTGCCGGAGGAATCGTCGCCCCGTCTTCTTGGTCACACAAAAGAATATCCTAGCATTCTTCCGATAGGCTGTTCATCCGTGGATACCAAGTTTGAGGTTCTAGGAGCTGGAAACTAACTCTTATTGTCTTGCAGATAATCAGAGTATTGCAGATATCTTCGACTTCGACGAAGGAGAAGATGCACCGGATTATTACGAAGACTTGGAAGCTGCTTTGGAAGTAAGGTTAATCTTCTAATTGACTGTTTATATATATATGACATATGCATAATCAATTAACCTGTATGTTAAGAAAATTTTTGAAATTCCGCTGCGTACCCTAGGGGTAACTCTGACCATATTTTCTTACAGTAACATTCGTAATCATCAAACTAATTCTACTAATAATCACTATATTCACCTAATTTTATCAAATACACACTCAAATACATTAAACAAAAAATACCATCGAAAATCCATAAAAAAAAACCCCCGAATTTTGGCTTCGTTTAAAGAGGTGCCCGCGAATCGATGGGCATCGACAGTCAACTCCTATAGGGGCTGCCCATGATCTGGGCCCCCTTGAGGGGCTGCCAGCGACTGGTGTGTAAAAAAAATTAGCAGAATTCAAAGGTGTATGACTCGCTCCTTGGGGTGTAAAAGGCTTATGTCTCAGTCATCGGGACGTAAAAGGCGTACAACCCAACCACCGAAGCGTACGCCTCACAACACTTACGCTTCATACAAGTGCCCGTGGCGCGCCATGGGACTGCCTTTTAAAACAGTGGTTGTGCCTCACCGGAAACAAATTGATTTTACGTATACGTTGAATTTTAGTATGTTGCACTAGCAGTCCTAGAGGAGTGATTTTTTTTTATTTATCTACACCTTATAAGTTTGGGCTTGTTGCACTAAGTACCTGTAATTAAGTTTGTGATATATTTTGTCAAATATAATTCTTATATATTAGGGAATTTTACATCCACTACCCCTACTAGACATTTCAATTACGTTTAACCCCCTATTAGTCAATATATTACATATGGGTCCAAAATTTGTTGACCAACTTATAATTTGGTGTTATTATCCTCAATCCGAATAGGCCCTTACATTTTTTTAAAAATTTTTATTTTCATTTTCTAGCTTTTTTCCTTTCTTTTTTCTTTCCTTCTTCTTTCCTCCTCCTTCTTTCTTTCTTATTCCTCCGGTACCGGAGCTGTTACACACAGAGCACATTGTCATCGTCTTAATAACATAAAAAAATCTGATTCTGAATCTGCCGAAATAGTATAACTGTATAATCCTGATGATTGTCATAACAGTTGGGAAAAATAACATGAAGAAAATATTTTAGAGTCATATTGAAGACACAACGTACCAATGTCAAATGTCGTATATGTGGAATTAGTCTGAAGTGTCATTTTCCCGAACAAATCACATCAATGTCCCGTACGTTTGTAGCTTGTATTACTCACCAAATTAATTAGCACCACCTTCATGCCACGAATTGAACCCACCCAAAATCGTTGTATATCAGCAGGTGTCAAACAATATATATTTTAGCTCCGATTGATTGGAGCTATTAAGCTCCGACCTGGTTGGAGCTCAACAACTCCGATAAAAAAATTATTTTGGATGAATTTTGAAATATAAAAAAGTCAAGGGTTAATTTGAAATAAATTTGGAATCATTTTGAGTTGAAATTAATAAGATTTAAGGCAATTGGTAAAATTAAAAAGAATTGAGGCAAATATGTAATTAATGAAAATTGAAGTTGTTTGGTATCAATAAAAATTCAATATTTGACCAAGGGTAAAAATGTATTTTCATTGATTTAATTCGCCAAAAATCAAGTTAGTGGGTTTATGTGTAATTAAATCCATCTAACAGGGTGTTAAATGTAATTGTTTGACTAATTAAGATTAACCTGTAATAAAAATGAGTAACATGGGTGCTATATGTAATAACTCCTATCTGTTAATATGGTCAAATTTTATTAGTTAATTTTCGGCGGGCTGTGAACTAGTCGGTGCGCATTAGGCTCGATCTGATCCAGTTTGGGTTGGGGTCCTTCCTTTGGGCTTGAAGCCTTGAATTTGGACCCAAAATCACCTGTGGTTTTCGATGTTGAAACCTTAAAGTCGCTACTCTAGAAAACGAACTTTTCTCAACCACAACTCTAAAAACACGCCCACAGCAAACAACAATCAGTAAACAAACAAACATTAGAAGGCAAATTCTAGAGAGAGAGAATCGCAGCAGCATTATCAATGGCGTCGGCTTTCACAAAATGGCTCGTCGATCCGAACCGCAACCCTATCGCCGCTTACCACAGGAAAACCATCGCGAATCGCCTCCGCAAATACGGTACTGCTCTCATCCAATTTCTTCATCTGTAACTGCGTTTTAATTGTAGATGAGCTAATTTTTTTCACCTTTTCTTATGCTAGGGCTTCGATATGACGATCTATACGACCCGATGTTCGATCTGGATATCAAGGAGGCTCTGAATCGGCTGCCTAGGGAAGTCGTTGATGCCAGAAACCAGCGTCTCAAGCGTGCCCTGGACCTCTCTATGAAGCATGATTACCTTCCCGCAGATCTACAGGTACAGCTATTCTCAATTTAAACTCATTTTTCTCCGAGCAGATTTGTTTTAATTGCTGAATGAATAAATGTTGGTGTTAATTAGAAATATATAAGCTGTATGTGTGGATGCATTGTTAGTATTTATTATTCATTTGTGTAGTTTAGATTGAGAAACCATTACCATTATTAATTTGTCCTTGCGTGTGTATTTCGTCTGTACTTTTCATGTCAGACCTTAATGTGGTTATTGCGAAACAGTTTTTGCTGCTGCTGATTGTTCGGAGAACCTTACTAGTTATTTGACTACACCACATACTTCATTTTTTACACCAGATATCTCACCAGTGACTCTATCAGTCCCATATGTGATGTAATAGATCGGGAGATTTGTTGTTTCTATTCAAATAGTTGGTGGATATAGAGTAGCAGTGCCTGGATACATAACATGTAGGGCTTCGTATAGTCATGGTTGGTGTTTCGCTCTATTTTGGCATTCTTAGTTTTGATGTGTTACCACTTGATTATTAGGAGAAATGACCCCTTCATCCAATTCACAAGATAGTAAAAAGAGTCTAAACAATGTGAGAAAATAATTTCCTTATTGTACTTACTCTGAAGGTTTAGGACATGTTTTTCACCTTTGTATTGTGGACTTCAGAGCACTGGGATTGCCGTTTTGTTTTACAGTTTAGCTGGGCATTTTGTTGACTTGTTCATGACATAGTTAAGAACTGGTTGAGCACGCTTGTGTGACTAACTACCACCTTTAGTATGTTGGTTTATTATGCTGAAAAATGATAGCAGCCACTTCTACTGTCTTTCTTTTTTCTTGACCGCATATCCATGGCAAGGCTCTCTTCTATCTTCCTCTTCCTCTTTCCTCTTTCCTTCTTGATATCTATGTCATTTTAGTTTGAGCCCCATTGGGCCTCCGGAGGATGCTACGGTGGTGGCTGCGGTGATGGAAGTGTAGGTCTAGAGGTGGCGGGTATGACGGTGTTAGCGGTAGCCTTGGAGAAGGTTATGGAGGTGGTCGCTGTGGGTCCAGGGGTTTTGGGTGTTCAATTGGTCAGTGTTGAGGTGGTTTCAGCTTCACCCAGGGCCTCTACAGTGATTTTACTCCAACAGTCTTTCTCAGTTTCTTCGGGTTTAACATGTTTATGCTTTTGCCCTTTATGGATGCCTTTTAACCTTTATAGGTTCTCATTTTAGGTGTTTTATCCAATTATCTGCTAACATTGTTTATTCGACGATATATAGCTTTCATGGTGATTGTGCTTTCTCAGTTGAACCTTGAAATTGGTATGTATAATATCTGTAAAATTGTTATTGTTGTCGACAACCAAACAAATTGGGAAAAAAAGAGCATGCTGATACATTTCACCTCCATTGCCAATGGAATCAATACCCCAAATAAGCCTGTGTTAGAAGTTGATCTGTGCTGTCAAACTATTTGTTTCCACAATACCTCAGGAAGATCTTGGAATTCTTTTTACTGATCATGTTGTTTTAGTTGATAAATCTTACCAAATTAGATGGTCTATATTCTATAACCCATAGAATTTCAACCAGAATTGTGAGTCAAGTGTTTCAGTTGGCTTTATTAGCTAATTGCCTTAATTTCTGGTCGATAGTTTCTTTGTATTACTCTAATATAGATGCAGTCGAATGAGTTATTGTAATCTTGTATATTTATCTTGCATGAGTCACTTATTTCATGCTTTCTGTATATTTGGTTGGTTAACATGGATTTTTATTTGGTTTTGTTGACTTCTCTCTAGCATCTTTTCTTCATTGGAGCTGTACTAGTATGTTTTTGTACTAAATGTACCTTTTCATGAATTCAATTCTCAACCGATCCTTGGTTTTTAGATGGACCAACTGTTATCCACTTTGCTGTTAAAAATGTTGGAGTTGAATTGACCTATCCATGAAGGTCATCAATAGGGGATTTATTGCATATGGTTGATGTTTCATCATCATTTCCCGCCTTGTCACATCTTTCAAGAAACTGTAGTATAACTTAATTAATTGTTTACTCTCATCACTAATGTTCGGTGCTATCTCTCGCTCTGAGCATTAATATATTTAGAATGCGTTAAGATGGTTGTCCTCCATACTAATAGTTGTGCTGTTGGATGTACTTGAAATTTGTAGCTCGAGTCTGATTGGACGTGTTCTTGTATTTATATTTGTGGGTTCCACTTTATTTTCTTTTTATATAACTCAGTTTGTTGATCATAATGCTGTATGTGACTGTAATTCTAAAATCCAAATTTTCATATTTTTGAATTTATAACTGGTTCTGTTTCCTCATAACAGGCTCTGCAGACACCATTTAGAAGCTATCTCCAGGAGATGCTAGAACTTGTAAGTTCCTTATCATAGACCAGTTTTATTGTTACCATAAAAGTATATTGGTTGAAATTGGGAATGATATTTTAACATTAGGATACTATTTAGTACTTCATGCTAAATCCTAAATATAAAATCTACTGCAGCTTAATTTTCCTTGTATATATAAATCTAAGTTCGATGTTCAAAAAAAAAAAAAAAGGGCAAGTTAGTAACTTAAGGATGCATCATTACCAATATGTACCACTGAAAGGCCATGAAAGCGTGTCAAGTTGAAATTATTTAATGGGGTCTTACCGATGTATCAAGGATTTAGTCTAAGAGGGGTGTAATTCTAGGACAAGTGTTGTAGATTTGCACATAAGCTCTTCAATTCCTGGTGGCTTTTTGTCATTTCTAAAGTATGGCTTATGCTACACTAGTACTTTTGCCCATGCATGCATAAATTAAATCGTGACTCTAAAAAAATCACATTGGCTCTAATTAATGTACTTGAAATCAAAGTGGAATCTTAAAAATAAGCAAACTTAAGTGGTATGGGAGATAGAATAAGATAATGGTTTCCCCCCCCCCCCCCCCCCCCCCTTTTCTAAAATTACCTTGCAAAATCCTAGTAGAAAATGTGGGCTTATTATTACTACTGCTGCTATTATTATTGTTATCATTATTATTATTATTCTTCTTATTGTTATTATTATTATTGAAATGTTTTTAGATCATGGAATGATTGGTTTAAACCAGGGTTGCCTGAGCGCGAATTGTGTTCCGGAATGCATGCTCCTGAACACGGCTCGGGAGCGTTCCGGTTCTCTATGGTTCGCGCTCTGATTCTCCATTTTGAGTGAATTTAATAAATGAAGGTGAACGCAGAAATAAATTAACCGAATGTTATTTCCTCGCTCTCCGGTTCTTCAAAGGTGAATCGGAGAATGAATCCTTTTTTTGGTGCATATTAGAGAATCCAATTACAAATAGTAGTGAATCAAGTTTAGAAAAATGAACGAATCACGTTTCGAAAGTTAGCGAATCGTGTTCTATAAATAAAAGAATCAAATATATTTGTTTTGCTGGAGAATCAATTCTCCACAACGAGAGAACCGTGAACCAGGAGTTGCGTGCGCACTCTGACCCTGGTTTGGACTTTGACATGTGTGGGATAAGGCTTAATTTTATTTTTTTTCCTTTCCTGTTTTTCGAAGAGTTCAAAACAAATTGAATCAGTCTAAATTGAAATGAATTGGTGGTGCCACAACTCCTTCAAGGGAGTTTTTTTTTAGATGGTAAAGATGTTGAATCCTTATAATCTGGTACTAGATTCATACATATTGTAATTATTTGGTTTCTCTTAACACAAGTAGCTTTGTGATTAATTTGTGCAATGCCACAGCTCATAAAGTCATTTAAAGTCTAAAAGCATCGTGTTGGGCGTTGACTTTGTTTCTCTCTTTTGTACTATATTGTGCATTAAGTAACCTGTTTGCATTGATATGTTACTTCAGGTCAAGAGGGAGCAGGCTGAACGTGAAGCTCTCGGTGCTTTGCCCCTTTATCAGCGTTCACTTCCGTAATGGATTTGTATTCTTCACGGCATAGTAATTACATCGTATGAGAATAAGGACAAATTAATTGGCCAGTTCCTTCCTGGAGAACAGACGTGTTTTGGCTATACTTTGTTTTCCTTTATACCAACTGAAGACTAGGCTGGTGTTTTCTTAGGTTTTCTGTGTTCGCTATACTGGTTCATAATGTTTATCAGGAATGTCAGATCTGGTGTCTATTGTTAATTTCATACTTTCTTGACGTCTTTATGCAATCTAAGATCTGTTTGTGATTTAAATAATCGTTTTTGTTACTGTTGTTGCTGGCGTTACCTGTGGATTATGCACACCTAGATTGTGTTGTGTTATCATGGATGTTTTGAGCTGCAGCATAAATGAAGTTCCCAACTTGTGCAGTTCCGGACTAACAGTTTTTTTTGGTTTATCACGTGAAGTACTTGGATGTTTTTGGCGGCCCAAACGCTTATCTATTATGCAGTATATTCCCTAAACTACTCTTGTTTAGATACTACCCCTTTAGAAGCTTTTGTTTCCATTTTTATCGTTACTCCTTTGCCCTTGCCAGAGCTCGATCTTTGCAATATGAGATTTTCTCAAATACTCCATCCTCTCCACCGATCATGTGAGGATTGACACGTATCAAATAAGTTCTATATGTCGATCCCTCACAGGCTCGTTGGAGAGGGAGAGGATGTTGGGGATGGTTGGAGAAGATCTCATCTCGACCTTGCAAGTCATGCATACAATTTTAACTCATTATCAACTACCTTATGAGCAAAAATATTAATCTTTTATTTTTGTTGACTTAAAGTCAAATGGGAAACTTGTAATGAGATTTAAGGCCTCGTGGAGGATAGTAAATGACTTTGTAGACTCGGGTGAACAAAAAGAAGAAAAACCTAAGGCTGGCATGAATTCGGACCAATCCACATTACATTCAGTTCATCTAGTCATTTATAAAGCAACGTTCTTCCTTGCACAACATTACGATGGGGCTCCACTTCCGTTTGAGCTAGGCAATCTCACTCATTCCTTGTTCTATTGCATCATCAAACGATACAAGTCTTGGATAAGCATCTGAAAGAAAGACAGTTGTTCAAACTTCATGTAAATAACAATGAAATGGGGCACCTTTAGCCTGGAATGAGTTGAGTTAGACTTTACGCAATCTCTACTACTGTATGTATGTCAAAAAGAAGAATGGATCTCTGTTGAATATCTCGCCTGAAGTATTACTTGGGAGTGGCCCCACCACTCTGGTAATCCGTACAATATAGGTGAATACCTCCAAGCAACGACTTTTATACTGGATTAAAGATGGAAGTGGTTGCAATCCTCATTGTTGTTGTATGACATTTCACAAAATCATTCACTATGGATCTTTTAAAAAGGTTGATTGTTATAATTCTCGATTATCCTCATGGCATATGATTGTTATCTACATTTAGGTGGTGATTGGTGAGTTGTGTTTTTCCAGCACAGTTGAATGGCACATTTTGTGGACCTTGATCTGATACATGATAGATCCGTGAGAATGTCATCTGACCGGTGATTAAACACACTAATTGTTGGGTTGTTCGTATTGGTGTTTGAGTTGCGTTTTGGACAAAATCAAATGCATTTTAAACCGGATCTTCTCTTATGTATTTCAAAACGCACAAATTGGTTTATTTCGAAATGTAGCATCCTCAACTGCAACATGTCATTTCCAAATAAAACGCACTCTACCATCATTGCATTTTGGTGGTCAATCATTAAATCACTTGATAAACGTTTAAACTAAGAATTACCTAAACACTCTATTTGATTTGACCAATAAAAATTCGAACTGAACTGAATTATTTGAAATATAAATTTTGAGCTAAACAAACAAGAACCGGAGGACATGACTTAATAAGGGCAAAGTGCATGCGAGTCGTGTCTAAGGTCATGCTCTTTTCATTTGAATAATCTGAATTGAAGGGTATTGAATTTAATAAATTTTAATTGAATAGAACTGAATTTAATAAATATAAATTAAATTTAATAAATATTATAAAAAACAACTCTAACAGATTTGAATCAAATAGAACTTAAACTGAAATCATATTCAGTTGCGTGTTGACTACTAGTGATCCATCGACCATCGGCCTAAGAAATTAAATCCCAATGATTCTTCAATCTCCAATGCCATGATCAAGTGTTGGACTTGGACTAAGAGCATGAACTCGTGAGTGCCTGAGAAAGTAGAGTTACATGGACCACGATGTTTTTCTTTTGTGATGTAAACGTCAAAAGTAACGTAAATTAGTGTAGATTTTCAATAACTTGACGATAATAATGCTGGATGATCATTTAGCTACTATCTTTTCGTTGAATAGATAATATATCCAGAAACGTTTTGTTAATCTAATAGCAAACCTGGAATGGTAATCGTTTAAGGTTTGTCTCCAGGTGGAAATGATTCATGTCTTGTCTGCTGGAGAATATATAGTACTAGATTCCTAGTCAAAATTGTTTTTATTTTGACGCGATCGATAGATAATGCTTATATCTTGTCTGCCAAATAAATATCAAGTATATGTAACGTGTCGATTGGGCAGATAAGGTACCACTCTAGAACCATTGCTCATACTCACACGTTAAAGCTCTTTAGGACCATGATACAAGAACATTTTTATTCTTTCTCCATCCAGGCATGTCAACATATATATAAAATGACTCACCATGTAAATGTGAAACCAATTATTCATCCTCGTATTGCCGTTTGTAAAAAACGTATATAGAAATTCCTAAATTGAATGAATGAGCCAAGAATTTGGATGTTGTCGTATGGTTTTTATTGAGATAAAACTTCTTTTTATTCTTAAAAAATTGATGGAGTGTACCACAACATGCACTGGCGGATCCAAATTGGGATAGTCGACCCAGCTGGAATTGGTATAACTGTATAAGTAGTATATTAGTACTAAAGACTAAAAAGTTTTGTAGACGAGTGGATTTTCCCAAATGGCTGGTGTTCGATCCTTGTCCACAGCGCCAATGTTTGTATTTAATTTTATTTTTGCAAAAAACCCTTAGCTTTTCTCTTTTTTTTGCAACAAAACCCTTAATTTTTTTTCTTTTATGCAAAACAATTATTAAATTTCTTATTTTTCTACAAAAATATCCTCAATTTATTCTTTTTTCTGAAAAAAAATCCTTAATTATAGATTGCATGATTAAATTTTCGACCCCCCTGGGTCCTGAATTCGCCACTGGCAACATGACACCATGAGACTACAAATAACTTAAGTAATTGATTTAGTTGATGTTAAAATATGTATGCCGCATTAATGGTGAATAGTAGGTGGCTCGGACGTTGGTGGAATAAAATCGTTTTTACCGTTTAAAAAAAAAAGTAGGTGGGCTCGGACAAAGGCATGTACACATGGGTGCCGAGCTATCCGTCTACCTTCAACATGTCATGTCTACCATGAGGTTTCGTTATTAGTTTTTCGTTCATTCAAGCCCGAGGGTTGGTATCATCATACGGGAACTGATTTATTGTCGATTGTGCTCATATGAGCTGGAAGTGGGGTTGTGGTGTTTCATCATCGCCCTGGGAGCTATGGGAGTGTGGGCTCGATTTTACTTGGTTTCAAATCACATGCATTGTTCTGGAGTTCAAAGGGTCACCGGTTTACAGTCTGAGTTCAGTTTTAGATTCCCTGGGGATCATAGCTTAGTTAGAGTCCTTTGGTTTTCGTGTCGTGTTGATATCTCCAGTAACTTCTCTGGCTATTTGGACCCTCTTATGTACTTGAGACTTGTTGATACACCTTGTATCATGATTGGGGTATGCCCTCTTACTCTCGCACACGTTTTGGGGTGAACTTATTTTTGATGTTTAGAAAACCATGTCATGTGTACGCATATGGTTAAAAGAAGTGAAAGTCGCCTAAACTCATTAAATCGTTTTGACAAGGCCTAACGGGCTTAGGCACCAACAAGACCCAATTACATTACTATTGTCCACAAGTACACCTGATCACTTTGGCATGATGGAGAGACAATCGAAGCAGTGGGGTTAAACCCCTCCTCCACCTCCTCTATTAGCTATAAGCATGACACATTCTTCTATAGTACTGTATAATGATATAAATTATTCATAATACTTATTTATGATAGAAGTCCAACTCTCCCAAAAGCTCGAACTCATGTGGAGGAACGAAATCTAGTCATTTATATTAATTCTCCAACACCCCCCCCCCCCCCGCACTCGTGGCCGATTTCAACCTCTTTGGGGAGGCCAATCGAGTGGAAATTTATTATGGGGCAGAGTTTGTCTCCGGGAAGATTCGAACCCAGGTCGGCGTGAGCCAGATGGCTCTGATACCATGATAGAATTCCAACTCTCCCAAAAGCTTAAACTGTTGGGGAGCACCCTTCACTTGGTGCTGAGGCTCAGAGGTGGAATGCAGATCTTTGTTAAGACTCTGACTGGGAAGACCATCACTCTTGAGGTGGAGAGCTCTGATACCATAGACAATGTGAAGGCCAAGATCCAGGATAAGGAAGGGATCCCTCCGGACCAGCATAGGTTGATCTTTGCTGGTAAGCAGCTTGAGGCCGCACTCTTGCTGACTACAACATCCAGAAGGAGTCTACCCTTCACTTGGTCCTTCGCCTTCGTGGTGGTATGCAGTATGGTATCAGAGCGAGGTTCAAGTCGATGATGGTCACCCGTGTTGGGTTTGTCCACGTACGTTGTAGATCCGATGTTCATACCGGACTACACGTGAGGGAGCATGTTAAACTCCATCCCACATCGCTTGAGAGTAGGACCTGAAATCAACATATAAGATTGGATAACCTTCCCCTTACAAGGCCTTTTAATAAGGGGATGATAATCCGATTCTAATAACTTATACATTACTCCCTCCAGCTTTTATTAGTCGTCGTTTTTTTGACAGTTATAATATTTTACAATTAGTTGTCATTTTAGGTGTATTGCAAATGAATACTTAGCACCACTATAGTGCTTGCTCTACTTCATATGCTACTTTCCCCTCACAAACTAAATAATGAATTTTCTAACCAGTGAGTATTAATTTCATAGGATGTGTTAGATCTAATAATTGATTAGAATAGGATCACTTTCGACATAGTAGTTTTATATTAATATTTGTGATATTTCTTAAACAATACCCCCTCTATCCCGCTACAATTTACCCAGTTTGACTTTTTTCGGTCAATAACTTTCAACTTTGACTCCCGATTACTCTTAAACTATAATGGTAAAATATTTAACAAAATTATATTATGAAAATATAGTACTTAAAGTTTCTTAATATAGTTTTATCAAATATTTTATCATCATAGTTTAAGGGTAATCGGGAGTCAAAATTGAAAGTTGTGGACCGAAAAAAATCAAAATGGGTAATTTGTAGCGGGACAGATGGAGTAATTAATAAAAATGGGAGGAAATACTTATATATTTGAGAATCATAACTTAAAAGTTTACAACTTCTAATTACTAAAGTCCACCTAGTGATTTGATGAAGAAAAATTGGTATTGTAGTAGTAACGCTCCTTGACTTTCCATATAGATCAAGATACTTCAGACCTAGAAGATTTTCAGATTCATTATGACGAATTCAAAGAACTCACTGCTTGTTTGACTTTCAATTAGAGAGGCCCCTGAACCTGTTGAGAAGCCTTGTTATGTTTGGATTTCAATTAGAGAGACCCAAAGAACTATTCATAATGTTCTTTTGGCCTCTCGTCATTTTCGAAAACACTTTCTCTCTCTAGGGACACCATGGTTGTGATCTCCTCTCTCCGATCTACAACCCTATCGGAGTCGATTTTCTAAAAAAATTTCCGGACAGTCGCTGCTGGCCTTAACACTACAAGGGATCTGATGTTCAGCGACAGACTCATCCATCGCTGAAAATAAGCGATCCGTCGCTGATTAGGCTCAGCGACGGATCGCTAAATATAGCGACGGATGAGAATTCCGTCGCTAATACGTTGGTCGTAAACGAATTAACGACGAATCAACGATCCGTCACGAATTAGCGACGGAGCAGCGACGGATGATTCGTTGACCGTGTTGCGACGGTTAAGTCATCCGTCGCAAAGGTCATGGTTAGCTTACTAGTCTGACCAGGACTTTAGCGACGGATGAGTTATCCGTCGCTGGTTTTCTTTTTTTTTTTTTTTTTTTTTAAAACAAATTCTTTATATTTAAATAAAATCCAAACCAAAAAACCCATTGAACCTGTTACACACATCATTAATATTCGTAATAAATAAATTCCCGAAAAATAAATGCGAAAAGCATTTTCAATAACGAAACGATCCAATAATCGTAATAAAAATCATTCATACAATAAATATCTAATGTAATATCCGATAGGAAGTATAATATTCGTTCATGAGTCGAAAAACAACATAAAAAAACTAAACTGGATCATGGAGAAGGGGGTGGCGGTGGTGGTGCGCTGGAGGAAGGAGGTGGCATCCCCAACTTCGCATAAATGGCAGCGATGTGGGCCTCCTGCTCAGCCTGTCTCTCAGCCAGCCTCCTAATCTCTGCATCCTTCTCTGCCAACTCCGCTCTGAGGGCGGCCTCAGAAGAAGTACTAGAAGACGTGGTCCGTGAGGCAGAGTTCCCGAGATGACGGGAACGCGCATGCCTCGCGCTACTGGTGGTAGCAGCCAAACTCCCTAGTCCCAAGCGACGACCCTTCTCGTCCTCCTGATCTAGTTCCAACAAAATGTTGTTCATCTCCTCGACAGTGAGGTCCTTGTCACTAATCCTGTCTGTATAGGCCTTCTGAAAGGATAAATCAATAGTGCAAGGCGTTAGTGAATTCAAGTATTATTGAAATCAACCGTATTTAATGAACACAAGTATTGCAGAACTTACCGCAATCTTCTCGGCCTTAGTAGACAACCATTCGCCATCAGGGCCCATCTGAGACTTCGTGAAGAACGTGAAGAGAAGACTCTCGTTATCCTCAATCTGAATGACACATGAATTACAAGTATAAAAGGCATGATAAAAAAGATCACAAAGTATAAGAGGCATGATGTATAAAATCACAAAGTTCGAACTGATATTACAAGTACAAGAATAATATTAAAACCACAAAGTTAATTAATTATACACTTACCAGCCTATTCATGTTGGCTGTAGCGATGGACTGAGAGCCAAATCGATGTGTGACCATGCTCCTGGTCCCATCCTCGGGCCTCGCCTTCTTGTTTGAAGCGTTCTGCTCAGCCGCACGCTGGACTTTTGGATCAGGCCAGTAGGCCTTCCACTGAACCCACAGTTCATCTCCTAGCCAACTCGGCTTCCCCAGTCCGTCAGTGTGCCTGGCCTTCATGGTATTAACCATCCCCTTGTAAAGGGAACTACCATGGGCGTTGAAGCAGTACCATAGTGGCCACAACAGAGCTTTGGGAAGGAAGTAATATTTCTACACAAGTACAAACAAACATCCAAAAACATACTAATTGTGAGAACTTAAAAACAGTCAATTATAACAAGTGTAGAACATGCACAACAATTATATCGGTGACTAACATATCACCCAAGTACAGTGGCTAACATACCACTCACATTGTCCTATATTTTACTACAACAATGGTGACTAACATATCACCCAAATATAGTGGCTAACATACCACTCACATACAGTAACATACCACTCAAGACAAAAAAACAATTATGAAACAGCAGTATGATTATTAACTCACCCTCAGCTCCTCAAAGTACTCTCCCTTTAACTGGTCAGGGATGGTAGTCCACTGGGCGCCACCCTGTTGTGGTGGGAGCATCTTGGCCCTGATGATCTGGCCTAGGTTGTGAGCCGCCTTTTCCGCAAATAACCTGCAAAGAATAAGCCAATCATTAAGCAAACCTTCGTAATATATAGTAATGAACTCAAGCCATAATACAACATTTTTACGTAAATATATAAGTTAAATCATAATACTTACTTGTCCCCGTTGGGGTAGAGTACAGGCCTACCATTCCACTGAAGACCGTCCATGGGTGATCTGTAGGGACAGTCATCGTCTGGCACGTGGGCCCATGGGTCACGGGGATCGATCGAGCCCCTACTGGACTCACCTGGAGTCCCACGAGCAGTTGGGGAGTCGTGCTGTGAGCTAGGCCCGGTGTCATCTCCCTCAGTACGTGGTGACTGAGGAGTGCGTGGAATCTCATCCGGTTGTATGGTGTAACGAGGCAGTCTGGGTTTCGGCATCTGCAAATTAAAGCAAAGATTTGTGTTAGTACATACAGAATTGAATATAAAACATGTACAATCAGAGATATAGCAAGGAACGACACTAGACATTCGGGTGGTCACGCCAGTAGGACTCCCAAACATCATGAAGGGGACTCGGCATCCACTCTTTGGGCGGAACTCCCAAAAGCCAGTTGGCTTTCCAAACCTCAAGTAAGGGAATCCTCAGTGTATGTTCTGACATATTTGAATGCTAAACCTGACCAATCGAAGTTTAGTTCATTGCTAACGTATTATTTCATTCTATTTATCGAGGTTTTTACTTGCCATTTAAGATATGTGTAATTAAGGAAAATTTTTATATATATAATTTATTATATTTTGCTAACATACCCAAAATTCTTACTCATTTTTATTATTAATTTTTACTTTGCATTATACTTATAATATTTCTAAATTACAACTAATTACTTTGCATTATAGTTACGATATGTCTATATTATACATTTTCATTAACAACTAATTACAACTAATTACGGCCGATTACGATCGAATCATACTACAACTAAATTCTAGAGGTCTCCAATCAACCCCAAACAAAGTCTCAATACTCCAAATATCAATTCAACCCAATCAAATTCTCAATTACTAAAACAAAATTTCAATTCCTAAAATACCCAATTCATCCCAAATCTATCAATTCACCAACCAAAACTTGTGCATCTCCCCTAATTTGAGCTACATAACATAATAGATACTACTAAAATGCATACCATTCAATGAAATTGAAAAAGAATGAAGAATACTCAAATTTAGACAAGTTAGGGTTAGAAGTTAATACCTTTGATTGCGGAATAAATGGTGAAAGAATCACGCAATTGACTAGCTACCCTTGTTCCTTGATGGAAGAGCTTCGAAATGACTATAACCTTGTGTGAAATGGCCAAGAAATGAAGATTTGGAGTGATGGCCGACGCACGCCGGGAAGGAGAGACGGAGAGTTTGTGTTTTCTGTGTGTGCGTGAACTGATTCTGTCTGTATTTTTTTTTATATAACCAGGCTGCGACGGATGAGCCATCCGTCGCTGTTTAGCGACGGATGAGTCATCCGTCGTAATACAACGACGGATGAATCCATCCGTCCCTAGCTTTTATTTTTCTATTTTTTCTTTTTTTTCCATGGTCAAAGAGACATACGACGGATGAGTCATCCGTCGTAATTCCGAGACGGATAAACCCATCCGTTGCAGAATACAACAACGGATGGAATCATCCGTCACTGATAATGCGACGGATAAGCACCCGTCTCAATTCTCAAACGTCCCAAGGGTTTAGGGACGCGCATTATCACGAATTGTCTTCATCCGTCGCTATTTCTTTTTCATCCGTCGTAAAAAGACCGATCCGTCGCTAAAAATAGGGACGGATCGATCCGTCGCTAATTTCGGTCGCTGTTTATGATATTTCTTGTAGTGTAAATCGCGTTCTTTTGATTAGTTTTCGCTTTCTATGCCATTCTTTTTCGATTTTGTGTTCGATTGACTTAATTATATCCGATTTTGAATTAGGGTTTTCGATAGAAGTTGGGTTTTTGGGAGATTTATGCCTCACGTTTGCTATTTTGGCTACTATTGTTGTTCCTACTCTTCCCAAGTCCCCTGTCATGTCGAATTTCAGTTGCCATTTTTTTAACTTTTGGGCAGAGGGTTTACTGTGAAAGGGGATATGCTTAATTGCGTTTGAATCTCGTTCCTGTTGTTGATTATGAATTTTTCTGGTAGCTTGCTTATGATAAGTTGCAACTTTCCCTACTTTCTTTGTACTTTTCCTTCCCTAAATTTTTTTTTTCGTAAAACTGAAATAATAACGAATTTTTCATAATCTTCACATTTTTTTACTCTACTACCTTCCATATTATTTCATCTAATTAAAAAATACAATTCTCAACCAAATCTACTCAAACTCCAACACATTGTATTTCAATCTCAGTACAACTAACTTTAACTAACTATAAATTATCAATCATTCAATCATTCAATTATCACCTCTCATCATCACTTCTACTAATATTCCCGCTATATTCTACTAACTTTTACCAACTCAAACCCAAATTTAATTTTCCAAACCCCTCTCAACAGTAAACACTATTCACATTACAGTTTAATGTTATAAAGGCCTCTCGCTAATTGAAAGCCGAACAACCCGTCAAACTGTCAATTTCCTCCACGGTTATGTATTATCAGTGCAAAAGACTTCATTTTCATCTTGGCACCTGATTCTAGATATTTCCCATGTTAAAAATGGGGAGAGCATCCAATCCGGCATAGTAGTGATTATCCTAGGTTTCAACCTACAAGTCCGGAAAAAAGTAGGTTGACATTATTACTAACGTTGATGTCAAAAGTATGATCCTTATTATTATTGTGATGATGTTGCGGTCCCTTGGTTCTGTTGGGCCAAATTTCTTTACATCGATCGATCAACAACCTGTCAAATTGGAAAATGGGGGCAGGTGTCGCCATCTCCTATCCCATTAAATTATTCACCATGCACAACGTTTCGCCTTCTCATTTGCAGCTTCTCTTCTCACAATGCCCAAAAACAAAACGATTCCCCAATCAAAATTGAGTCTCCTATGTACGTATAACCATTATTAACTTTATTATTTCTATGCACGAATAATCATTATTATTATGATCATTACTTTATTATTATTTATGAATTTTGTCCCTGACTTGTTCAAATAATATTTATTTTTACGCAGTTTTGGCTAGAGTTGGTTTTTAGACTCGTCGCCCCTTATTTTTGACTTCTTGATAGTAGTAACACATACTAGAGATATGGGTGGTCAATATTTACTCTGTCTGTAACAGTTTCTTGAGTAGTGTACTGATACTTCATTTTTGGTCTTGGGAGCTCGCGTTATGTGATGTAATTTTTTGGGGTGTAATCCTTTTGCACTAACCTCTTTTTATATTTTTTAAGTCTATTATATTTTGGCCGTTTTAAAAAAATAAAAATTATTAACTTTATACTGGAAAAAACCATGACTAGACTCGAATCCATCATCTTATATCATGAATTGGACAAATTATACTTTCATTTCATAACATGATTTTTTATGTTTGGATTTTGATGAGTGGAAAACTAACATGGTAGAACCGAGAGAGAGTTTCATATTCTTCATTTCTTTATTCATGTCTTTTTAATATAAACAACCAAAGAAATGAGAAATAAGAAAAAGGAAAAGTAATTTAAAAAAAAATGGTTGAACTGATTTGAAATTTTAAAACTGGTCCACATTGAAACATTATTGGGTGAAATATTTAATTAGAGTACATTTTTAAATAAGTACCAATTTTATTGACATGTTTAAATTTATTAAACAGAGTCATAAGGTCCAATAAAATGTCATATGTGACTGATGAGGCGAATACCACACCAATAAACATAAAAAATTTAGTACTAATTTAATTGTTGCCACTTGCCACGATAATGTGTGTAATTAGGTGATTGTCTAAGTGACATCATACCTTGAGTAACCAAATGCATGGTTTTATCTATTCATATATATAAATCCTCCTAATTGAACCATTTCCCCAAGATAAATTTGTCTTTCCCATTTCTTTACTCTTACATATTTAACTGGCTTTTCATAGTAACATGGGCAGAGGAAAAGTAGAGTTGAAGAGAATTGAGAACCCAACAAATAGGCAAGTGACATTTTCAAAGAGAAGAAATGGTTTGCTAAAAAAAGCCTTTGAACTATCTTTACTCTGTGATGCTGAGGTTGCTCTTCTCATCTTTTCTCCTTCCGGGAAAGCTTATCAATTCTCAAGCCATGAGTAAGCGCGCGCTCTCTCTCTCTTTTTTTTTTTTTTAATGTTGATATATGCATTTTTTTGAAGTTGATTTTCTTGATAATGTCCATAATTTGAGGGATTTTTTTTTTTTTTAAATTTTGTGTTATGATGCCTAATAGCTAGCAACTGGCAACTCTGCCACTTTGATTTCATATATAATCCAAAAGAATATGAATTAATAAAACAACCTCTCCATTATGAGTTTGAACATTTGGAAATATTGACGAAAATTATCTTAATTTGTTATCAAGGTGTAAAACACATACTCACTTTCCGGTTATGATTGTCCCAATTTGCTAATCTCATGCAACTAGAGTACTTATATTTATAATTTCATATTTTTGCTGAATTTGTAGGTGATCAACATTATAATAATATCCATTATAAAGCCTAATTTGACATGCTCAACCTTGTATTATCGACTTGTGTTTAAAACTAGATTTTTAGCTTTCTTTCTTTTTTTCTTTTTTGTTTTTAAATGATATGCTCATCCTTAGCTTGTATACGTATTCATTCAATTCGCAATGTTTCCAGATTTTACTTTTTGGATGTATTTGAGGTTTTCATCAAAACATAAAGACTATATTTTTATCAACTCGTCATTCTGACATGCAAAAACAACACTAAGCCGGCCGAGCGTTGATCAATCCGGGAAATTTTTTAGATTAGCTTGGAACGATTCATTCTTGTTGGGTTGGCGTGACCAGCATCAATATTGATGGACTGTGTAGCGTTTGGTAACACAAGTCACAAAATACCATTGATCAGTACAATTTAACCATGGTTTAATTAATATGTAGAATTAATGCCTTGCAGCATGGCTAGGACCATATCGAAGTACAAAGGCGAGGTAGGAATAACCAAGCCAGATGATCATCAAGGCACCAAAACCATGGAGGTACTTATAAATATCTAACAGATAATTAAAGAACATGCTATATATTTCAGACAATATTGGCTGAAACTGAACCTTGTGTGCAGGTCTGGAGAAATGATATCGAAGAATTAAAGAGAACAGTTGATGCCATGGAAGCAAGAAACATGTATGTACATGCATGTGTTTCATTTTCACCCCTTAATTAATTAATTGGGGAGTAATTAACATAAGTATATATGTACAACTATATATATCAATCTATCTTATAATTACAATCATGGTTGTTATCTTAATTGTGGCAAGGCATTTAGCTGGAGAGAATATATCAGGAGTAGGCATGAAAGAGTTGAAACAGTTAGAGCGCCAACTAAGAATCGGGGTAGAACGTGTTCGCTCTGCAAAGGTGATATATACTATCAAAACATGAACAATTCATTGTACATGTTTTTCCTACCTCAGAGTTTTTTATTAGCGATTGTTTAATGTTTATGTATTTTATCTGATACTTGACAGAGGAGAATAGTAGCAGAAAATTTAAGTAACTTGAAGAGAAGAGTAAGTTACAAGATTATACTATAATAGTACTACTATGTTCTTTATTTTCTTCATAAGTCCTGAGATTATAATTAATACTATTTTATTGCATGCAAATTCAGTATAAGGAGCTTCAAGAAGAGAACAACAGTCTCCAGAATAGAGTAAGCAGCTACATACATACTACACATTTTACATGAAACTTCACAGCTAGTTTTAAGCCAATTGTGCTTTAATTTGTCTAATTAGTTAATTGCTTTCATCATCATCATCATCATCATCATCAATCACTTTCAAATGATTACTGTCAATTTACAAATTCAGGTTAAGCTTCATGAACTTCAAGAGGCAAATACAGGCTATACAATCATGTCAAAACAGGATGCATGGAACCGGGATATTGCAAATTAAGGTAAACTACAGTCTACAGTATATAATTGTTATGGACTTGCAGTGAATTATGACTTCAATCGAGTCGTCCTTCTGTTAATCACTTCGAGTTCTAGTGAACTGTTAATCTAAATTCTGGTCATGGTGTAGGACGACTGAGTGATGATTGAACATCGGATGGCGATCATGCAGGAGTAGACTGATTATAGTTTATTAATCCAGCTCAGGGGTTTTGAAGGGTTTTCATGCTGAGAATAAAGCTGTAGCTGGCGTCTTATGTACATACATACATCATTATTACATGTATAAGTACTTGGCGGGAATTTAAGATCGGGATTCTATGTAAAACTTCTTCAAAGCATGATGTGTTATGTACTCGGCATAATAATTTTACATTTTGCCCCTATATGTACAAAGATGAGTTTGTAGTTGTCTGTATTATATTCACACACACACAAAGAAAAAAAAAAAAAACTCAGTTTAATTTCGTCGTGACATATATAATATGGAACGTATGCTATATGTGGTTTTGAATGACTTTGTTCACTCCATGGGGAAATAGTTCTTTGGAACATCTACATGATCACTCGCCTTTGGTAGAAATCTACTTTTACACATCTTTTGTATATTTTGTATATAAGGGATAGTTTGGATCATATTTAGAGGACAATAAATGACATTGCTTACAATAATTTTCAGTAATGGTACATAATTGACCATGGTGGTGGTGATAGAGAAAGTAGTAAAAGAAAATATGGTCTTGGCTGAGAAATGATAATGTTCTAATGTGTTCTAAATCCTTTTGGATTGGTTTAGAAAACCTCTTTTATGTTTAGGTTTATAAGGTGTACTTTTGTTTTGTATGTTGGAAGGAGTTTTATTGTGTGGCGCTAACGCATAACGCATTGCATATACACACATATTGAGCATGTTTTGTGCTCTATAGTTTTTACACTATTCTTCATGTAAAATTTTGCCTTTTAAAACAATGAAAAGTAACTTCTACCTTTGAAATTTTACACTATTGTTCGAGAAAAAATCGAACTTTATTTACATTTTTGTATTAAAACCGACTTTATTTAACTTTTAGCCAAATGAAATCAACATTATTACCCCCATTCCAATTAAAGCTTCTTAAGATTTAAGATGTCATTTTTTTTTTAACTTTGACTATAAAAATTATTTTAAACATAAAGTCAACCTCATAAAACTTTAACATATAGGACAGTTGAAATTAGGCCCATATTTGTGTATTGGCCCAATTAGAGCCCATTAACGACAGTGACACTCACTCAACACAACAGCTCCATTTTTGCTGGGTTCCCTTTTCTTCAACCCTCTTCTTCTCTTTCTCTGCAAATTGCAATCAACGATTGATAAACAAACTAACCAACCATGGCAACACTAGCGAGATTATCCCGGCGAATCCTGCCCCGAACCCTCCCTCACCGCGCCTTCTCCACCGAAGTCGCGAAGGCAACCCCAAGCCCGGCCCCACCAGCTCCGACTATAACCGAATCTCCGGATCGGGTCAAGTGGGACTACAGGGGCCAGAGGAAGATCATTCCTCTCGGTCAGTGGGAACCTAAGATCGCCGTGGACGCCTACGTGGCTCCTAATGTTGTTTTGGCCGGCCAGGTCACTGTTTGGGATGGCTCATCCGTATGGAACGGTGCCGTTTTGCGAGGTGACCTGAATAAGATCAGCGTCGGTTTTTTCTCCAATGTGCAGGAGAAATGTGTTGTCCATGCCGCCTGGTCTTCTCCTACAGGTCAGATTTTATTTGATTTGTGTTGTACTTTTTGCTTCTATTGTTGTACTATCTTCCTCTGCAATTTATCTATCTGATTGTTATTTGATTTGTATTGTACTTATTGCTTCGATTGTTGTACTATCTTAGTTCCTAAGGGACTATTTATCGCGGGACTATTTATCGCGAAGACCAGTATAACTCCTAAATGTGATTAGAAAAATTATATTATGAAATTAAACGGAGTATATTTTCATAATCAACTTTTAATTTGTTTTAATTTGTATTGATACAGTACGTGAATAGTCTCTTTAGGAACTTATTAATGAAACGGAGGAGGTAGTACAATACAATATCGTTCGTGCGACTGACTATTTTATAGTTTAGTTATCTGCCCTGCAACATGTAGTGACACATTCGTGGTTGGATAATAATTGGTTAAATTAAGAGGAGATCTAGAGCCATGAGTTACTTTTAAGTCATGGTGTTGCATGAGGCTAGGGCCTTTTGTGGTCTAGGAATCTAGGCTATAATAGTTAAAATCAGGAATATGAGGCCAATTAAAGTTCATTGCAGCGAGGTTGGAGCCTCGAGCGTGAGTGAATGCCTTGTGATTCTGAGCATATGAAAATATTTGTTGAAGAACTACAAGTAGGAGATTTAGACGGAGAAGCTTGTAGCTTGAAATGCAAAAGCTCTGGTCCATTGTTTTGAATTTGTAGCTTAATGTAATCTCTTTGAGACCTTGACAATAGATAGATCTGAGGAGTGAATACCTTGGATTTGAACATTCCTCTACTAGCTAGAATGCAATCATTCAATATAGTTACTCTAGTATAGAAGAATAGATGCATTATATGAGAATAGTAAGTTGTGTGATTGTAATGCAATAGTATTATTTTTGGAGAACGTAGGATCTGTGAAAATGCTGGCTGTATGATAGTTTCTATGTAGGGAATTGGACATTAGATGAAGATTGTGCAACAGTAAATTTTTCTCTTGATTTCAATAATCTAATTTTGCTTGGGTTAGATGTGTGGTGTTTGCTATGCGTATTACCTAGTGATTGATGATGAGCAGATGAGATAAATAAGAATGCTAATAACGGATCATTTAGTTTCATATTTAGTCAAAACGCAAGAACTGGCATCTACCGAGAGATATATATTTACAAACATCTGTGGTTTTGTTGGAAATAAGTATGAAGCATAATTTTTTTAGAACTTGACATGTCAAGTAGTTCAAACTTCAAAGATCTCGGGGACAGTAAAGTTTATATCTCCACTGCGTACTTCAGACACTACTTTACGTAGTTCACTAATGGGCGTGACTAAAATGTGGAATATGACAGATTACAGCAAATACTACTCAGCACCAATGCTTTGTATTTACAATTATTGATGAAAGGACAAGTATTTGTCATCTGTAAATTAAGTAAATGTAAGGATGATTAATCATTAAGCATTTTCACTCCCAGATAATCTTATAGGAGGGTCCTGTGTGCATGCCCTTGGGCATGGGAGTCGAAGGATGAACTGAGGCAACTGATATTGACTACGTGTTGGGGGAAAAAAATTGTAATCTCACCTGTAGTGCGTGCCATATGAGTGTAGGCCCTGCACTACGGTGTGTAAGATCTTATTTAACTGGGATTCTGAGATGGCCCAACCTTAGTTCATCAAAACAGGCCTTTTTAAAGATATTATGGGTATGCTTTTGAGATAAAGAGTTGGAAGTAAAAGAAAAAAATAAAACACAGGGGGAATGAGATACAGAACGGCACGCCAACACACCAGAGAGAGGGAGGGAGGGAGGGTTATTACTTGTTAGTCAAAGTATATTTCAGAGAAGTACTGTATATTTTGGAGTACTTGTTAATTTTATTAGCTTCAGGAGTTTATGATTGATATCACATTAGTGTAGATATGGTTTTATATTCACATGTGATGTTATTCAAATAGTGCATGCGATTGTTGCACTGGACTACTGGAGCTATAGCCTGTAATATGATCAATAGCACAGGCTATTTGCATATATCCACATGTGAAATTTATTAATATATTACTATTTGTTTATCATTATTTCCCACCCGCGGAGGTTTTTTCTATGTGTGTGAGTGGATGGGGGGGGGGGGAGCTGTTAGGGGCTTGCGCAGGGAGATTAGTTGTAGACCTTGTGGCTCTAAATGAACCACATCACTTGAGAAGAAATTGGTCTAAATGAATTTAAAACAAATAGCTTAAACCATTGTGACTCACTCACAACCTAGGAAGCACCCATACGAATACGAAGACGAATACAAATACAATACGAATACGAAAAATGATAAAATTTAAAATATAAAAATACGAATACGTTAAAAATACGTTTAAATTGTATACATATTTTTGTATATTTCATACATTAATAAAATTATCAAGCATCTATATGAGTTAGATGATCTCATTTAAGGATTGGAGAGATGGATGGATAAGTGAATGAATTTGGAAACAATAAAATTATCAAGCATATCTATATGAGTTACATGCACATATTGTAGGTTTTGTCTTGTTTTTAATATTTTATATTATATGTAATTTAGTGGCTTCAAAAGAAGTGACCAAAATAATTAAAAAAACAAGGAAGGTGTGATAATACGTATGTTTGCAGTATGCAAACGAATGCGTGCGCAATCCGAGCGCGCTCGAAATACTCCGACCATTTGGGCGTGCGGGTGCTTCTTAGCTCACAACCACAAGGTCGATATAAGTATTGACGAGTGCACTTGTATTGGGCACGACATCATTAAGCCCTTTCCGCCTCCATGTCTTATGTTCCAGATTCAAGCATCATGAGTCTCGAACACGACTCAAGAGGCTCCCGGCAATGTTTTTCCATCCCAACTCGAACTCTATACCTTGTTTGAGAGAACTAATATGGCGTTCCTTCATTAGTTGGTCAAAGGGTTGCGGGGGAGGCTGGGTGTGTATTGTAACGCAACATCCTTCTGCTCTTTCATTAGTTTTTGTTCATATATAGGTCTATATTCCGGATTTTAAGCATCATGAGTCCCCATGAAGCGCTCACAAGAATGATCTCTCCAGCCCCAAACTTATAGTCGAGATCTTGTTTAAGCTCGTTTGGCAATACCTTCATTAGTCATCAAAGAGAAAATAAAGTTGAACCGTAAATATTGGCTATGCTTAATCAAACACTAGGCCAGTCGCTTTCTTCCTGCTTAGTATTTGTATTATTTCGTATGTGGAGACTGAGAGAATGGCTTGTTTGGTGGCTTGAGCTAACAGCTGAAACATCAAACCACTGATAAGCGTGTCTCATTAATCAAAACTTGGTTGAGATTAAAAGAAAAGTTCTTTCTACAATAGTTTGTGCTATGATATTGGTATGCGCTGTAAGGGGTGTAACAATATGAAGGTCACAGGGCTAAGCATACTCTATAGCAATACTATAGTGTGCCATTAACATTCAAAATCTATGTGCAGCTTCCTTCTATGGCAACCTCATGCCCGAGGCACTGCCCGTGGCTTTTCAAATGTCTTTAAATCCTTCAAATTTTATTTTTTTTACTATTAATTTATTTATTTGTTTTAATGGTATGTAGCATCCTATCGAGGTTCTTGACACATATGTGAGCAGGTAGTCAGAGCTCCAGCTTTGTAATAAAAACATGAATGGTTTGTGCCTCTAACCAAGTCACATGCTAATCCAACCAAATAACTCTTTAATGTACGTCTTATGAGTATTGTGATACCATTGTCCCAGGCAAGCTATAAATACATGGTTTGTCCTATCTTGTAAGTTTTATAATATTAACACTCACAATCTTTATTAGCAACCAACTGACTCCGAATTTTGTTCATCTGGCAAGCATCATGATAAAAAGAGTGTAGTTTAAGGATAGATGGCTCTATCTCATAGTAAGGGCTCTGGTGGCAGAAACAAAGAGCAAGAATTGGTGTAGGCTGTGAGAAAAGCATAAGACATACCAACACAAGCTTCTCGGTCGTGTTTAGGAATATTTTGATTTGATAGGTCTATTTTCTCAATCAGTATTAAAATGCTTGAATTCAAAGGTGAGAAAGCCTACTTCAACTCTAAACTTGTGGTTGGCTAATGAAAGAGCCTGCATCTCCATCAGAGATTGAAGATGAAGCAACTTTATGATGATGGCCATCATAGATCACCACAAGTTTTGCCTGCTAGTCCAGATGGTTGAAGGAGGGGTCTTCTCCGTAAGATTGGGGATTGGTCCCACTAGTAAACGCCTCATGAAATGCTATTTTTTACTGGATCAGCCAATGAGTGGAAAATCATGATGAATCATGAATCTACGATGGGCCTCTCCAATCAGCTAATGTAGGCTAAGACTACAGATTATATAGCCATTATGACATATGATATGGTATTGAAGTTCATATTGACTATACTCATATTTGTGTGTCCATAATATACCCACCCTTATACTCTGTTTCCTATACCTCGGATTCAAATCAACAAAATTGAATGGCAATCGTCAACTTCATGTTCCAAGCAGTGAATAATGTATTCGTTTACTCCACAAACATAGACAATATTGAGATTTTGTTCTGTTGTGTTATATTTGCAGGGTTGCCAGCGGAAACTCTAATTGATAGGTTTGTCACAGTTGGTGCATACAGTCTCTTAAGATCCTGCACAATTGAACCTGAATGCATTATCGGGCAGCGTTCAATCCTTATGGAGGGTTCATTGGTGGAAACACATTCAATCCTTGAGGCCGGGTCAGTGGTGCCTCCAGGAAGGAGAATACCGAGCGGTGAGCTCTGGGCTGGAAATCCAGCCAAGTTTGTCAGGACTTTGACTCATGAGGAGACACTAGAGATCCCTAAACTCGCGGTGGCCATAAATGATTTGAGCAAAAGCTACTTCTCTGAGTACCTACCATATTCAACTGTGTATTTGGAAGTCGAGAAGATGAAAGCATCTCTGGGGATTTCAATCTAAAGTTTATAGTACGCTCTTTTGTTCACATGCACTGTTCTTTGTCAGAAAGAAATAATGAAAACCTATGCCAAACTTGAGATTTGGCCAGCTGATTTGTGATGCAAGCAAGTAAAAGGATGTGAAATGAGATCTTCCTTCTTGTCTTTGGATATTTTGTCTTCATGTAGACCGTTGAGGATATGCTGTATTAAATTGAGCAATCTTGTTTGTCACGGTGTTGTTGCAATTTTGCCGTTTTACTGAATAATTAGCTCTGTGATGGGGTTCTTGTGATGAACTGGAATGCTGAGTAATTCCTCTGACTCAGATACACTAACATTCATGAATTTTTTATCTTATCTGAGCTGCTATAACAGGCAAACATTTAGGGCCGGCTTGACTTATTCATACTCGTGCATGGTGCACCAAGGGATACTTGAATCGTCCTAGTGTGCCCCGTTCATAGCTGGAAATGGTTTAGTAATCGTGTGCCAACCTTGACTAAACGCCTAACAGTCATATAAACTACGGTGCAGTATGTTAGCGGACACTATGGTGCTTTGAGTATTGTAGTCTTGGTTGATTGTGATTGCGATAAATTTGATGGAACATAGTAAGAGCAATCAAGTGAATTATTATGAGGTCATACACTGAGCTGGAATGCATTGCAAGGTGCAACAGAATAAGTGGCCATGGTAGGTAGTTGACAGACATGCTTGGTATCTCCATTATTGTCTATTACTATTAATGATCAACAAACTCCACCAACAAATGATAATTTTATTAAATCTTGTCCCAGTTCTCTCTTTCTCAACAGAGAGCCGGCTTGTAATTAGCATCCTGGAATTGAAGGATTCAAATGATCTACTTTGACTTGGACCTACATTTTTACTAAGTAATACTTTGCTGATCAACCTCCTTAGCTCTTGTTCAACACAACTCAACATTATAAATTGACTATTTTCGTGTATTATGAAATGACTTTCTATATTGACTCCTATTACCATCTGGCCAAATCACAATAAATCTTGCAAATTAAAAGGAAATGATTTAAACTGTAAGAGAGTTTGATGATCTCGAAAATGATATTGATATATACAAACAAACTACTCTATATTTACAATCTATCTATAAAAATTCAAAGTAAGCATGTTTATGGAAGCAATCTCACAATGAATAATTTATAGGGAAGTTTCACAACTATGTCCGGCTCTAATCCTCGAATCACGGGGTACAAATTTAGTGGTGAGCATTATGGGCATCCGCCCCATTGTAATTTTTCCCAACCCAATTTTTGTTAATCAAATGCTACGGTTTACCAAATTTTGTCTTCAATCACATCCAACATTTTCTATTCCATAGTGCATGTATTTTTATCATAAAACATACTTATCTTTTTGCCAATGTACCACACCCTTCTGTTGTATGAACTTTATAATAAAATTAAAGTGCCAAAAAAACTCAACTATTGATGAGATCAAAAGATTATTCATTTGTATTAATTTTGTAATACTTTATAAACCTTAGCTTCTGTCTATTTTATTGTTTAAACAACTTTCGTCTTTTACATCCCCTTTAGCATTGACAATGGGCTAAGTTGCATATAGTAACTCTTGAACTTTATGCCATTACTGATATATTTAGTACATGTACGTAGGTCCTTTTAACCTAATTCCATTTACGTAGGTCCTTTTAACATAATTTTGAGTATATATAGTTGAAATAGTTCGTGTGCATACAAAGATTCGGTCTTACCAAATTATATTAGCAGCTCTCACTCGTGGATCAAGACAAGAACAGACAACACTCTACTCATATAATTTATAGACTAATTAATCCCAATAATAATTTTGTTAATCCTATTCCAACCACTTAACAATTAAAAGGAAGCATCTTACCAGAACTCAATCTAGCTGAAAAGCTACTGCTAATAAATTTCTATATGGACGGACCATTTATATATATTATATTAATTATTGCCTCCAATTATTCACTTCTTTTCTCATCCATTTCCTGCACCAACAAACTTTCTCCACAATCTAAAATAAAAAAGAAAGAAGTTGTAACTTTTAAATGACACGGTTGCAACTTGCATGATTATTGAGAAAACATATTAATTCCCTTCTTTTTTTTTTTTTTTTTTTTTCCAATTTTCTTATGAACGTCCGCCACAAATTACTTTTCAATTATATTTTAACAATGTAGCTTTGTATATTATCATCGGAGTTATGTTCCGGTCTGAACACTATCCGTAATTTGCCGAGCATTTCTTATGCTCTATTAGTAATATATTTTTGCTGTTAAAAAAATAAAAATTGCCAGATGATCGAATATATATGAGGTACTGTCTTTAAGAAAATAACATTGACAAATAGACTAATTATATAAGATTCCAATCCCTATTTTAAAAAATAACATTGACAAATAGTCTTGTATTGCGATTGTTTTGTTGTTGAGCATCATGCTCGTTGTGTAACTTTGCTGTTTCATAAAATTTAAATGCAGCAAATTGAGAAACCATATATGCCAATTATATTAGATGGACTCATGATAAACGTCCAAATGGAAAAAAAGTGGAGAGTACTTTTAGAAGCTTATCTTAAGCTAGTTTTGTCCATGACATAATGATGATGGCAATGATGATTAGCTTTACGTGTAAAAATCGGTTTTTCCGAGCTGGCTAATCACCTAACTAAAGTATCCATTGAATTTTGCTATTTAAATTTTAGTGAAATAGACATCCTTTTTACATAGTACTAGTAATAATTAGTATAAAATATAAATATGGTCCTCAACCACTATACATATAGTATGTGATATCTGTCGTCGTTGAAAAATCACCAAAACATTTTTTTGGTATATATATTCCAACTCTTTCATTCACACAAAATCAAGAAGAACTTCCACATTTCATCCATAATTTTTTCTCATAGCTTCGGAACGGAGGAAATGAAGTATAAAAGAGAGTGAATATTGCAGGTAAATCGTTTATTCATATGTTTTCATGAGTTCAATTTAGTTTAACTGGATCGATTAATTTATAATTAGTGATGATGTTGGAACGGCTCAATGAAATCAAATTTCCCAAGAATTGGGTCCTTTAGTTTGATTGAGCCGTGCCAATATCATTGGATTACTAGTTTGATCATTCTTCATCAAGTGTCATATATATTATATATCTGATAATCCATGAGATTGTTCATGAATGAATGACTGCTGAGAAACATTATGCTAGTGTTGTTCATTAATTGTTGATCATCAAGAGACATCACTGTTTTTTCCATGGTTTATATAGTAATCTTATTAGTTAGCTAGGTTAATTGAGTAGTATTTATATGCCAGTAGTTAGCTAGCTATATCTTTTTTTCTAGAAATTGAATTTCTAGCTTGATTCAACGGGATATATATTCAACAAAACTAGAACTGTATGAAGAGTAAATATAGAGTTTACCCTTTGCCAAAATTACCCTTTAGAGTTGCCTAGATGGATTGCTTTTTTTTTTTTGCTTCAGTTGAAAGAAAAACTAGCTATAAATTAAGCTAGATGATCACAGCAACATAAGTTTACGTACGTGGTTGTTCTAGAGGCTTCTAGCTCAACTCAATCAACTCAAGATTTCTTCTGGAAATGATGAAGAACGGATTCAGGATTTGAAATTTGGGGTGTTCGCCTATTGGGGTGGGGGGTTGAATTTCGCAAAAATCGATAATAATATTACGTATAACAAAAATTCTTTTTAAAATTTTAGGAGACTGGGAAATGTTAGAGAATTAATAAAAATGATTAGATTCTGTTCCTCCCCAACAGCTTAAGCTTTTGGGTGGAATTCTATCAGGCTATCAGAGTCATCTAGCTCACGCCCACCTGGGTTCGAATCTCCCCGGAGACAAACTCCGTCCCATATTAAATTTTCACTCGATTGGCCTCCCCAAAGAGGTTGAAATCGGCCCGGAGAGAAGGGAATGACTGTCTAAGCCCGCAAGCGAGTGAGTTTATGTCTCCTCGTCACACACTCATTCTTCTTCTCTCTTCGAATGTGGCTCAACTTGGTTAATTTCTACTATAACCGAAAACATCAATTTCTGTGCAGTTTAGTCTGATTCCCAGTATGATATCTCCAATAATCTGCAGTCTCTTAATTTGTAAGAGATTTAATTTGATCGAATCTGTGATGTTTTAATTACTTCCTTCCTTTCATTACAAACTTACTCTTTGGTCAACCGCAGTCATGTTTGACTCGTATATTACACCTAAATTATATTGATAAAAAAATTTTAAAAAAATATTAAAGATACTACTAACTTATGAACTTTAATTATATAACTTTAAAAAAGAATTGTATCGTACAATTTAAGAGTAATGTGCGGTCAAACATGAAGTCTGTTGATCGAAGAGGAAGTTATTAATGAAATGGAGGAATTACTATCTAAGACAGACTATTAAGCCAACAATATTGCTCTCTCATGGATATCTATAACAGTATTTGCTGTTATATTTTCGATTCCGGAGCCTGTTCCGGAACATTTCTTATGCTCTTTCATCAATAAAATTTCTTTTTGCTACTTTAAAAAAAAAAAAAAAAAAACCTATTAAGCCAACAATATTGCTCTCTCATGGATTTTTTTACTTCTTTAAAACGAATGTTTTCCGTCATGTTGAATAAAATGAAATTTTTATAAACAATATAGTGTACAAAACTGTTTTGAATTTCATATTCACTTTCATTCCGTTTCATTGAACCTCAGCCATGCATGCATGATGCATCCATATCCTCTAAAAGTTCACTATCATTAATTCCGTTTCATTGACTCCGTATTCATTATATGGATAGGACTTTGTGATTATAATAGATTATAGATGTCTTACTAGTTGAAGAATCCTTAGCTTCGACCCATCTTAAATTTTATGGATAACCAGTTCTTTTTCCTCTTCTGATGTGTACGTAAGCAGAGGCGAAGCTGCAGCAGCAAGGTCCCGTGCAAAGTCAAATTTTTGTTTTTGTTTTTAGAAATGCATTTTCAGTTTTTTATTGGATACATGTTAGATTTGGACTTTAGGTTTGGGCTGCAGTGTAAAAAAAGGGATAAGCTGTAGCAGAGATCGATCAATATATAACTCTGTAATTGGACACACGCACGGACCAATAGGAATTCATGGCTTCGAGTGACCGGTGATAACTAGGTTATATTCATCTTACCAGAGCATGTAATTACTAAATGTTCTTGGTGTGGTGTTCCTGCGTTCTTCATAAGACCTTTTGTGAAACTACGTACTATCTTCAACCGCAAAAGGGATAACTGCCAAGCCCTCAGTGAATCTATATTTAGTTCTCACATGAATCCTATCTTTGCTCCTTCGTTGTCACATGTCCCTAACTCTTCCCTGACAGTGGATCTTGTGATCGTCTCCATGCACATAGGTCTATTCTGGACGGTACCACGTATATCCTTGTGGTTTTTGTGTATCAATGGCTATTTGTTTCATCTATTAGGCTCCAAATTGCTTGCTGGATTGGACAGTTCTAAGACTTATTGTGGTGCTCAGCTCATCCTTGTTGTCTCTGTCTCATGAATTCCTATTAGTTATGCATCTTTATTTATCTTTTGTGTAATAATTACTTAGTCGTTAAGTCAGGGTTGGAGTCTTGTTCATTAGAATATCCTTCTATGCGGGCTTAGCCCACTAGTATGACATATTAGGACTGTTAGGTAGCATTGCTCATTAACTTTCCTACTCTTTAAATACTTTATACTTTTTTCTTTTGGAATTCTACGAGATTTTCTCATTACGACTCCAAAAAAATATCAATACAAAAGGCCGACAAAATGTTCTAGCCAACCCAAGCTCCTATCAAAATCTAAGACATCAACTTAACCTACCAAAAACTTGCAAATTAATCATCAAAACATCAACCAAAGATCAAATTGAGAACCGGTTCTTTAAGTTTAGAAAATAAATTGAAGCGTTGAACAATAACTTGTATAACTCGTGGAACAATGTCATCCATATCGATTACCTTCAACTGGAAAATATGGTCCTTGCGTGCTTTCCAAATCCCATATACACATTCTGCGACCAATCCTTTTAAAAGCTTCGCTTTCCACCCCTTCCCTTTAGCTCTACGGTTCAATTCTGTGAAATTGCTTTCCTAGTCGGTCCACTCAAGGAATGTACTAATCCATTTCAGGACGCGTGCTAGTACTGTAAAACACCCACGTGCATTGAAAAAACAAATGCTCAATGCTCTCGTCATTTCCATAGAAGCAGCAACGCCCATCAGTCGGGACTCCAAACTGCTGCAGCCGGTCCTTGGTGGCAAGTCGTTTCAATAGGATCAGCCATAGTACAAAGATGGTGCGCGACCTGGCCATGTTGTGCAGTATTAGATCTCTCCAGAACACCTTTTATTTTGGTCCACGGAATCCCTTGTAAACGTGTTTCACCTCGAACTCCCTTTCTTCATGCAGTACGTCCATTCATTTACACTCGACTGTGACACTTAATTAATACGCTTTCAAAAGTCCAGGAACAGTTCGTCGGAGGGGAATAGGACTGGATTGTTGTATTCTTAAGGTAATATATGTGAGTGAATGTATCCAAAGTTTATCCGATTTCTTTGAATATTCCATGATAGTTTTGCCATTAAAGCTTGATTTCACTCCTCTAACACTCGGATATTTAGTCCACCACAACTACGTGGATTACAAACTTGTTCCCAAGCCACAAGCGATTTCCTGGAAGGGCTATCCTTTCCACTCCAAAGATATATACGACAGATGCTCTCAATGTGATAGGATTCAATACTTGCTTTGGAAGTGGGAATACTTCACTACAAGAAAACAACCATTTAGCGATGGATAGCATCCGTCGCTATTTAGCGACGGATCGGTGAGTGTAGCGACGGATGAACACGAACTGCGCTCTAAGATCAGTTCGTGCCAAGAAACATCCAGTTCGTGTTCTAATTAGCGACGGATATGATTTATTCGTCGCTATAATAGCGACGGATACCTTTATCCGTCGCTAAATATGTTGACCATGCTATTTTTTATGAAGGAAAAAAGGAAAATAAGTAAATAAATAAACATATAGCGACGGATGAGTTCATCCGTCGCTAAGTCGCGATATACAGACGGCCGACCTTTCTTCTTCCTCATTTCTCTGTTTCTCCATTTTTTGTTTCTCTCGTTTCTGCTTCTTCTTCTTCGCTCGATCCATCTCCAAACTCAACCAATTCAAGCAAATTTTAGCTCAAATCGAAACCTATCCAACAAGGAGTTCGATTCCTAGTCAATTTGGAGGTTTTTTCAACAGTTTGAGGTAATTAACATAAACCCTAAATTTTGGGTATTTTTCATTTTGATAGTGATTTTGATTTTGATGTTGATTTTTATTGAATTTTTTCTATGTTTATTGGAGGCTAGGGTACGAGGAGCAAGGCACCTCCACCGCGCCGGACCACCACCACTTACTTTCTCCCTCTCTTCCCCATTTAAAAGGTTAGGATTCCTAATTGTCTGTTTATTAATTTTAATTTAGGGTATGTTAATTTTAATTTAGGGTTTAGGGTTTCTTGATTGAATTTGTTAATTTAGAAACTTGTTAATTGTTAATTTAGATAGTACATCAAGTGAATTTTGTTTAATCTGCCTAACCCTTATTTTTTTCGTTTTTTCTTTTTTTCTTTTATGTCATTATGTACTTAGTTTAACTCAATTTTGGAAATGCTTAATAATTAACTCAATAAGCAAAAAGGAAAAAATAATTAATTAACTGAATAAGAAAAAAAGAATATGTGACTGCAATGAACACATATTAGAAAGATAGAAAATATAAAAAGTTAGAATTTTTATTAATAATATAGTTTACATAACTCAATTCTAGTCACTCTTCATCCCCTCGTCCTCGTCCTCGGAGCTTGACTCCTCATGTAGGAGCGACCAGTTGATGACATCTTTTGGTTCCAAAAGTTGTTGTTGACATATCTTGCAGAAGACTCCTTGGTCTTCTAAGTGCTCAACCTCCTTGTGCTCACAAGGGGGAGGAGTAGGAGATTTGGGGGGAGATGGAGGAAATGCCTCTTGGAGAGCTTCCTCCATTTCAACCAACATTTCGGGATCAATTTGTGGTGGGGGAGAAGGTGGGGGGGAATGTGGGGGTGTTTCTTCAAATCTGAATTTGTTAAGGTTTTCCATATTTGTGTGATAAAATGTTAAAATTAGGTAACTTCTTATAGTTGGTGTTGGGAATTCTAAAGTACAAATACACTTTATTGTTAATGTATTAATGTACACATTCATGTAGCCACATTCATGTATAGGAAAATTTATGAGGCATACATTTATGTAATGACTTTTAGGATTTTCGAAATTAAAGGATTTTTGGTAATATCTAATCATTTTATAAAGTGTGATGATGATATACGTATATGCATAAAAAATACAAACACACTGTCCTTCGGACACACCATCACTTCCATATATATAGATTGATGAATGGTATGGTAGGCCTGGGCTTGTGAATGATAGTAGTACGTTGGTACCGTAACAACAACATTTCTAATGTCGTTGTTACTGTACAAGCGTATTTCAGTCATTCTCAAAGTTTAGTTCAATATCGTAATCATGTAAACCCTTTATTCTTAATAAGTTGTATATACATAATGTAGTATGTGAGCAAGAAATGTGTCTGGATGTTTAGAAGTTTGAAGTCTCCATCTTTAGTCAGTAACTAAAGATGGAGATTTCAAGATCCTAAAGATCCAGACATCCTTTCGTGTTCACATATAACGACGGATTTGTCTAAAAACATCTTGTATTTGTCTAAACACATTAAGAGTTTGTATTTTAGTGTTTTGTATTTGATTGTGATGATGCTATATGTATATTAGTTTCCATGGATCAAGCACAGCAACCGGGCGGCCCTCGACGGATCAATGGGCTTCCAGTATTGTCCACCAACGGATCTAAGTAAGTTCTTAATAAATTGGTATTTAATTGTTCTTGTATATATAGTTGTCGGTACTCCAACTTTTAATCTTTCAAAATGTGTGACAGGTTTCAACCTACTATAGCTTCTAGAAGGATTACAATGCTCATGAAAAGAGAGTTCTTTACGCCTCCTGGGAGTGGCGGAGAAAGGTGGGCTACGGTTCCTCGACCGGTGAAGGAGCACTTGTGGGAAGAATTCCAGGTACTTTACTATCTTTACTTGAATATTTCTATATTAGATTCTTGGGGCATTGTCTTAATTATATACGTGTACGTACATTACTTGTTTATCTGTTATTGGGGCATTGCCTATATTATCTATTCTTGGGGCATTGCCTATAGTATCTATTCTTGGGGCATTGCCTATAGTATCTATTCTTGGGGAATTGCCTTTACTGTACATATGTGTACGCACATTATTTGTTCTTGTGGGGCACTGATGTGGGATTTTTTGTGGGATTGTTGTGTTGCAGAAATACTACTATGTCCCTCCTGCCAATGCGGAGGAGATATTGAGGGTATTCAACATCCGGGCGGAAAAGATTCACAGGCATTTGATTTATTATGCCAAGGAAAGGTACTTTCGGCATAAAGAATGGGTTCGGTACCTCAATCCGGAGCATCGGGATCTGTGGTTGGAATCGTGGCAGAACCATGTGACCCGTGAGCAGGCACATAGAGATGGGGCGTTGACGGCTGAAGGGGCCGGTTGGTTAGTGGAGAGCCCGTAGGATTAGTGCTTTTTAGGATTGTTATTCTTTATCCGTACATTTTAGGATTCTCGTTTATTTTAATGATTATCTTCGTACCTTTTAGTTTCTTTGTACGTACACTTTTAGTTTTTTTATTGAAATTTCGATTATCATAAAATGAATCAATCATATATATTTTGTTAGTCGTACTCAATTTTGAGTTAAAATAATAATTTTTCACATAAATTCAGTAAAACAAAAAATCAATTTAAAAAAAAAAATCAGAGAAGTTAGCGACGGATTAGTTTATCCGTCGCCAAATTCCCCTCGCAAGGGAATGACACGTGTCCCTTAGTTTTAGGGACGGATAACGTAATCCGTCGCTATTTATAGATACGGATAAAGTCATCCGTCTCTATGTTGGTCAACGACAATATAGCGACGGATAAACTGAACCGTCGCTACATATAGCGACGGATAATATTAACCGTCTCTTTATTTTTTAGCGACGCCACTTTTCGCGACGTCCTATTTAGCGACGGGCTTGCCGTCGCTATTGGTGTTTAGTGACGGATCGCTAACATATAGCGACGGATGACGTCCGTCGCTAAAATCAGTTTTCCTTGTAGTGCTTGTAGCGAGTAACTAGTGACAGAGAGCAAGACACTCTCAATCAATTGTTGCCTTATTGTTGCCTCCCAGCGAAGCTCAATAAACTTTGAGGGTTTAAGTCAATTAATAAGGGGTTCGGTCGTGGTCGGATCTTTATTTTTCTTTTTTAAGTAAAAAAAAACGACTTTTATAGCCCTTGGGTCTCCTCTTTATTCGTTTATGGTTTTGGCATCCCCTTGTCCGGCTACTCGTTTGGTACTCATTGTGGTTATGTTAGTGTAGAGGGCTTCTTGGCTTCTCTATTACTACGGCTTTGATGTTGCTTGGTCTTCTCCTTTGACTCTCGGTTTTTAATGTGGTTTGTTTTACATCCTTGGAAGTGGTGTTGAGGTTTTCCTTTGTAAAGGTTCTTCGGTTGCTATTTGGTTTGTGATGGTTGAGATGTATTTCTTGTATGAGTATGGTTTAGACTTCAGTTTAGAGGTTGCTTGAGGCTTTCCCCTTGTTCGGTGAAAACACTCTTTTTTTCTCTTTGTTGTAACGTTGCCGAGCATTTCTTATGTTCGGTAATCAATAAAAAATTTAATCGTTTAAAAAAAATAAAATAAAGGTCTATGCGATCTTTGTATACTTGACTCTTCTTAAATTAAATTCACCACTATGTAGAAATCAAAAAACTTATTGCTCTCGAGTGTTACACTTATCAATTGTTTCCTTCTAAGTTAAAGACATGCTGCCTATTTCATATTGTACAACTTTGTACAGAATTATCTCAAAGATCATGACGAATCGATTAAGCAGAGTGATTAATTAAATTATGTGGTAGATGATAGTCAATCGGCTTCCTTCACGGTAAGGTCATTCATGATAATATTCTTATAGCACATGAGCTAGTTCGAGGCTATAATCGGAAATGTATCTCTCCGAGATTTATGATCCAAATGGATCTCCAAAAAGCGTATGATACAGTTGATTGGGAGGCTTTGAGGGAGATCATGATTGAGATGAATTTTCCAAGGACATTTGTCAAGTGGGTGATGTTAGGAGTAACCACTGTCTCCTACAGATATGTGATAACGGGCAGCCAAGTAGAATTCTCCAAGCTAAGCGTGGAGTGCGTCAAGGCGATCCAATCTCACCCTTATTTTTTGTTCTTGTTATCGAATATCTCCATCGCAAATTGCAGCAGTTGAGGAAGAACCCAGACTTCAATTACCATCCTAGGACTGGAAAAGTGGACCTCATCAATATTTGCTTTGCGGATGATTTATTGTTGTTTGCTAGAGGTGATTTGGTATCTGTTCAATTATTGATGAAGCAATTTCAGGATTTCTCTGCTGCCACGGGACTGAAAGCAAATGTGGCGAAATATAAATTGTATTTTGGTGGAGTAGATACTAATATGCAGGGTAGTATTTTGCAGGAAACTGGTTTTGTACAAGGGAAACTACCGTTTAAGTACCTTGGAGTTCCTCTTACGACCAGGAAGCTTTCTGTACATCTGTGCAAACCTCTGATTGAGAAGATTACAAGTTGAATTGAGCATTGGTCAGCAAGGCTCTTGAGTTATGCGGGAAGGGTACAATTGATCCAAAGTGTGCTCTTCTCCATAACGAACTACTGGCTTCAGGTTTTCCCGTTACCAAAAGCTACACTTAAACACATTGAAAGACTTTGTAGGAGTTTCCTTTGGAGTGGCAAGGAACTTATTACGAAGAAATCTCCTGTAGCATGGGATAAGGTTTGTGAGACTAAAATTAGTGGTGGTTTAAATATTTTTGTCTATTGTTGATTGGAACCGAGCCACTATCACAAAGCTGCTTTGGAACCTAGGTCAGAAGGCCGACAAACTTTGGGTTAGGTGGTTACACGCCTAAGATTATGGACTTCGCTCCAAAGCCTAACTGCTCCTGGATTTTCAAATCCATATTGAAGCAGAGGAGCTATGCGTTACAGAGTGTGGTTTGGAGTGTTGTCCCTAGTGGGGATAAATTCCCAACTAGCAAATGTTATCAAGAAATTCGAGGTGACAGAGGTAGAGTGCCATGGAGAAAAATCTTGTTCACTAACAAAGCCAGGCCGCGTGCAAATTTAGTGTTGTGGCTGGGTTTACAAGGAAGATTGGCAACAAAGGACCGTCTTCTACGCTTTGGAATGAATGTTGATGGGAAATGTTGTTTCTGTACTGAACAAGAAACAACCCATCATCTGTTTTTTGCGTGTGATTACACTAGAAGGATTTGGACAGAGGTTTTGCAATGGATGCAAATTTTCAGGCAACCTTTAGGATGGGATCAAGAACTAGCTTGGCTTGTTCGAGCTACTGGAGGCAAAGGCCATCGTGCACACTTATTAAAAGTTGCTTGTGCTGAAGCGGTTTATACTATCTGGATAATGAGGAATAATATGGTCTTCAATATGGCGCAACCTAAAACTGATCTGGGTCAACTGGTGATTCATATTGTGGCTCAGCGATGCCTACAGTTTAGAAATCTTTAGTCTCCTGTTTTGCGTTTGATGTCGAGGATGAATTGATTTGTTTTATTTTGCTGTGACTGGTTGTATTTGATTTGTTTGCCCGAGTCTTTTTGATCGGCTTGTACGTACATTGTTTTGGTAATAAGAAGTTACTTTTAGTTAAAAAAAAAAATGTAAAGACCAAAGACACCTCTTTGCTTAATCTATTTCTGGAGTATTTTATTTGAAAAGGAAGAAACGAGATCCTCCCAGTACAATTAGAATTTGCCTAGAATTTTCTCGAGAAAAATTGTCCAATATAGAATGAAATTAAATTAGAAATAAACCATTAAAATAATAAAAGATTTTTGTCCGTGACTTCGTCATTTCCTCGGTGCGAAGTTTCAACAGTTCTGCATCGGGAAACGCGACCAGGAGATAAGTACAGTAAATAGCCACGTGACACAAACACACACAAATCGTGTTGGGAGTGGAACTCTATATAAAATTTTCGATTTTCGTCCCAAAAATCAACATTCATTTTTGTATTGAACAATCATCCCACGAAAAAAATTATTACTATTAAAAGTTACATTTTTCTTTAAACTTGGCAAATATTACAATTACTTCTACATTAATACTATATAAATTTTCTAGACCACCTTATTTCTCCATACCTAAACCAACCTTATAATCCGCCACCGCTAGGGCTGTATGTTGAACCGAACGTTCATGAACGTTCGCGAAATTGTTCGGTCAATGTTCGGTTCGTGTTCGGTTCGGTTTGACCGAACAGTTCGCGAATATGTTCTTTAATATAACGAACCGAACACGAACATGTTAGTTTCTGTTCGGTTGTTCGCGAACAGTTCGTGAACATGGTATAATATAATATATTAAATAAATATGAAATATATACATATATAATTATTATACATACTTCCTTTAACTTGTTTTGTGCTTTGTTATTTGGTGTTAATTTTATATTTTTATTGTGACTTATATAATGTTTTTAGACACTTTTGGCAGGATATTTAAATTAATTTTGTAGTATCAATATTGTTGGATTTTAGGCTTTTTTGTGTTAATGAACGTTCGTGAACAAATGAACAACGAACGTTAACGAACGAACATGAACATTCTATTATCTTAACGAACCGAACATGAACAAGCTATGAATTGTTCTGCGAACATGAACACGAACCGAACATACTATATGCTTAACGAACGAACGTTCGATAAGCCTCTTGTTCGGTTCGTTCGGTTCGAAATACAGCCCTAGCCA